>OX031013.1:29854392-30295189 GCA_943736025.1 Tenthredo mesomela
TCATGTAAAATACATAAAACGGAAGAGAGCTAACAGCATGAATAAGACCGCGGAACTCAGGCTTTAAAGACATTTCTTCGAGTTTCTTTATCAAGTCTCGACCATCCGTCGACTTGACGTCCAACAACGAATCTGTGGCTTCCTTTTTCACTTCCCGCCACACATTTCCCCTAGGTATGAATGGCGGTTCAATATTACCTTCTACCATATTTTCCCGAGCCTGACGTCTTCGCCATACCCCTGCTCCTTCAGTTATCAGCTCACCATACGCTTCTTTTCTTCGCATCCCATTGAAGGGCCGCTTTACTTCTTCGTGCTGGTCTGTTCGGGTGTCCCGCGTTCTGATATGAAACATGACTGCCTTGTCATCCAAATTAAATTCCGCCTTTGCAGTGAATGAGTTACCGCACTCCTTGCTCCTGCATTGACCTACGATTTTGATCAGGTGCGTAATTGGAAGTCTTGTTGCGGGCGGCCCGTCGGAATCGCATGGAAAGCCTATAGAGGTCACGTCATCACTGTCTTCTTTTTCCTTGTCTTCATTAGCATTCGACCACGTTGCTGCCGTCACGTCTGCTCGTTTATAAACGAATGCACAGGGTAACTTGTACAGCCGCCAAAAAGCAAGCGACACTACATTAGTCCATACCGAAGGAGTCAAACACAATTTCCCCGCACCCTCTTGAATTGGTTGGATTTTGGCCCATTCTTCTTCCGTGAGCAGTAACTTAAAGTTTTGGACTCTGTTTCGTTTCACATCATCGCTGGAATCCTTGTCAACTGCGTGATCATTGCTGCAGTCACTGTTGCACATCGAGCTAGACGTATTTGCTGCCTCATTTGTTTGACTTTCGTCCGTTGAAATTACGATTCCCAATTCATATCGAGCTAGGGATAGTACATTCCTTCGGTCTTCTCGGACGTTAATATAAAAATTATGAGAAGACCATTGCCCCTTCGTCTCATGACTCTGTTACGTCCTAGGCTGGAAGCCGAATATTTAATCTATAGGTACAACAGTTACCATTAGTTATTATCTCAGGTATAAGAATACCGACGTGCAATTATCATCAGAGTTTTAATAATGCATCTACTGATGTAATTCCATTTATAATTTTTTCCTTTATTCTTTTATATATTATTTTACTCATAGATATTAGTCAATACTTTCGAAAGGAACAATCTTAACTATAATATAGACAATTTCATCCCATTTTCTCACGAAACGAATATGCTCTGGAACACTTGAAACACCATAAAACTGAAAGCCTAAACTTTAAGTAAACTTTGAAAATCCTTATTGAGGAAACATAAATCTTCAGATCCTTCAGATTTTTACGACCCAAAGCGGAAAAGTCTAAAGACAAAGACAGCTCTGTTTTAAAAGAAGAGAGATATAGATGCTTACAGCATCCCTTCTTAGCGCCTCGACGCTTGGGCCTCTGACCCAATCGCCTTGCGCAAATGCTCTTCTAGCCAACCATATTTTTTCCCGCTTTTGTTTTAATGTTCTTTTTACCAATAGAAAAAACCTCGCCTTCCCGCGAGTTTCCCAAAACCTCCCCTTCGCGTATCCGCGAGGAGAGATCTTTTCTACTGCAGTATTAGCAGTTAGTCACGAAACCTCAATCAGTAAAGATCGAACTTATAGAATCTTAGATCTCAGAATTATCAACTCAAAGTGTTTGGTGTAACAGTTAATTAATAAGTGAATTACTAAATAAAATAATAGAAAGTTCAAACTTAAATTAATCTCCACTTGCGTGAAGATTAATTACCAAAACTACAGTCCAGATTGTTATTATTAAATTGTTTAATAAATATTGTTATAATTAAAAGGTGAAACTATAAACATTTATTTCACCCACGCATAGTGGTGGCTGATAATACCCATACCTCAACAGATATCTCAACAGATACGAGCACAGCGACGTCCAGAAGAACTAGTAATTTAAGACTCGGTAAGAAATACAGAACTCTACCAATTGAACATCATATAAATTAACTAGTGATTCGTTCTTCTAAATAACTTTCAACTCAAGACGTAACAGCTCTATCTATAATAAATTTGGTGGCAGCGTCGGAATATCAGTCTGAAATAAATTAAAAACTAATCAAAGAAATAAAACACCTAAATAAAAAAATCTGTTAACAAGTGTGAAAATTTTTTTTTACATTGGTTATTCACAAACTGTAAAAATCATCAAACTAACGTGACTAAACATCACCGATCTAAAACATCAACATCAAGAATCTCATCATCAGTGAATTTCAAACTCAACATCGATCATCATTGATTTCGCCGTCGGATACCATCGCAGCGCAGAACTTCAAGACCAACTCTAGCGACCGAAGACCCGCCCTACCGCTCACCCACGAAGACTACTACACTAACTCATAGACATTACATTATTGTTATTCCTCTTCATCAAAGTAAGTCGAAAATAATTTTAACAAAATGCCTCAAGAAATCATACCTATGGATATGTCACAAACCCTTGGTAATAACTCAAATCAAAATGAAAATCCAAATGAAAATTCAGAACCAAATTTAAACGATCGAATAGGAAATAATTCTACTCTTAATAATTCAAATAGCATGGCATATGATTATAAAGAATTTTTCAAAACCATTCCTGATTTTAATGGTAAACCTGATGGTTACCCAATCAAATCGTTTATCCAACATTGTGAATACGCAAAACGATATCTAACAACTTTCCCAGAAGATTTCTTAGTAAGAATTCTTTGTTCTAAATGTAAAGGAGAACCAGAAAAACGTGTTTTTGACGCAAATTTACAAACGATTGACGAACTGACAAAATTTTTAAATTCACACTTCAGACCGAAAAAACGCGTTGGCGTATGGCTTAGAGAATTTAACAATTTCAAACAAAAACCAAGAGAAAGAGTAATTGATTTTAACTACAGAGTAGGTCAACACCTACAGGGAACTCTTTTAGAAATAAAACTTGACGGGACAAGCGTAGAAGCTAGGACATTTTCAGCAAACGAAGCTGCTGTTACAGCTTTTATCGAAGGTTTAACTCCTAGAATTTCAGTGTTTATACCAAAATTAAATTCATATACAAAACTTGTCGACGTAGTGAAAGAAGCTATAAACGTCGAAGACCAACATGGAATGATACCGGATCTTGATTTGGAAATCCCCGGAATCTCATCAAAACAATGTCTTCCTATTCAGTCAAATCAAAGTAATAATCACAAACCGACAAATAAATTTAACACACATAACAAATCAAATCACGGTAACGCGAATACTAGAAATAATCCAACAAACACGAGTACACAAGACGCGAAATTTTGCAATTATTGTAAGAAAAATAATCATGTCATTACAAATTGCCGAACTTTACAAAATAAAAATAAAAAACTCGGTAATCCTAGTAATAACACGGAATCATATCCTAATGGATCGTTGGAATGCAATTATTGCAAGAAAAAAGGTCATATAATCAGAGATTGTAGAAAACGCAAGTATAATAACGCGAAACGCGAAAGTAATAACGGTACACCTAATACCGACATACCTGCGGGAAACGAATCAACGTCCCATCGACCAGGCGCGTCGACGGGTCAGTAATAAACTCAGCGCTTATTTCACAGACTAACCATAAACTCTTTACGGCAGAATGTAAAATAAGTTCTACATACACAACCTATAATTCTCCTTCAATAATAATTCAATCTAAAAATCTCAAACAAACAAATGCTAAATTTTTAATCGATACCGGATCACAACTAAATTTAATTAAAATCGGTGAATTAAAAGATCCAAATTCAATAAATAAATCGATAACTTACGAATTGAACGGTATATCAGAAAAAGACAAACCAATTACTTTAGGACAGATTCAATTACAGATAAATAATATACACGGTAAATTTAACGTAATCCCAGACGATTTTCCTATACATTTTTCAGGTATTATAGGGTCAGAATTCATGCATGTGAACGAAGGTAAGATCGATTATGAAACAAAACATGTAACTCTAAATAACAACAAAATTCCCTTTTGCGATACAGAGAGTATTGTTCTGCTGGCCAGAACGAAATCTCTAATGTTTATTCGGGTTAACAATTCATTAGAAAAGGGTTACGTGCCGCGTTTAGATATGCATGAAGGTATTTTTGCAGGTGAATCTTTGGTTACAAATATTCAGGGAAAAGCGTATTTATATGCTATTAATACAACGGATAAAGACATTAGGGTCGATATTCCCGTAATTCCTCTATATCCTTTCGATATGAGTGAAGACGAGGATAATAGTTCAGTAAGGGACAATACCACAGAGCGTATAGAAAGTACTCGGACGCGAGGAAACCGCGCTAATGAGGTCATAAACCTTTTACGACTAGATCACCTTAATGAAGAAGAAAGTAAAGCAGTATTTTCTCTAGTAGAAGAATACTCTGACTTGTTCCATATCCCAGGAGAAGCATTACGTGCTACTAATGTTTTGACACATCGTATTTTGACCACAGACAATATACCTGTAAATACTCGACAATACAGACACCCCCCACATCAAAAGGTAGAAATAGAAAAACAGATTAACGATCTTTTGCAAATAAATACGATACAGCCGTCAACCTCACCGTACAATTCCCCCGTTTGGATTGTACCTAAGAAAGAAGATTCTAAAGGTAATAAAAGATGGCGCTTAGTAATTGATTATCGTAAATTAAATGAAAAAACTATCGGAGACGCGTATCCATTACCATTGATAACAGACATTCTTGACCAACTCGGTGGTGCAAAATATTTTTCAATATTTGATTTAGCATCGGGTTTTCATCAAATTGAGATACATCCAGAGGATAAGCATAAAACAGCTTTTACAACTCCTCACGGTCATCAAGAATTTAATAGAATGCCATTCGGATTAATGAACGCTCCTGCGACATTCCAACGTTTAATGGATACAGTTCTAAGAGGTTTACAAGGATCGGAATTATTTGTTTATTTAGATGATATCGTAATTTACTCACGTTCAATCGAAGAACACGCAATTAAATTCAGAAAATTAGCCGAAAGATTAAGAAAAGCTAACTTAACTTTGCAAACCGATAAATGTGAATTCTTGAGAACGGAAGTAAAATATTTAGGACATATTATATCCGCCGATGGATTAAAGCCAGATCCTAAGAAAATAGAAGCAGTTAAACATTTTCCAATTCCGAAAACACCGAAAAACGTTAAAGAATTTTTAGGACTTGCCGGATATTATCGTCGTTTTATAAAAGATTTTGCAAAAATCGCGAAGCCCTTATCAGATCTCACAAGTAAAAACGCTCAGTTCGAATGGACCTCACAGCACCAGGTAGCTTTCGAAAGTTTGCGCGATAAACTTTGCGAAGAACCAATATTGCAATATCCAGATTTTTCAAATCCTTTTATCGTAACAACTGACGCATCAGGTTACGCGGTTGGAGCTATTCTTTCACAAGGCGAAATTGGGAAAGATACTGCAGTCGCGTATGCTTCACGTGTACTTAATAAACACGAAAGAAATTATTCTACAACCGAAAAAGAAATGGTAGCTACAGTCTTTGCATTGAAAACTTTTAGACCGTATCTCTATGGTAGACAGTTCACTCTGATCACCGATCACAGACCGCTTGTGTGGGTAAATTCTATGAATGACCCAACATCGCGAGTAATGAGATGGAGAGAACGTTTGAAGGAATTCGATTATACAATTCAATACAAGGCAGGTAAAGCTAATACTAATGCTGATGCATTATCGCGAAACCCCGTAGTATTACCCGTTAAATTCAAATGGCGTAAACCAAATGCTACGACAGGTCAACAAGCTTTGATAGGACAACCAGGTATAGCTAGACTTAGATCGTCTTCCGATACGAGTACTAACTTACCTACAAAAAAATCTAAACTAAATCAAACTTCGAGTTCAGATAAAGAAAATTTTAGAAAATTCCCCACAGAAATTATCGAAACTAAAATTGAAACGATTGAGCCCGTGAACGCGACAGATCCGAGAGAATCGCGTACACCCCTAATAGAATCAATCTCAGAAGAATCTATAAGCAGTGATAACAGGTCTGATCAACCAATAAATCTTTGCATTAACAAACCCCCAGAACAAACGCGTAGAAAGAAACTCAAATCAGCTATGAAAAAGAAGTCTGATACTAAACGGTATACCTCATTACAAGTTTCTTCGAAACTTCATACATCATTATCAAGTGATGATTCAGATAATTCTAAATTAAATTCTAAATTCAAGACTATTTCTAAATCCAAATCCGAAAAGGAGTTTCAGCCTTCTGAAAATCTCGAAATACAACATCATTCTATTCAAAATTCAAATGAACTAAATCCAGAAATTGAACAACAGATCTTAAATGATCAATTTATAAAACAGATAAACAACGAACAAGTTATAACAGTGGAAAATGTAGATGTAGACAATACAGTTGCCTCATCCCATTTTCCAACCCCAAAATCAGGTAGACTTATAGAAAAGCAAGGGGACAACCCAACCCCTACCTCTTTGAAAACTCCTACTCAGGAAACGCCTACTACTAGTAACCGTAGAACCCAGTCATTTCGTACACGGAATAATTTTCAACGTAATTTAGCTAAAGATTTGTTAAATAAAAGATCAATTCAATCAGCTGAATTTACACCTTCTCCAGCATTACGTACGAAACGAAAAATTGATAGGACTAGTATTAATATCCCTAAAATTACTGTTTCCGAAAGTCATTCGGATATAGCAGATTCCCAAGACCAAGACGAAATTATACCGCTAGACATGGATATTTCTTATCAAAATTTCACAGTAAATAATTTTTCTTCAGACGAAGAAGATATATCTAACATCACTAAAGTCGAAGCTTCAATTCATTCTGAACCTATGGATCAAGATAAAGCACTTAGCTTTATGGAAATAGATAACAGTTTAGTAGTAAATGAATCTCTCACGGATTCACGCAAAGTTGCATTTTCAGTACTACCTACCCTTGACAAAAGACTAACCGACAGAACCGTTACGACACATGTGCAACAGAAAAAATTGGAAACTTCCCCAAAGAACAATAAAATGCTAGGATTAGCAGGGTCGTCCAACTCAATGGTCAAAACCATACAAAAAATGGACGTTCCCCAGCCAGAACAGCTAATAAGAAAGTCAACCAGGCAACGAAAAGAGAAAATTTGCCCATGTTGCATTGAACCGAATACACATGCTGAAAGGATTAGGAATAATAAAATACCTAAAGCCCCAGAGAAATCAGTTACACCTAAAGAAAATATCATACAAATATCCAATCATACACCTCAAATTTTTACAAATTTATATGAAATAAATTCATATGAATCACAAAATAAAGTAAAATCTCAAAATGAAACTCCGCAAAACGAAATAACGTCAAATCAGTCGCAAGATAAAGTAAATCCACAGAATGAAATTAATTCATCATATTTGCCCTATATTCAAGATAGATTATCTTCCGAAGAATCAAATCATTCTCAAAGTAACGCTGATTCAGAAAGCGAAATAGTTATTGTAAATCAAGAAGTAGAAGATTCGAATAATTTGATAGAAACTCGAGACAATCTTGAAATGAAAAAAGACCATTACATTTGTTTTATATCCGCAGATGGAACTGTGTCAGATGACATAGGTAAACGATTAATAGAATTAGGATTATTGAACCTAACCCCTCTAGAAAAATATAATTTAGGTCAAGTAGTAATATCAGGAACTTCAAAAAAGAAAGTATTTGCTTTAGTAACTCGAGAAAACGATCAAACTTTGCCCAAAACAAGTAGTTTCAATAGAGCCTTTGGAAATTTGAAAGCAATAATGAATAACTCTAAAATTAAAACAGCTCGATTATCTCAAGGTAGAAGCAACCTTCATGTCTCAGCTTGGCTGACAATAAAAAAGATAATCCGTAAAACTTTCGCTGGTACGGACATTCAAATTACAATTTGTAAGGATAGGATTATTATACCACCCGTAGAGCAAAGGCAAGGTATAATTAGGGAAAACCATGAGTCACCCGTAGCTGGTCATAAAGGTGTTACAAAAACTTATAATAGAATTAGACAAAGATATTTTTGGGACAATATAAAGAAGCAAGTAGAAGACTTTGTTAGAAAGTGTATAAGTTGTCAGAAAAAGAAATTAGTAAGAGTTAAAACTAAACAACCCATGATAATTACGGATACATCAGCCGATGTATTTGATAAATTAGCTTTAGACATCGTAGGTCCAATTAATAACGCCTCAGATAAAGGATACAGATTCATTTTAACTATGCAAGATCATCTTTCAAAATTTTGTTTGGCAGTACCACTAAAAAACGCAACAGCTAACGATATTGCAGACGCGTTAGTTACTCAATTCATTTGTAAATACGGATGCCCGAAAGTAATTTTGACAGATCAAGGCGCAGCTTTCATTGGACAAGTAATGAAACGTTTAGCTAAAGTTTTTAAAATCAATCAAATTAAAACCACAGCATTTCACCCCCAATCAAATGGCTCATTAGAAAGAAGTCACCAAGTACTTGCAGATTATTTAAAACATTATACAGATAAGAAAAACTGGGACGAATGGCTCCCACAAGCAACTTTTGCTTATAACACCAGTGTACACGAAGGTACAAAATACAGCCCGTATTATTTAGTTTACGGTCGATACCCTCGTATACCCTCAGAATTCCCATACCTTGACGAAATTCTTACGTATGACGATCATGTAAAAAATCTTACGTTACGTTTAATTGAGACTAGGAAGAACGCGCGAGAAAATTTAGAAAAAGCAAAACAAAGATCTAAAGAATATTATGATAGAAAATTAAACCCTGTAACATTTAAGATAGGACAGGAAATTTATTTGGTTAAAAATCAAAGAACAGGAAAGTTAGACGATAATTATAAGGGTCCATATAAAATTACAGAAATATTTCCTGATAAGAACGATATAGAAATCGAATTAGCTAAAAACAAACGAAAAATAATCCATTGTGATAGAGCTAAGATAGCTTACTAAATCATAAACCATAAGTGTAGATCACAACCTCAGACTCACACAGACCAACGAACCAACGTAGAGAGACAGGAAACGACATGAATCGATATTGAACTAATGCCAAAGAATCCTCCAATGTCAAATCAGAAACAAATCCAGATTAACTTACCAAATCAAGTATAACTTCAACTATATCTAATCAAGAACGCCAGTTCATGTAAATAATTAAATAATTTAAAATTAAAACCTTATAAAACTAACTTACAGATCTAAAGGTAAATAACGAGTCGTAAAGCAAAAATTGCCGTTGAATGTTGTTTATTCAATTTTACACACTAGCAATATCCCTGGCGGAAATCTACAGGTGAGACAAAACCTCTCTTCAACTGGACGGTCCTGTCCCCAACGCCCTTCGTGCATCCATTGTATGCCGAAAAAGTCGAAGTCTTCATCTCCCATAGTATCATCCAGGATCTCCTCCTCCCACAGGTAGTTATATCGGCGACGCCCCCGTCGAATAAATCTCTTCCATCCAGCTATTTGCTCACCCCACCACTGGTACTCAGCACCTCGATCAACGATTCCCTTTAACAAAACAAATCAAACACGTTAATAAAAGAACGAAATTTAAGAAAACAAATGAAAGCAAGAAATAAATCTTTCACACGGTTTTAGAACAAATAAGAAAAATATACTAAAGTTTTTTTTTGAAAAAGAAAAAAAACGATTCTAATAAAAAGTAGAAATAATGAAAACAATCTATAATAAATTTAGAAAAGAGTACTCACCCTCATTTCACCTCCAAGTATTCTCACTCGCATATACATAGCTTCAAGAGTTTCCATATTTCTCTCTCCTTTTCACTTTTCACGATTTTAAAATTTCTTAAGTTGTCACTTAGACAAATAGTTGCAGAATGAGCAAATTCAGCTCAAACACACACTTTTACATGCAGCTAGGAATTAGAAAACACACCCTCAAAGACCCTACCCCTTCTAAAACTGACCAATGACCGAAATTTAAATTTTTTTTGACAAAAGGTCATACTCAGGTACGAAATTAGCCCCGCCTAACACGGCGCGGAAAATCCTTTACTTTTCAGAAACCAAAGAAAATCTAAGAAATTCTCTTAAAAATGTTTCAAAATATAAAAAAATATATATCAGGATTATAGTACTAATCAAATACAATATCAAGATCTTAGACAGATATTCTTAGATAATCATGTGCTATGACCCATAGATATAATTAATTCATACATATAACTAATTCATAATTACTAACTACATTATTATTTTGGAATATATTTTACTCACCTTATTATTAGATTATTTTGTATTTTCATAAATTTCATGTTTATCAATATTTTAGATATATAATTTTGTATTTTCATAAATTTCATGTTTATCAATATCTTAGACATATAATTTTATACTAATAACATAGTATAATCATATATCAATGTAATACTTACGAACAATTTTAAGTAATTTTAATCATTATATTACTTACCTTTTAGTTATTAAACCATTTTCAAATGATAATCTTATCACATTATACATTAATCTTAGACACATAAGATTTTCATAACACTTTTGTATGTTTTACTATACTTATTTTTAAGTTTATATTTCAATATTCAACTCAAATACATGGAAATTTCACGTCGATACACTAGAACCCGTTAGGTCGAGCGGGGACGCTCGAATCTTAACAGGGGAGGTGTTACGTCCTAGGCTGGAAGCCGAATATTTAATCTATAGGTACAACAGTTACCATTAGTTATTATCTCAGGTATAAGAATACCGACGTGCAATTATCATCAGAGTTTTAATAATGCATCTACTGATGTAATTCCATTTATAATTTTTTCCTTTATTCTGTTATATATTATTTTACTCATAGATATTAGTCAATACTTTCGAAAGGAACAATCTTAACTATAATATAGACAATTTCATCCCATTTTCTCACGAAACGAATATGCTCTGGAACACTTGAAACACCATAAAACTGAAAGCCTAAACTTTAAGTAAACTTTGAAAATCCTTATTGAGGAAACATAAATCTTCAGATCCTTCAGATTTTTACGACCCAAAGCGGAAAAGTCTAAAGACAAAGACAGCTCTGTTTTAAGAGAAGAGAGATATAGATGCTTACAGCATCCCTTCTTAGCGCCTCGACGCTTGGGCATCTGACCCAATCGCCTTGCGCAAATGCTCTTCTAGCCAACCATATTTTTTCCCGCTTTTGTTTTAATGTTCTTTTTACCAATAGAAAAAACCTCGCCTTCCCGCGAGTTTCCCAAAACCTCCCCTTCGCGTATCCGCGAGGAGAGATCTTTTCTACTGCAGTATTAGCAGTTAGTCACGAAACCTCAATCAGTAAAGATCGAACTTATAGAATCTTAGATCTCAGAATTATCAACTCAAAGTGTTTGGTGTAACAGTTAATTAATAAGTGAATTACTAAATAAAATAATAGAAAGTTCAAACTTAAATTAATCTCCACTTGCGTGAAGATTAATTACCAAAACTACAGTCCAGATTGTTATTATTAAATTGTTTAATAAATATTGTTATAATTAAAAGGTGAAACTATAAACATTTATTTCACCCACGCATAGTGGTGGCTGATAATACCCATACCTCAACAGATATCTCAACAGATACGAGCACAGCGACGTCCAGAAGAACTAGTAATTTAAGACTCGGTAAGAAATACAGAACTCTACCAATTGAACATCATATAAATTAACTAGTGATTCGTTCTTCTAAATAACTTTCAACTCAAGACGTAACAACTCAACAACTTCCACACTTCGGCAGTGTAGGCTGGCAATTCATTCGTAGTGAAGTTCAGCATAAATTTTTTGATGGCGTTGACTGCATCAACGACGGCTACCTTCACCTGGGGTGCCATTTTGGCCCACACTTCTCAAGAATATCTGTAAATACAATACATTATTTATAGTAAAAATACCTATGGAGTTTCTGCGATTTGATTTTTGATAATATGACTGAAAAATTCAAGTGAGAAAAAGCGTAAATTCAGGATTTTGGATTTGACTGATTTTGGAATTTCCTACTAAAATGAATAAATTCAACAAACAACATGACATAATTTGAGGGTTCCAAATTGTATAGATTAATTTTAAGCATCCCAACATTAAGTATCATAACAATATTTAATGACTTACAATTGACATAAAATTACAAGATCATCTATAATTATCCAAGACTGTTGGATTTTTGGACCAAATTGTTACTTCAAAATATATTCTCTTCTCCTTTGATTTGTAAAAAAAAAACCGTCTAAAAGGTTGGGTAGTGATTGCGATAATTGCAGTCGACGTGCCCGTGTATGCTGTAATGGATAATATTCAGTTAAGATAAAGTTTGTTGAGTAATTTCTCATAGACTTCCTTATTTTCGATTCTTCATCATTTCTAATGTTTAAATGCTCAAATAATTATACTTTTTGAGCACAATGGCTATACATAATGAACAAAGAGATGTAATGTCATCGTTACATGGTAATGAACTGACCTAGGCATATCCATGAGCAGCATTTCCCCAATTGAAGACACTGTTATTTCCGATCAGTGTTACGTGAGAGAATCCGGCACTCATTGAGGCTCTCCGTTTGAAATCTGCGTCAGTTTGTTTCTTCGATATCCTGTTAAAATTATGTTGACGATTAGTATTACGATACGGACAAGTACACTTTTCACAAGGTTTTGCACACTTGTGGGCTATTCGTTTTCCATAACTTTTTCAAATTCTGTTTATAAGCACCGGAAATTGTTTTGTAATTTTTTTACTGCCAAGTTTATCGTTTTGTTGATTTCACGCAAGAACATTTGTACTGTTGTCTACGGCTGAATAAAATGTTGGGTCGAAAATGATCACATCTGATTCATTACACTACGAAAAGCGCGCGGTACAAGCGCGCGGTACCAGAACCTTCAAAGCCCTCCACAGCCGTTGGGATGAGTTTCCGACCTTGGGTGTCATACCTCAAAATGCTTGTATTGGCAGCCTCTACACACCCTATAAGTATGTACAGAGTTAAGATTTACACCCTGTATATATAATATATATATATACATATTGAATATATATATATAGGGGGGCTCCGCCCCCCTGCGCGCTACGCGCGCCAACCCCCCATATTCTAATTTGTATCAGTTGTTTCTAAAACCCGAATAATCCGTGGATTTTATGTTCTTCATATTCCTCGTTGTCCAGGTCGTTCGCCAAGTATTTCTAGTAGTCCAGGTCCTCGGCTTCGTAGTTCTCGTTGTCTAGATCGTTCAGTGAGTATTTCTCGTAGTCCGGGTCCTGGGCTTCGTAATTCTCGTAGTCCAGATCTCGTACTCCAGGTCGTTCGCCAAGTATTTCTAGTAGTCCAGGTCCTCGGCTTCGTAGTTCTCGTTGTCTAGATCGTTCAGTGAGTATTTCTCGTAGTCTGGGTCCTGGGCTTCGTAATTCTCGTAGTCCAGGTCTCGTACTCCAGATCGTTCGCCAAGTATTTCTAGTAGTCCAGGTCCTCGGCTTCGTATCTCTTGAAGTCGTGTGTAGAAATTATTAATAATTATTATTATTTTGGGCTCTCCTCGGCTCTCCTCGGCTATCCTCGGCTCTCCTCGGCTATCCTCGGCTATCTTCGGCTATCTTCGGCTATCTTCGGCTATCTTCGGCTATCCTCGGCTCTCTCCGGTTCTCTTCGGCTATCCTCGACTATCTTCGGCTATCCTCGACTATCTTCGGCTATCCTCGGCTATCCTCGGCTATCCTCGGCTATCTTCGGCCGATTCGAGCGTGGTCGAGGAGGCCCAGGGCAAGAGGCGGGCGAGTGGGGGGGGGGGGGGGGGGGGGGGGGGAAGAGCCGAGCGGGGTCGAGGAGGCCTTGGAATCCGACACGGCGGCGGCGGCGGCGGCGATTGAATTATATAATATAGAAGGATATATTATTATATATATATACATATTGAATATATATATATATATATATTATTATATATATACAGGGTGATCCAGAATGCGGTACTTTCCTTACACCGGCGGATTCCTTGTAAAAATCTAAGACAAAAATTATTCATCCTAAAATGTCGAATGCTTAGCCGTGTTCAGGTAGGAGCCGTTTAAAGTAAGCCAAAGTAAGCCAATACGAGGGCAGATACGAGAATGGCTCAGCCGCCGCTACGCCGTTATTGTTGGCCCGCCACCGCGAACTTGCAAAGAAACGACGATCAGACGTCCGCGGCTCTGCTGTATGTAGCTAAGCCATACAGGCGATGCAATGAAAACAGAAGCATGCAAATGTTACCGAACTGTGAATGAAATAAATAAGGTAAAGTCGAGGGGCTATTCACATTCGAATCGAGTGACACCATGACTACAGAAATGTAGTCGACTACACGAGACTACAATACTGACTACGGCGAGACTACGGGCACTACGACTACCGAACGACTACAGTGACTACAACGTTCTTTAATGATGACTACGTGATTACAAATGAATTCATTGACTACACTACTGACTTCATATATTTGTAATACGTGATTACGTGATTACAGTGACTTCAAATGACTACATTTTGATTACAACTTATGACTACAAAGAATGTAGTCACATGAATACAGTGATTTCAATGTGTGATTACAATGATTTCACTGATTACATTGCGACTACGGATTGACTACAGTCGCAAGTGACACCATGACTACGGCTGTGAATAGCCCCTCGGGTAAAGTCGGGAGAGATGCCGCAATTTTTTTAGAAAATTCATAACTTCTACAAAAATAGATATTAAGAAACGTATTTATCAGTGACCATTCTTTAAACTATGTACTATAATGTGGCCTTAACCAAAAATAGATAAACTTTCATTTTCATATAAAATATACGTCAACAAAAAAACATTTATGGTGGCCATTAGTCAGGGAAAACCGGGAAATCAGGGAAAAGTCAGGGAATTCGGAAAATGGTCAGGGAGGTCAGGGAAAAGTCAGAGAATTTTTCAGCGAGTCAGGGAATTTTATGGTGACACAGAACAAGACAGAATAGAACGTCCCCCGTGATTCTTTCTTCTTTCTACCTTGCGCGGAATCTCCCATTCTTTTCCAAGACATCGTCGGTCAGTAAACTGACTACATCCGCACAACAGGCACCAATACGTACGTTCCGCTAAAAATGGTGAGATGTGATTTTAGAACGCGAGACCCTGAACGTTATTTTGATCTCTGATATTTGGTCTTGATCTTCGATTGATTGACGAAAAAAAAAAAAAATGATGGCCACAGAAATCGGTAACCTGGTCATCCACGGTGGTTTCATATCTAATGATTCTGGAGCTAGACCAATCTCGTGAAATCATTCCTGTATACCTTCGTATGAATGATTACATCTTTTAAAACGATTTTCCGATAGAAATTGGCATCTTGGAGCTACGATATAATAGTATATTTCGTATCAAGCGCGTAAAATTTCATATTAGTGGTCACGGCATCACACGAGGGTGTAAAGTATTACGCCCCCGTTGCGAACGATATCTTTCGTTGCAGTTAGCGTCAAATTCGATTTTATTCAAGCAGAACAAGTTGTAAAATCGGATTCTACGCCCACTGCGACGAAAAATCCTTATTCTTCGTGTTTGTAAATCAATCACACACTGACTCGACTGGATTGATTGAGAACTTTCCTTATTTTATTATTATTATCATTATTGTTATTATTATTATTAATATTATTATTATTATTACCATAATTTATTATTGTTCTAACTATGTAAGAATGCATCTTGCAAACATTAAATAATGACTTGGTATTCACACAATTCGAATTTCTATTAATGAGAACAGCTGATTGAATGAAATTGGATTAACGACGTTCAATAATTTACAAACTGGAAGAATCATGATTTTATATCGTAGCGTCAAGATGAGAATTCTTATCGAAAAATCATTTTAAACAAGTAATCCTTCACACGAAGGTATACAGAAATGATTTCACGAAGTTGGTCTAGATACAGGATCATTAGATATGAAACCACCGTGGATGACCAGGTTACTGATTTCTATGGTCATCGTTTAGTTTTAATCAATCATTCGAAGATCAAGACCCGATCAAGACCAAATATCAGCGATCAAAATAACGTTCAGGGTCTATTAATGCAAGTATCACTGGCCTCGTTACAGTTTTCATTAATGTTATGGTTTTATCGAATTGATACAGCCCAATTTGACGTGTATACGTTCCATTCGCGAAGCGAATATAAGTATTCTCATTAGACAATATTAAAAAAATTCCCTGACTTTTCCCTGACCAAATCATAATTTTTCCCTGACTGAATTTCGGACCAATTACTGGTTATTCAAGTATACCTATAATAAACAACGCTCTGAATCAATGCTGATAGAGAATGATTTTTTGAATTAATTAATAATTAATAATTTTCTGATTAATAATTCCGCGCAAGGTAGAAAGAAGAAAGAATCACGGGGGACGTTCTATTCTAACTTGTTCTGTGTCACCATAAAATTCCCTGACTCGCTGAAAAATTCTCTGACTTTTCCCTGACCTCCCTGACCATTTTCCGAATTCCCTGACTTTTCCCTGATTTCCCGGTTTTCCCTGACTAATGGCCACCATAAATGTTTTTTTGTTGACGTATATTTTATATGAAAATGAAGGTTTATCTATTTTTGGTTAGGGCCACATTATAGTACATAGTTTAAAGAATGGTCACTGATAAATACGTTTCTTAATATCTATTTTTGTAGAAGTTATGAATTTTCTAAAAAAATTGCGGCATCTCTCCCGACTTTACCTTATTTATTTCATTCATAGTTCGGTAACATTTGCATGCTTCTGTTTTCATTGCATCGCCTGTATGGCTTAGCTACATACAGCAGAGCCGCGGACGTCTGATCGTCGTTTCTTTGCAAGTTCGCGGTGGCGGGCCAACAATAACGGCGTAGCGGCGGCTGAGCCATTCTCGTATCTGCCCTCGTATTGGCTTACTTTGGCTTACTTTAAACGGCTCCTACCTGAACACGGCTAAACATTCGACATTTTAGGATGAATAATTTTTGTCTTAGATTTTTACAAGGAATCCACCGGTGTAAGGAAAGTACCGCATTCTGGATCACCCTGTATACATATTGAATATATATATATATATATATATTATTATATATATATTGTAACATATCCAGCTATATTGCACATGAAATATCTCCAAACACCGAACAAAGGAAAGGATTACACTAATCCTCTACGTTCGACCAAGTGTCTGACGTCACGCTAAGAAGTGGGGATAGAGAGTATATAAACGGCTCACTCAATCACTCATTAGCGTATTTGAGCCATAGGGGCCTTGCGACTCACAATATTCTAAATTCGAGCGACACGAGCAAAAGGCCGGTCGACACAAACAACACATAGCGTAGTCAGGTCGAGCACCGGTGCGACTCACATCACTCATAATTAAATTCACTGATATAGCTTTAGCTCATCTAGGGCTAAATGTCTAACTTAAATTCAAGCAAATAGAATCAAATCATATACCTTTGGATATAGCATCATTGCGTATAATATAAAATATAATTGAGAGAGAAAGGAAGAGAAATAGATAAAGAAATATCAAAATCAAATAGATAGGTTATGTGCGTCTAGTACTTAATACTAAAATAAACTCATGAAATAGAACTATAGATTCAAGAAATCGAACACAACACAAACGCGGCACGTAGCCAAACCAATAGCTTAAGTTAGGATAGGAAAATCAATGTAAAATCGCTTTATTATTCATTTAATACAATTATATTTTCTTATTTGAGCGTTGTCGGATATTTCAGCACTGACTGCTGTTACGTGCGTAATATTGAAAACCTTCAAAATTCAAAATTTCTTTTCATTGATTCATTCTTCAATCATCATCAATAAAGTCGGATAAATAATATCAGATTCGTTCTTTTAACGCGCAATAGTTTCCTCATTTTACTTCGGAAATCGGTAATACAATATTTCCTTTTTAATGCAAAACGGAAATGTAATACAATACTTCCTTTCTTGAAACGTCTATAAGTCGCGTAGCAGTAGACGACGGCGAAGCAAGACTGGAACCCCAGTATTGCTGACCCCTCAATTCCACACTACTAAGCTAGTGTACGTAGGTGTAGTCTCTACTCTCTCTAACATTCCCAGGAAATAGGAAAGCTAAGCTAAATAATAAAGACTATAGGTGAAGCATGGAATAGCATGGGACCGCAGAACGATACCAGGTCCCCACTCCTACGCTTAACTGCAAGTAGTCCCTCAAACTAATCAGGCGACAATTAGCCACTAAGCAAGGCCCTAATTGGCTAAGCCACGCGCGCAATAATACATGCATTGTTGCAACCGCGGCTACCTCGTCGCCTTTGAATTTGAATTAGTGTCTTTCTTCTGTCAAGTCGCGAAGTGCGTGGTCGCAAGGACCCGTGTGCAATAATTAAGCCAAGAGTTATACTCAATCTTTTCTTTTTATAATTAAAAGTGGTAGTGTAAAGGACTTAGCACCCGTGAACAAATTCAATTAAACGTGATAGATCTAAAAGTTTAGTGTTCCGTTTAAGTTCTTAAATTCAGTGCAGAGACACAAGCTATCAAATATTTTCATTATTAAAATTATAACTTCACTTTCCGCCTTATACTCATTTTGAGTATTTGTAAATTAATATAGATTTGATTTCATATTAAACCAATTTCGCTTTTATCATTATTTCACATTGACACTCATTAACTTCAGTTCAAACTATCTAAATCCATCATCAGTTAATACATTCTAAACCGCTATCTAAATTCTACGCAAATCGAAGGCTTCGAGGTACCTAAGGTGAGGGAGGCAAATACCTAAGGATCGAAAATTAGTCCCATGCTACCCCATCTCATCCAAAGCTAAGTAACCACAATCGCTCACAAAATTCGCTCTTTTATAATTTACCCTTCCATATTCGGAAATCGATATATTGTTTTCCAGAATTCTTTAATTTTAGCCTTATGCATGATAGAATATAATTCCATTCGGATGTGTAGTACAACCACGGGAATATCGTTATAGGCCAATACTAATAGTATTTCGGAGTGATTCCTTCCTAATAACGAGACCACCCGGCGAGCTTGCATTGCTACTCATTCATCAATCCAAATATATATATATATATACTTTTTTTTTCTGTTATTCATATAATTATAAATAATACTTTAATTGAATAACTCGAGATTGGTATGGTCATAAAATTAATAACCAAATAGGATAATTCATAGAATTCCGGGTTTCACCCTAATCCTGTTGGGTCCGTTTCTTTTATTCATCAAATTCTCAATAACATTAAGCCCAATAACTACCGATCTCGAATTATATTATTACTTTATTACTATAACCGAAGAATTTACATATTAAGCATATATTTCCTAATCGAGGAATTCGTTTATTATTCTCGCGATTGAACCAAGATCTGAATGATTGTAAACCTAACAAACCGCCTGGTATAATTCATAGAATTTCGGGTTCTACCCTGATACCAGTACGAGAAATCATTTATGTCAAATAGAGACCTTTATTCTGGTGTTCTACTTTAAAGCACTAAACTCGCATTCACAGATCTTGCTTCAATCCTGGAATTTTACTTATAGATCTTTATATAGATATTAGAATAGATCTCCGATACAATCCGAGAGAGAGAGAGAGTTCTTATTTCTTATTTACATTCTTAGTTATATTTCTTTTTTTTTTTTATTATCTTATTACTCGTATCAGCGTGTGAATCGTGAAGAGGCTCTTATTATTTCATTACCTCCATTGATAATTTTTATATAGTAACAACCCTTCACGATCCCCACGTCGGGTATCGTTATATTATTACATTATTTTTATTATTTTGTGATTACATTACTTTATATAATTCTGTTCAACCGACGATCAGTTGTCCGTCGCTTGAACCATATCATTATTCTCAAAACCGTTCAAGAATACATTATTGATTTTACCAGTCAATCCTCATGATTATTTGAACCACCCTTTTATTCATTTATTTTATTTTACCTTAATTATATTATTATTATTTCTACATCAACTAGCCTCACGACAATTTAAATAAATCAATTGAGCCCTGTATAGGACTAGGCGGCAACGATTCCCATTTACCGATCTATTTTAGAATAGATCTTTTTTATAATTATTTACTATGTGGATGTGACGGGATGATTAATTCCATTAATTGATGGGTTCTCGCTTGTGATAAAACCATAGGGATTAATAACACTCTACCCATACCGTCCGTCACACTGCTAACTAATCAATTTCCATCCCTGGATAAGCCTATAGGGACCAGCTTTGGATCATTCCTAGTGCGAACGGCGTTGGATTAACTTCCCGCGTCCGAGGGCCAAGGAAATACGATTCCGAGTCTGAGACACGGTCTTGGAATTGCAAGGTTCCCGGATCCGAGTAAAGAATAGGTTTTGTGTTTAGGAAAGCAGGCTTGGATTCACTTCCCGGCTCTGTTCAAATAGGAGAAGGATCGGCTTTGGTTCTACCCGAGTCCGAAGGGAACAGGCTTTGGTGGAGTAATCTACCCGAGTCCTGAGTTAATATAAAATCACAAGGTTGCATAGGTGGCTTTTGGTGGCTAACCCATCCTTTTCCCTACCTACGTACCTCAAAGAAAAGCCCTATTAATTTTGATAATTTAAATCCCTTTTTATAGGTAAAGAACTCACACTAACTGCGGGTATCTCTTAACTTTCGGGTTCAAGATACTCGCCAAAAGTTACAATATATATATATATATATATATATATATATATATATATATATATATATATATATATATATATATATTGTAACGTGGCAAACGTTCGGACCTCCTCCATACCAGCTAAAACGAGCGTACACATTTCCTAGAGTACCGAGTCGGTATAGCTAATTTGAATATCTGCCGCCCTTCGTCCTAGCGCAGCCATATCGATCGTAGATCAGCGGATTGGTCTATCGATAACGGCTAGCGCTAACAGGACGAACGGCGAGGATAAGCAATTAGCGAAGCGGAAACGAAGCGTCATTCATTGTCTAGCCGTGCTATTGCTAACGTGCCATAATTTCAGTGAATCGAGAGAGAGAGAGTATTTTGTTAGTGTTGAGGAGTTTATAGAGTTTGTGAGTGAGCCGAGTTATTGCTGTGACCTGTGCTTTGTTTATTGGACTTCGACTTTGGATTTTGGACTTGATTGTGTTACTGATTTGGATATTATACGACCCTCGCCTGTCCCCGGACTTGAACCGAACACGAGGCAGAGACATCGTCGCCTACCAGGTAGGATCTTTCCAGCCTAGAGTCAGATTCATATAACATCCTTCTCCTAGAGTCATTTAAAGTACAAGTCTCGAGTCATACATAAGAATTGCTCTTCGTTTCCCGTATACCACGAGAGTCCCGCTTTATATTTCGTCGTAATAGTATCGCATGGTCGTTGAGAGCCGGCAAGTTTTGAACTTGTGGTTGTTCTCCGAGCCTGTCGACTCTGCGCATCCGCGTGCCGGTTTTCAGCCGTGCTGCGCAGGATTTCGTGCATCCAGAGTCGGCGCCATATTGCCCGAGGTCTCTGACGTCACGCATCGCAGCAGACTGCTGCGTGTCAGAGAGCTCTAGTGGCAGAGTACGGAATTATTGGGTTCCGCATCCCTTCCCCTCCTAGCCGTAGAGCGCACAGCTTTCAGTCAGAGACTAGAGACCTCGCGTAAAGCGAGGTACTCGAATTCGACTCGACAGCCAGACCTCCAGCTGGTGGTAGCGAGGAAGAGACTGACTGTCTGTGATAATCGTCAACGATAACTGTACCTTTTTCTAGCTTTATTATTATTAGTAATTATTTCGAAATCATTTAGAGTCTTTATTATTATTATTTGGGAGATATTTAGCGTAGAGTCCTTTTGATATAGTAGAGTCCTTTATTTAATTCATTTCTTTCTTCTGGTATTCTTTTCTTTAATTTAATTTATAAACACAAAATAGCGGTGAGAAAGCCGAAGCCAGATAACAGGCTGAACAAATTAATGTTATCTTTTTCTTTTTTTTCTTTTTACTTAATAAATAATCAATTTAAATATATTTCTTGTGTGTTGGTATTTTTATTTCTCGCCCCCACGAATATCCCTCTACCGACAGGCTAGCTGCGACGAGAGTGAGAGAGAGAGAGAGGACTTCTCTCAGAAGTCTGGCGCCCAACATCTACGTTGCTAGTCGGAGGAGGTTCAGCGTTGGTGTTCCAATTTTGTTTTTTTTTGATAATAGATCGTAGTTCCTGCGGGTAATACCCGAACCCGTGGGAATCGCTGTTACAATATATATATATATATATATATATATATATATATATATATCGACAGCTTAATAACATAATCCCGTAAGCGCCAAAAATGGCCTATTTTTCAAACAATTTCTAATAGACGCCAAAATTTTTTTAGCGAAACGTCTGTCAGTTTGCGAAAAATTTTTTTTTTGGCGCTTACGTGACTATGTTATTAGGCTGTCGATATAGTCTGTTCGTGTTTTGACGGCTCTTCGAAGAATGGCTATTACATTGTAGTCGAAATTCAAAAATAAAAATACAGGATTTAAACATAGTTGCGCTCTGATAGATTATAATGACTATGTTATGGTATAAAAATCATATTCCGGACGTGCACTGAGAGAAATATTTAGTTCCCCCAACTCAAATCGGCGAGTTAAATAAGGCCTTAACATTTTTTTTTGTGTTCAACGAACGTTTCAAAATTCAGTACCAGTTACTGGAAATTTCGGTGAACGTAACTATATCAGCGAACTATTCAAACAGAGTACTTCTAACTAAACCATCTTTACTAAGTAATATTGGTTCGAGTGACATTGCATTAGAGTTGAAGTAACCCTTCGTTTTTCGAGGAATCGTGTATTATCAACGAGATTATAAAGTAGCGCTGACTGATAAATTACTGTAAACTCGACTCGATTTTATCGTGATGGAATTTCGCTGCGCGAAAAAAATTAATTTAGATTGTTACAATGAATTTATTACAATGTACGATGCGTTGAGCAACACCTACTATTTGTAATCAATCGCATATTGATACAAAGTAAAGATTTACAGGATAGAAAAACATCGCATCGTTTTGGCCGGGATTCGATCCAGGGACGCACGCATTCGCTCGCATTACTAGTCGCACGCTCTACCGACTACGCTAAACTATTCATTGAAATAAGAAATCACTTTTGTCTATTTATTTTGAACTTGGCATCTGTCTCAATGATATCAACGATTTAATGCAGCTAAGATATCTCAACTGAACATCTGTTTCTTAGAGTTCCAAAAGTTCTTATATACTGTGACGCTTAGAGTAAGTATGTAATAATATCTATAAAAATCTATCGTCTTGTTACTCGTGAGTAACTTTTGTTTACTGAAAGTGATAAATTATATTGCTTGGACTGAAAATTATAGTTGTTGATACCTTAATAAGTTGACTTTCCAAAAGTATTCGATATAAGCATGTTGTTTGAGTACACTTGCAATTATAAAAACTAGTCCATTTAAACAAACGAGTGAAGTTGAATAGTTGGTTATTCTTTAATAGAAAATAGAGTTCCGTCAACTGAAAATATAGTTACGATTACTCGAAGGAATTCAACGTCCCAAAAATAGTACATGCAATTCGCCAAATCTGTGCCTTGCACAGCAGACTCAATAGTTACTGTAAATATTCGAGAAAAGTTGAATATACGGCCGGAAAAGAATGTTAATATTACTAAATTTCTGGCGTGGTTACTGTTACTAAATCACGAATGCTCGCTGTACCTTATTATAGTTACATCAACGAAAAAAAAAGTTACGGTTACAATAAAATTTTAACTCATCAAAAATGTTTATTTAACACATTGAATTTCTCTCAGTGTGCAAAATATATCATTATTATTATTAATTATTTGCTTTCTTATTAAAGAGAACACATGAGGTGATACACCCTGTATATGTATGTATGTATGTATGTATATATTGTAACGGGTTTTCCTGGGGCTCGGGTACCCCGGAATAATTAAGCCGAATACAAACCAGGCCCAACTTGTAGGTAGGGGATGTTGTTGGGCGCCAGACTTCGCGTAGAAGTCCTCTCTCTCTCTCTGGGGCCCTCCGGCTAGCTACTAGGGATAGAGGGATTTCGTGGGGGCGAGGAATAATGACACCAGATATATTATCACTTAGCTTTATTCAAAAAAGAAAAAAAAAGAAAAGGTTGCGAATTATTCAACACGCCCGCTACCTGGTGTAGGTTATATTTTAGAATATTGACTCTACTCTACTCTTCTATTGCAATTCTTAATACGAAGGCGACGGTCGTCTTAGACGGTCGCTAGCTCTCTCGGTCTGGCTACTGGACAGTCATCTGTCACTGTAGCGAGATTGCGTGCCTCTCTCTATGTCTCTCTGAAGACTGACGCGGCGCGCTGTCCAGCGGCGGCGGAGGGGCGGAGGGGATGGCTAGGGAAGCGACGAAACTCTGACTCGTAGCAACTGAGTGCTCCGTGTGACGTCAGCAGTCCGTGGCTCTATAGCGTCGGCGCGATCACGGTGAATACCGGCGCAGCGGTGACCCAAAATTGGCACGGCTCTACGCACGACAAACAACACGTGACTCCGTCCTGGTTATTTTAATTCCAACGGATCGCGAGATCAGTTGAACGATGAACACAGGATCGGTTCGCGGCTCGTAGGGTTTTTTAGGGTGGTTCACGGGTCTTTGACTAGAGATCGGTCCTAGTCAATCTCCGGTGACTTGTCACTCACACACAAACACTCACTTACACTCACGTAACACTCACTTAAAACTAGTCACTTAAAATTACTCTCTCTCTCTCTCTCTCTCTCTCTCTGGCTTCTTGTCGGCCTCAACATCCAGTGTCTCGTACCGTACGCGAAGGCAGACTGACTCTCCTTTCCGCTAGGGATGGTTATTCTCATTACCACCTGTCCGGCGAGCGTTGACGGCTATCGGTCGGCTGTTAGCAGACGCATGTCGTCAATATGGCTCCGCGGGACACGGCGGCAAGGGTTTAAACCACGGAAATTGGAGTTTTGGCACTCGGTACGTGCGTAAGGCTGGTAAGGAGGAGGTCTTAACGTTTTGCCACGTTACAATATGTATATATGTATGTATGTTGTAACATTGCATATTACAAGGCGCTCCTTACCCCTTGGACGACCCTAGCGGAGTGACTGTTGGAAGTATGAATGTTTAGGATGGCCCTGAGGCCTGGCAAAAATTCCGAGAGGCGACCGTGACTGACTAAAAACTATCGAGCATATTATTTATTCGTTTGTTTTCTTTTACGACTTTTCTCTGACATGTGGCAGACGAGGCCTATACGAAGGCGAACACACAGACAGAAGCACGACCAAACAGACGCACGACGCCAAATACCGACTGTGGGGATCCCTTTCGACGAACGCTACCAAAAAGCTCAGGAGGCTAGCCACTGCAGGGCTACCTCCACCATCGACGGTGAGGACACGGGGGAGGGTCTCAGGCACTCTACATCGTGGGATATCGGTGGCGGAAGAGATTCCCGCCACCAAGAAGAATCTACAACCCGTGATCCTCCGATTTAGCGAGCTTCTAACATCGTAGGGAACTTCGAAATTCGCGCGTAGCGACAACAAGTCGCCATATTTAAGGATCCTCCAGTCGATGCGAAAATCAATAATCTATCGCCTAATGAGGGCGCTTAGGTACCGGCGCCATGTGGTCTAAACACTCTGCGATAGACTAGCGTCAAGCACACTCGTGTGTTCTTCTCTTGTTCATTTCTGCGTAACGATATTCTGTTCGTTTATTCAAGCCCCGTGGGCAGTAATAATTAGCTAAATTTTTGAGTGTGTGTGTGGTGCCTAAATACAACCTTTGAGGGTCTGTGGCAACCCCCGAGGATGGATTTTGGTCCGGAGAAAATCCTTTTTCTCTGTTGGCTGGAAGACGGTAAGCGTTAGCTATTCTCACCCATGCTAATTTGAATCCGGCAACGGCCGTCAGCCATCTTGCCTTGATACAGCCACGAGGCTAATTAATATTTTTGGGAATCGAATTAAACCGATCCCCGACCGGTAGGCCGTCACCAGTGTCCCCATGTACTAGGATTAATAGTTCGAGTATTTATTTTATAGAAAATTCGGGTACTTTATATTTTGTTCGAGTTCGTATCCTTAGTACACGAGTGCGACAATAGTACTTTTCGATACTAGTGCGAAAGTGTTGATTCTCGGACGAGTGTGAAGTTCTTCGCCCGAGCGAAGCGAGGGTGACAATCACACGAGTCGATAATCATCTTTCGCACGTGTATCGAACTTTATTTTTCAACACAGCGCGCGTTAAGTTGAATTTTATGCACGCGAAGCGTGCGCAAAATCGAACTTTGCGCACGCCGTGTTGAAAAGATAGATTTAGGCCGTCACCGTCGCGCTCTTTTCCTCCCGCGGGGAGAGACGAAGCCAGAGGCTTAGTCGAGTCTCTTTGTTTAGATTTCGTGTCTTGATTTTATATTTCAGAATCGTTATTAATATTGCATATTTATCGCGCTAGGCGCAGAGTTAGGTTAGGTTAGGTTAGGTAGGAGCCTTCCGGTTATTTTGTTATCTTATTTATTATTGCGAGCCTTAGGCTAATTCATCGATAGTTTTAAGATTGTTAATATTCTTCGTGGAAAGTATCTAGTGTTTTAGCTAGTTTGTTGTCCTACGAGGACCTAATTTGTCGAGTTATTTAATTTTGCTATATATTTTTCATTGTTATTGCTGTCCTACGTGGAAACTATTAATTATTTATTGTTGTAGAACTCGTCAAACGTGGCCAGGTCGCCTTTACACGACCTGTAGCCGTTTTATACCCGAGAGGGAGTACCTCCGGGTACACGATTTGTTAATTTCTATATTTTTCTATTTTCTATTTTACTTGAATAAATTCTATTTTCTTTATTAAATTCAAATACATCGAGTCGTTAATAAACGCCCTGCTAATCCTTCAAAATCCCGACCCCTCTCCGCGGTACTGACGCTAGCCGGCGCTCAAGTATCTGTAGTTCGTATTTTTTTTATATTTTCAGAAAGTGGCGGTTATACGCCTGGCGTCCAGCATCTTTGTTTAGTTATTAATTTTTCGTTGGCCAATTGTCGAGTGCATGGTTCTCGGAGCCTAGCTATCCGGTCTAATCCGAGGACTAATAAAAATCCACGTCACAATGTATATATGTATATATATACATATATACATATGGGGAATTCCACGTGAACTGGACCAATGTTTTTCCCTCACCATTTTTGATTCGCTTCACGATTTTTTATACGATTCTACGATCTCGAAAAAGCACTGCTGAATTTTTTCATATTTTTCCCTCCAACCGTTAATTTTCAATGATTATTCAAACCCATTTTGAAAACGGCATTTTTTAAAAATCTCGAAAAATTCTCAAAAATATTATTTTTTATTTCGATCATTTTGACACCCCTCCCATGATGGGATCATTATTCCTTCTTTTTTTCAGCACTTTTAACATTTTGAACAAACGAAACACCATGTTCCAATGTTTCGAAAATTTTTGAAAAATTACCAAAAATCCTGTGTTCAATTCTGAATGTTTTTGCGTGAGACCCACGATCACGGACGAAAAATACTTTTTTTTTTCGACAAAAATACATTTTCATCGAAGTTGCGATTTTGAGGCTTTCCTGATGAAAAATAATAATCGTTACTTGTACGTAAAGACTTTTTGACGAAACGAGTTACAGCACTCGCCTTCGGCTCGTGCCGTAAACCTCTCGTTTTGTCAAAAAAGCCTTTCCATACTCATACTGAAATGTATTATTTTTTGTCCGTCCTCGTGGGTCTCGCACGCGTAAACATTCAGAATTGAACACAGAATTTTTGGTAATTTTTCAAGAATTTTCGAAACGTTGGAACACGGTGTTTCGTTTTATCAAAATGTTAAAAGGGCTGAAAAAGAAGAAGCAATAATGATCCCATCATGGGAGGGGTGTCAAAATGATCGAAATGAAAAACAATATTTTTGAGAATTTTTCGAGATTTTTAAAAAATGCCGTTTTCAAAATCGGTTTGAATAATCATTGAAAATTAACGGTTGGAGGGAAAAATCTGAAAAAATTCAGCATTGCTTTTTCGAGATCGTAGAATCGTAGAAAAAATCGTAAAGCGAATCAAAAATGGCGAGGGAAAAACATTGGTCGAGTTCACGTGGAATTCCCCACATATATATATACTAGACCGGTTCAAAAAAATCGACTATTCTTTTTCTTTCAATTTCCTGTATTTTTATTTTTGAATTTCGACTACAATGTAATAGCCATTCTTCGAAGAGCCGTCAAAACACGAACAGAGTTCGAATGTGTGAGAGGGATAGCGCCAATGGTTTCAGAAGCAGAGGGAGCAAGATCGACAGTATGAGATCCTTTTCGCATTTGTTGCAAATATTCGTAGTTTTCGAAAACATCTCCCTCGCGTCATACTTTTGCGATCTCATCTCAAATGAATTAGATAAATAAATAAATAAATAAAAGTATTTTATGTGTCATAAGCCGTAAAACTGCGTTTTTAACCTCGCTTCGCTCGGTTAAAACGCGGTTTTTGGCCTGGACACATAAAATTCTGTATGCCACACGGCCCAAAAAGTATTTTCTGACGAATTTCATCATAATCCTCGCCTTCGGCTCGGATTATAAACTCAAATTCGTCGGAAAAAACTTAATCGGCCTAGTGACATAATGTACTATTATATACCTCTTGAGATTTTCCGTGTAATCACAAAGCAGATCACGATCCGCGCACTTTGATTTCCCCCGGTTCACGGAAGATCAACGTAAACTAATAAATAAATAAAACTATTTTATATACCTTTAGAGATTTTACCGTGTAATCACAGAGCAGATCACGATCCACACACTTTATTTCCCCCGGTTTACGGAACATCAACGTAAACTAATAAATAAATAAAACTATTTTATATACCTTCAGAGATTTTACCGTATAATCACAGAGCAGATCACGATCCACACACTTTGATTTCCCCCGGTTCACGGAACATCAACGTAAACTAATAAATAAATAAATAAAACTATTTTATATACCTTTTGAGGTTTTCCGTGTAATCACAGAGCAGATTACGATTCACGCACTTTGATTTCTCCCGGTTCATGGAACATCAACGTAAAATAATACCTATGCTGGTTCGCATTTCAAACATTGCCCCAATCTCACTTAGTACATGAGTATGGCAGCAGAGAGTGCTGTAGTTCGTAAGTTGTGTGCACTGATAGTGTCATGGTTCTGTGTTCTCCCACATCCGTTTCCGCAGCGCTGCCACTGTTAAAGAAATTTCTTAAGTTCTTAAGAATTTTGATCCGTCGCTAAGAAATAAGAAAAAGAAAAGTATCGTTAAGAAATTTTCATAGGGTCAAAGAAATTTTGATACATCTTAAGAATTATTTTTCTCTGCTTGCCGCTTGCACGCTTTATAGGCAGGGTTGCCAGATTAGTCGCTAAGCTAGTCGCGCACAGATGGCACTCAAGTCGCCCAAAATCGCAATCACGAGATGGCGCTCGAGATCGCCCAAAATCGCATAAGCCGACGCGCCAAAAATTCGAAAAGAATGAGACACAAAAGATAAGATTTTACTCGGATGAAATTTTTTTTTTTGAAACTGTTTATTATACGCGTATTATATTTAGAGTACAAATTGCACAAAGCGCCCATATTACTGTGTTAGTGTTGCAGCTCAATACATACATAGATTCAGGTACAGATTTTTTTTTAAATAATGTGCAAGTTTGAAATGTCTAATTATTATTCCAATTCCTCAACACCTCCGTAAAATGTCAAGCTTTCGACAATATCATCATCGCAGTTTTCGTCATTATTGTCTTGACGCGTCATAACTGCTCCTGTGATATCGTTGACCTCGGCGTAAATCTTCGAAGTGAAGAGTTTAAACATAGCTTCGGTCGGCTCAAATCCATTGCAGCAACATTTATTAACCCCAAATCGAAGTCTGATGCGCATAATCGCTACCAGCATATCTCTATGCATTCGGTTTCTCGGCTTCGTTTTAACGGCGTTCATGATGCTGAAAACTCTTTCCACCGCAGCGTTTGAGAAAGGCAAGGATAATATGTGCAGAGCAAATCGAGCGATGTTTTCGAATACAAGGTCTCCACCAGCATTCTTGAATCGTAAGACATGACTCCAAAATGTCGCCGATTCTGAGGGTAGAGTACCCTCAAAATACTGCGTCCAATTAACCCAAATGATTTTTTCCCATTCTATTTGTAATTTCGCTCTGTCTATGTTAAGGGCTGTAAAAAAATAAGTGCAAAGAAACATGAGCACTACTTATGTGAGCTTAAAAATATGCAAGACGAAATGAATATACTTACGTGCAAGAGAAACTGGTAGCTTGGAGAAAACTGGCTGAGTGGATTTCAAACACTCATCTGGGCTAAAGAACGCTAAGTTTTCATACAGTTCTATATTGATAGGCAATCGTTTCACCAACTGTTCGCACAGAACCGACAAAAAGCGTAAACATCTATGCTTTACACCAAGAAGAGTCTCGGGTGCTCGGGTGCTACTGTGACCGAGCTGAATGTTAAAGTTGTTGCCATAATCGATGCTGTCAATCGATAGGTACGAACCATCGCTTTTGAGGGCCTCAGCTAAAGATGCAAACTCAGTGGCTGAAATAAACTTTCCCATCTGACCTGCTCTAACGAAGGAAGGTTTTAGGATCCTGCTCGCCAACGTAAGCAAAAGCACCTTAAGGTCATGGAAAAGCTTCGTAACCTGTGAAAAGTAGAATTACATAAAATTTCGTTCAAACGAGACGCCGTTTTCTCACCCTTTTCTATCCTCAAACAGACCTCCACTGACTCTTTCTGGAAATTTAAATTCGCGTGATGCATTTCCCCTGTGATTGGCTTCAAGAACGTGAGATACAAAAGATTGCTGTCGTCGTTGTACATGTCCCTAAGGATCCTCGCTTTCCAGCACTTGTCATCATTGCTCAAGGCCATTGTGTTGAAGTGTGTTTTCAGTTCGAGCCACTGATCGATTATGACGGATACAGCCTTGTGCCAGGCGAGCCACCTTGTCTTCGAGAGCTGCACAAGCTGTCTCGGAAGTTCTCCTTGATTGATGGTTTCGTAGAGAGTTTTGTATAACTGCTGGCGAAGAGGACTATCGTGGAACCAATTGCGTGTTTCCCGAATCAAAAATTCAAGGTTACTGGGCAGTTCATCTGCAGCTTTCGAAGTGCATAGATGTAGTGAGTGGCAAACACACTTGACAAGTTGGACGTGCGGGACCTGGTAAAAACATGACCAAAATTCAGTAAGCAACATCTGCGAAGACATAAGTAATGTGATGAATAAGATTCGTTTACCTTTTCTCTGAACAATGTGTAATAAGAATTGCGAGTTCCACACATGTTGCTGGCACCATCTGTTCCAATCCCAATAACATTTTTGATATCTAATCCGATTTTATTGAGATACTCCACGGTTGAATCAAAAAGTTTTTGGGCAGTCGCTCTTTCAACATCAACAAATCCCAGGAATTCGTTAACGATTTGGTGTTTTTTCTCACTGTAGTATCTGACAACAAATGCCATATACTTGTTGTTCGAAATTTCAGTGGATTCATCAACAATTAAGGAAAATCCCTGATTTCCGATATCTTGGACAAGTTCAGTCAGCATAGCAGGGGCTATGACGTTCTTTATTAATTTAGAACACTTAGTTCGATGAAGTCTCAGATTATCCAATGAAGATCCCGTGCCCAGTGCTCTCACGATTTCGGAAAGGTGGTCAATACTTCGTATCGCAGAATGTGCAGCAATGTGTACGGCTATACGAAGATCCGCTTTTTTTTCGTCCAATGAAATGACCTTGAATCCTAGGATATGTCACATTGATAAGAAAAGTAGTATTAGTGAATGTCGATGTTCGTTTCAAAGTAATCGATTGAAAAAAAAAAGATGAATTTTGTATTATAATACTACGGTCGCTTCGAGGTTTGATATCCGTCTGACATAAATCCACTACTCAATAACATAATATATTATGATAGTAACGAGCTGACGTGAATTCACCCATATTAGCAAGAACCGGCTGCTTCGAGCTATTGATGCTTGACATTTTTGCTTTATGAGATGCAGTGTCACTATGTCGGAGAAGATCTGTGTGATGAGCCCTCAAGTTGCACTCACACACTTTACAACGTGCCTCTCTTCCCTCAGGGTCCGTACTTGCGCTTGGATTTTTGATTAACCAACCTGAGAAATAATATAAAGAAAAACATTGTTCTGCAATGTAGGATTCGAAATAATAAATAATAATTAGAATAATAAACAGGCGGCTCGTTGCAGTTTTTACTTTTCACTACGTGACTATGGCGATATACTTACCTTTCATTTTTGGTTCACTTTCCCATTTTTTCTTATAAAATTTTTTATACTTTTCCCACTTCCCCATGATTGCAAAGTCACTGCAAGTTCGATTCGGACAGTACAAAAAAACAATTGAAACGAATTAGGCAGTTAGATTAAATTGAGGGAAGTCCCAGCCCGAGTAAGTCTATAGATTCAAGCTGTCGTCCCATGCAGGAAGTAGGACTTAATCGCCGGAATCCGGAATGACGGAACGGAATGCAGACGAAATGTAGTGGTAAATTCCCTAGATTTCGTCTGCGTTCCGTTCCGTCTTTCCGTGTTCCGACGATTCGGCCCTACATGGGAGTTGGGACGCCACCATAATAGTCGGTAGAAGATGGTACCTGCTTATCAGGGACGTTTGATGTAATCAAAAGGGAGGTTGGGATTGTACTTTTTTGATTGCATAGGTTAAAATGTTATTCATTCATTTTGACATTTTCTATTTCATCAAATCAACAAGTCGCCCAAATATCGCTTGAAAAGAATTTAAATCGCCCAAATTGCGATGGTCGCAATACCTCCAAATTTGGTCGCAAAGTGGCGCTCCAAGTCGCCCAAACTGCGATATATCGCCCAATCTGGCAACCCTGTTTATAGGCCTAGTGCGACGCCGAGCCGAAACTTTATACACTCAGCAACAAAATTAACGGCGCACCTGGCACTCGGCGAAATTTTGCCGATTTTCAAAACGCTGTAACTCAATGAAAAATTGTCGAAAAAAATCTTTCGGGGAAACATTTTGAAGGTTGAAACTTCATCTTTAAGATGGTTTTTGAAAATTTTTCCTACGGCCATTTTTGACCTCATGGCGTAGGTTTGAGTGCCGGGCTGCGGAACGTCAGAAAAAACAAGTTTTTCAAAGTTCTGTACGGGGCGTTAAAAAAATCGAAGAGAACTTTCGAGATAACCATTTTGTAGCCTGAAATCTCCTCTTCAAAATGGTTCCTAGAAATTTGTTGCGCAATTTTTTTTCACCGAGTTATTCAACTTTTGGTGAAGCAATGTCAATAGGGCACTGATTTGGCGTTATCCAGGATGCACCGCGAGGAGGTACAGTCTACCATGTATCCCATGTGTGTGTGTGTGTGTGTGTGTGTGTGTGTGTGTGTGTTGTTTAGGATATCTAAAGTTCAAAATCGGGTATTGCCACCTCTACTTCTTATCACCGCCTGCAAGCGTTCTCTCATGTTGATGCAACTCGTGTCATTCGACAGTGTTGTTGGAGTTTGCAGTCGACGAAGCATTGACTTGAGACCGCCCGCTGGCGGTGATAATACGTAGGCAGACACCTATTCACACATACGCGCGCACACACGTGCACACACACACACACACACACACACATGGGATACATGGTAGACTGTACCTCCTCGCGGTGCATCCTGGATAACGCCAAATCAGTGCCCTATTGACATTGCTTCACCAAAAGTTGAATAACTCGGTGAAAAAAAATTGCGCAACGAATTTCTAGGAACCATTGTGAAGAGGAGATTTCAGGCTACAAAATGGTTATCTCGAAAGTTCTCTTCGATTTTTTTAACGCCCCGTACAGAACTTTGAAAAACTTGTTTTTTCTGACGTTCCGCAGCCCGGCACTCAAACCTACGCCATGAGGTCAAAAATGGCCGTAGGAAATATTTTCAAAAACCATCTTAAAGATGAAGTTTCAACCTTCAAAATGCTTTCCCGAATGATTTTTTTCGACAATTTTTCATTGCGTTACAGCGTTTTGAAAATCGGCAAAATTTCGCCGAGTGCCAGGTGCGCCGTTAATTTTGTTGCTGAGTGTATTAAGCTGCTCTGTCGATAATCGGGTTCGAAAAATCTCTACTTGTTAGACGTTAGCGGCTGAGCACCGCTCTTGAAGTTGAACTTTTGTCCATTGTTAACATTGTGACAGTGATTCCCCGAGTTTCATGTATTTTCTCCCTGACGTCCTAACCTATACGCCACGTTAGTGTTAAATTGATGAATATTCTTCATCTTATTACAACGTGTAAATACAAAAATCGTAAGTATCCGTTGTAACATTGCATGTTACCACAGACTCCTTACCCCTTGGACGACCTTAGCGGAGTGTCTGATTTTTGAATGAATGATTAGGGTGGCCCTGAGGCCTGGCAATAATTCCGAGAGACGACCGTTACCGACTAAAATCTGCAGAACTCCTTATTGATTCTTTTGTTTTTCTTTACGCATTTTCTCTGGCATGTGGGAGACGAGGCCTAGACGAAGACTCACATTCACCCCGAAAGAACGAGTAGACGCACCCACGACGCCCAAAATCGACCAGAAGGATCCCTGATAAGGAACACCGCGTGAGCTCTAGGAGGTACTACTGGCCAGGCTACCTCCACTGCGGAAATAGAGGACACGGGGGAATGCCTAGGGCATTCTGCAACGAGGGATATCGGTGGCGGAAGAGATTCCCGCCGCCTAGAAGAGCCTGCAACCCGTGTTCCTTGGATGTAAGGAGCTACAACCACCGCGGTGGATTTTGAATATTCGCGCGTAGCGAAACTAGGGATCTTTCGGTCGATGGGAAATCAATAGTCGATCGCCTGATATGTGCGCTAAGTACCGGCGCCATGCGGTCTACTCACTCTGCGTTAGACTAGCGTCCTTATCACTCGTGTGAAAATTCCGCTGCGTTCTGCTTCTAAAACCAGTATCTTTCTTTTTTTTGCGTTCAACCCCGTGGGTTTATTATTTTTTTATTTGATCTTGTGTGAGTGTGTGAGAAGCCGAATTAAAATCCCCGAATGGAACAAGAGACCGAGGGATGGACTACGGTCTAGAACGTGGTCGCTTCATGGCCTGGCTGGAAGACGGTAAGCGTTAGCCATTCTTACTCAGGATAATTCGTATCCGGCAACGGCTATCCGCCATATTGCCATAGATTAAGCCACGAGGCTAATTAATATCCTTGGGATCGAATTAAGCCGATCTCCGAAGGGTAGGCCGTCACCAGTGTCCCTTTGCCTTAGATTTTGTAGTTCGAGTCTTTATTTTTGGAGTAATTATTCGCGTAATTAATAATTGAGTCAAGTGCGTACCTGTAGTACACGAGTACGACAGAGACAGAACGAGTCGGTCACTGTCGCTCTCTCTTCCTCCTGCGGGGAGAGACGTAGCTCGAGGCTTAGCCGAGAGTAGTTGTTGTTCGTCGCGTTAGAATTTAGGGTTCATTACTTAACTTTCGTAGTTAATAAATTCAATAAATTATCCGCAGAGTTAGTTTAACTTAGTTGTAGGAAAAACCTGTAAATAGTTTGTAAATAATCATCTCTTCGGAGCGATACGATAACGAGAGACTTCGTCTCTCGGAGACGAGCTAGTCGTCGTAGTACGACCTAAGACTGAGTAACTCATAATTAGTTATTATTGTACGATTGTTAGTAATTAGTCATCAATTCTGCTCGTAGCAAATATTTAGCAAATTAGTAATTTAGTTAGTATTGTCCAGCGAGGACTCCATTTGACGAGTTATATATTATTTGGTGCATGACTTCTTTTATTTGTTATCGCTCTCCTACGTGGAAGCTAGTAGTTTAATTTTTATTGTAAAACTCGCCAAACGTGGCCAGGTCACTCTTACATGACCTGTAGTCACTTTATACCCGCTGGGGAGTACCCCCGGGTACTAGTATTATTATTTCTATTTTTTTTGATACCATATTTTTTTTCTTGAATAAATTCTATTTTCTTTGTTAAATTCGAATTCACCGAGTCGTTAATACGCCCTGCTAATCCTTCAATTAATCCCGACCCCTCTCCGCGGTACTGACGCTAGCCGGCGCTCAAGTATCGGTAGTTTGTATTTTTTTTTATTTAAATTTTCAGAAAGTGGCGGTTACACGCCGGGCGCCTAGCATCTTTGTTTTATTATTAATTTTCAGTTGGCCAATTGTCGAGTGGACGGTTCTCAGACTAGCTTTCCGGTCTGGTCTGAGGACCAGGAAAAATCCACGTCGCAAATTGGCGCCCAACGTGGGGCCTTTCTAAATAGGTTTTTCAAAAGAGGCGTCATAAATTTTAGTTAGTTCAATAATTATTACTAGTTTAAGTAACGGCTTCGCTGTTGCTAAGGGGAGAGAGGTCGACGGTTTGTTTTTCTCTATTAAGGATGTAGTTCACGTTAAAAGCTATCTTCCACAATTGATAATATAATAATGCCAACTTTTGGGTATACATTTGTACACTTAAGACTACGAAAAAAAACGTATAACATTGTCCATACAAGCTTAAGATCAGATGGGAAGCACCAAAAAGGCCTCAAAGCAGTGCTTCGCTAGAAATGGAACTGGCGATGAAATACTTAGGATACAGCAATCTCCATTTTTTGGGGGTATCAGAGAGACAGAAATAAAAGATTCACGTCAGGAATTTGTTGTACAGTGGACAAAACTCGAGAAATTGAATTTTTAATACGTTTTTTACAAAAAAAGGCATTTTTAACCCGAACTACATCCTTAACCGGAGAAGGATTAGCAGCGGGTACGCTCGAAGCGACTTGGTGTCGCAGCCATACGGCGTAGAATCTTTTGTTTACTTCGCGTTTGAATTTTTCTATCGTATTTTTACAGTCTTCGTAGCGAGTTTTCTGATAAAAATTATTCAATTCCTTGAAGGTATTCTGACTTTCGGGAGTCCATACGTTTTGTTGTAGTGTAGTTTGTTATTTAGCCGTATTTTCCTCGCTAGAGGGGAAAACTGAAGATAGCCGTGCTAAAGCACGTTCTATGCACCGGGACACTGGATACGGACCCCAAACTTAATATTAAGACCTAATCGCAATTACATTACACCTGCTTGCTATTTCATTTTTTTTTTTTTGTTTTCTTTTGTGTAATAATCTTGTGCCTGACTTGTGGTGGTGGATATACTGTCCTATAGGTGATAAACTAGCGACGGACCGCATTAAAAACGGTACAAGATACTAGCGGAGTCCCACCCTAGAAACGCCGGGAGAAAAACATTATAATTTACAAATTGAACACCTGGTATAGCTAGCTAGCGAGATTATTGTTCTATGTCCAACGGTCAAATAATTCTATAGTTCGTGTTTCGGGACAACATCCTGTAACGTCCGAGCGGACGATATACCCTATTCATGCTTTCCACTATACAAAATCACCAGAAATCACTACATTACCGACAGACATGGGAACCTACAGAACCGACATACGATACACGCATGTTTACCGACTTATCCCATTCCAACTAATGCTAAAGACACTAGACGATACCCAGATAACAATATGCGTGGCATATGCGACGCAATACGCACCCACGCGTGCGGGTCTATCCGCACGACGTGCGCGCAGATCACCACGCAACTGAGTCATCAATTGATGTACATATGCCTCGCACGACGTGCCTGTCGCATCCGTGCGGGCATGATGCGGGCACGTAATGCGAGTGCATTGAGACCTGCAAATACGTTCATTGAAATTGTAAAATCAAAAATAAAATTAATTTCTCACAACATTTTTATTGAAAATAGTAATATCACATTTATATATAAATAGTAAGATAGTATATAGATTAGGGTGCTTTCGAGGTGCTTTTTTTGAAACGACCATTTTTTTTTTTGCAACTCCCCATTGAAAATCTATTGTTGTAGACGTCGAAAAGGGAATCCTGTCCAATTTTTAGCTCTTCATTCCAATTCCAGCACTCGCGCTTTTCTTTTCAAGTTTTCGCATGCTAAAAGCATGTAAACATTACGACTTTTTCTTTCGCCGCGCAAAACTCAGCCGCATTTCAATGGATTGTTCTTATCCTAGACTCATTCGACAGAGAATTTAGTGTTCTTCAAAAGTGCCATTGGTAGTTTGGCTGTGGTTTCAACCCTTTTCCCTTTTCGACGTCTACAAGATTTTCAATGGGGAGTTGCAAAAAAAAAAAAATAGTCGTTTCAAAAAAAGCACCCTAATATAGATATTATATATCTATAGGGGAGAGCGGGGCAAAGAGGGCACCTCGGCCAAAAAAAAAAAAAAAATTCTTGGAAAATTTTCGTTTTTTTTTTTTCAAGAAAAATCGTTTCCCGAAGGAATTTAATTTTTTTGAAATTTAATTTTGAAAATTTGGCGGAGGTGCCCTCTTTGCCCCGCTCACCCCTATATATATTATTCCACGTTATACACAAATATACCCAGATAACAATATGCGTGGCATATGCGACGCAATACGCACCCACGCGTGCGGGTCTATCCGCACGACGTGCGCGCTGATCACCACGCAACTGAGTCATCAATTGATGTACATATGCCTCGCACGACGTGCCTGTCGCATTCGTGCGGGCATGATGCGGGCACGTAATGCGAGTGCATTGGGACTTGCAAATACGTTCATTGAAATTGTAAAATCAAAAATAAAATTAATTTCTCACAACATTTTTATTGAAAATAGTAATATCACATTTATATATAAATAGTAAGATAATATATAGATTAGGGTGCTTTCGAGGTGCTTTTTTTGAAACGACCATTTTTTTTTGCAACTCCCCATTGAAAATCTATTGTTGTAGACGTCGAAAAGGGAATCCTGTCCAATTTTTAGCTCTTCATTCCAATTCCAGCACTCGCGCTTTTCTTTTCAAGTTTTCCCATGCTAAAAGCATGTAAACATTACGACTTTTTCTTTCGCCGCGCAAAACTCAGCCGCATTTCAATGGATTGTTCTTATCCTAGACTCATTCGACAGAGAATTTAGTGTTCTTCAAAAGTGCCATTGGTAGTTTGGCTGTGGTTTCAACCCTTTTCCCTTTTCGACGTCTACAAGATTTTCAATGGGGAGTTGCAAAAAAAAAAAAAATAGTCGTTTCAAAAAAAGCACCCTAATATAGATATTATATATCTATAGGGGAGAGCGGGGCAAAGAGGGCACCTCGGCCAAAAAAAAAAAAAAAAATTCTTGGAAAATTTTCGACTTTTTTTTTTTCAAGAAAAATCGTTTCCCGAAGGAATTTAATTTTTTTGAAATTTAATTTTGAAAATTTGGCGGAGGTGCCCTCTTTGCCCCGCTCACCCCTATATATATTATTCCACGTTATACACAAATATATAGGTGCATGTGACTTGAAAAAAAAAAAAAAAAATTAAAATCACATTTTTGACTATCGCTTTGATGTGTCGTTTGACGTAATATTTTTCTTCGATCCATAAAAATCCAATCAGTACTCGCAAATCATTTTTAATTTAACTCATGGTACGTTTATAGGTTATTTTCTGGATTATATAATATTATAGCTCATCAACATTTTAACATCCAATTTGATTATGCAATGATTATTTTAACTCTATAATATTATATTATAATATTATATATAATATCATATTATATTTACTGATGGTGCAGTGCGACGCACTACGCTCGCACTGAGATGCGTCTCATGTCGTGCAACGCATTACGCTCGCACTGAGATGCGCCTCATGTCGTGCGTGCGAAAATGCTGCGTTTTCGCACGCACAGCGTGCGTCGCACGGCGTGCGGGTAACGTGCGACGCACGATTGTTATCTGGGTATACTTGCAGGATCCCCCATTCATTTAGGAACGTAAATTCATTCTGTTGTATCCAATGATGACCCTCTACCATTTATGGTACGAGCAACCTTTTCACTACCATAATGCATATTAATTAACTTCATTAACTAAATACGGATAAATACCTTATATTATGAATAACCACTAAAATACCCATCATTGCAACAATGGCTGAATTACCTTCTTAATTGAACTTAACGTTACTTATATATACCCATTTTACTATCCATAATATTATCTTATTACTATTACTATTACAAGCCATATTTCTAGGGTTAGAACCCCATCAATCGTTATTACAATATAAATTACACACCTAAGTATATATATATATAAGTTACATTAAACAACATACGATAATTATGTTGAGATAGTTATACCACACTACTCGATCCAAAACACACACACATACATATACACATACACATACTCTGACAACCTGGCAAACAGGGCCCCAAAAACCACACCCTAAAACCCAACACTACACATCCTCAACCACGCTACACTACCAATTACCACTTAACCATTACCCGATCTCGTGCGCACACACACACACACATATATCACATATACCCATTTTTATATTCATATTAACCATAATATTAATCATACATAAGATGACCACATCTTACTACATCATCAAATACGTTGTAACTTACTGCACCAATATCTCAGCTGATGGCTGGAGATACGGTGCTAGTCCGCGTGAGTGTCTTTGTCACGGGTGTGATTTGGAGCTCCTCTGGTGGAAAAAGTGAAAAACCACAAAATACCCTATTACAGATTCGAATCTGGTGTCACCCGATTCAATCTGTTTTTCTACAGAGTTGGGATCTGCCTTGCTAGCCGAGCCCGCTGCACAGACTCGAATCAAGGCACTGGTAAAAATACTCCTAGACACGGGTGTAAGCCAGTGCTATGAGCCAGTACACTCAACTAGAGCTGATATTGCGGAACTGGGTGTCGCCAAGCGCACCGAACCTGTTTATTTGACTACTTGAATAATATCAAAAATGAATGCTGAAAGATTTTAAAAAGGTTAATTTAGCAGATAGGAAAATGGAAGAATAGATACAGTTTTAACAATAGATTAGGTTTAATAAGTAATATCGTCGAAAATAGGAACCGATACAAAGATTTAAACAGAAAATTGCAGATTATGCGTATCGTAAGAATAGTATGAAATCATAAAGAAAAGAATATAAAGTAAAGATTATAATGAGAATTTATAGAATAAAGTAAGATTAGAATAAAGTAATGTTTTAAATTTAATTAATGTTTCCGATAGGTTGGATTAGATTGTTTTCGTTAATTCCGATATTTCGTTATTATTGGTAATCTAGGATTTCCAATCCTAGATTAGTTCGTTAAATTTGCACCGTTAAACCCCATATTAAGGTGACTTTTATATTCTTCGTCTAATTTATTTTATTATAAAATTAGCAAAAACATATTTAGTTTGAAATGTGAATTTAATTTATTTTCATATTATAAACCGTGATTCTAAAATGCTTCAACTATAGCAAGCACTGAATTTGAATTTATAAGCAAGTAAAGACCACGCACTATTTTGGCTACGTGCCTAATGAATTTAATAGATGTGACTCGACGGGCGCTTTGCCACACAATCGGTACCTGATGTCTCCGCGGCCCCCTTTTTATGCCGATATTCCGCGGGGTACGCGGAATCGCGGGAGGCGCTGGGTCGCGGGAAGCGCGGACTCGCGGGTTGCACGGAACTGCACGGAACTGCGGGTTTCCGCTGCTGGATGGACGTGCTCCGGCTGCGCTGGCGGTAGCCAACACAGCCGGAACGTTACATCTGCCCCCTTCTACCAACGGATGCTCGGCAGCTGCGCTGGAGTTGGTAGATGTTGTTTCCTTAATTTCCTGCCTCAGCCTGGATTCTCCCCTCAGAACTCCAGTTCTGGCAGGTATGGACTCTGCGGATCCTCCGGCTCCGGGTCGGGACTCGCTGTATGTGTAGATGCCCACATTATCTCGGCGTTGAAATACTGCTCGTACTCCGGAGTCGTGAGCGCTGGGTATCCCTCGGGTGTTCGGATCCCTTCGTAGTTTCTGCATTCTTCGTCGTCGTCGCTGATTCCGGCCAAGCTCCCAAAGATTAGCCGGATCGCCCGCTGTTTCGCCCGCTCTTCGCTTTCCCCTTCCGGCATCTCCGGAACATCGATAGGGGTTAGCTCCCAGGGCATGTAGCTGACGGGCTGCCCTGGTCTTGCTACTCGCTTCCTGCCTGCTTCCGTCTCGTCCTCGGCCGCTCTTTTCCTCGTCGTTGACGGTCCCGCCCCCTGTGTACTAGTCGACGGCACCGGGTCTGGGCTCCGGATAGTCGGCATGTTGCGCGCTGGTTCGGCTGCCTCCTCTTCCTGGCTGGTGGACGGCCTAGGCTCTGCGATTTCCCATTTTAATTTGGTCTGCGACCCTTTGCCGCGCCGGTACACTCCTCTTACTTGCTCGTATTTTCTAGGTTCCATTAGGTGGTCTCTTTCCTTTTCCTCTGGTTTTTCCTCCGTCTGCGTGCCGACATCCTGCACGATGCACTCGCCGATTTTATATCTCGGATTCACACTCATTTTTATTTCACTGTTTGGTCGCGTGTTTGTCTTATTTAAAACTGGAGCAAACTGGGCTGAGAGCTAATGAGGGGTCACTTATATAATCTTCTTGTATCCCTTCTTCATGGATTTACTACCATATAAGGAGATGTCATCCGATTTTAAGGGGCTAATCCTTTACTCTTCTCATTGTGTGTGTTTTGACTATGAGATCACAATAGCGATTCTTTACAGGTGTTACTTTGTTTTGACCGCCTCCCCTACTTCGCTTTGCACGTATGCTTTAAACATGTTAACGTGGAACTTGCCCCGTTCCATCCCTGTATGGGTGTTCTCCAAGACGTATGTTGCCTCACCGACTTGCCGACAGATTCTATAGGGTCCCTCATACAAATCGAAGAATTTTGCCATCTTCTTTTCTTTTGAATCGGAAACATTAAGTGCCCTAATTAATACTAGATCTCCTACTTTGAATTTAGCCATTTTGTGAGTGGTATTAAACCGGTCGGCTCGGCGTTTACCGTGCCTAATTATGTTCTTTTTAACGAGAATTAATTTCGCGTCACGCGGTAGGTCAGTTTTATTCGTAACTAGCCAAGATTCCCAGAATCTTGAAGGGCGTTGGCCAAGGTGGATCTCGCAAGGTGCGAATCCAGTGGTGTCATGGCACACTTCGTTCATACAGCTCTCAATTATTTTTAACCAATTTATCCACGACGTGTGCTTGTCGGTTAGAAAAGTTCTGAAAAATCGCCCTAACTCGCGGTTTACGCGCTCAACGATATTTCCTTGTGGATGTCTAATTGAGGAATAAATTAATTTGATGTTTTCTTCGTCTAATTTATTTTGCCATGCTGTAGAAGTGAACTGTGTGCCATGATCGCACTGGATTCGTTTAGGCTTGCCATACTCAGGGATATACTGTTCAAATATGCATTTTATTGTTTGCGGAGCGTTTGCTGCTTTTAACGGATATAATTTTACGAGTTTGCTGAAGGCATCTATGGTGACTAATAGCCACTTATAGTTCCCTTTGCTCGCAGGCAATGGACCTAGGTAGTCAATTGATAATAATTCGCCAACTCCGTCAGGCACAATGTTTTGCATATTTGCATAGCTATATCTGTTGGGTACCTTGCACCTCTGGCATCTCTCGCAGCTAGCTAAAGTTTGTCTAATCCTTTTAGCAAATTTAGGATAATAGAATCCTTCTTTAAGTATGAGATAACATTTGCCGGCGCCTATGTGTCCGTACATTTCGTGACACTCGATGATGAGCTGTTTTACTAGCGCTTCAGGGACGTAGGCTCGTAATCTGCCCCCTGGCTCTCGGTGGTATAATATTTCATCTACGACTTCCAAGTTGTTATCTAGTTTTAATTTTGCTGAATCGAGTAATTCATTAATTCTTTTATCTGCTTTTTGTAAGATTGGATAGTTTCCTAAATCCCTACTTAATTGATCGTCAATTGCTTTTGCCAAAGGTGCAAGGACCCCCAACTCCGCTACTGACTCTATAAGATTCTGCTTTCGTTCGGGTGGGTAGCGGCTCAACACGTCCGCGACTATATTCTCCGTGCCCTTGATGTATTCAATGTCAAAATTGTACGTTTGTATGAACAAAACCCAGCGTGCTAAACGAGAGCTAACGAGTTTACACGAAAATATATACGTTAAGGCTTTATGATCGGTCCGGATCGTGAGCTTCGCACCGACGATGAAGGTTCTGAATTTCTCTAGAGCAAATACTATTGCTAACAGTTCTTTTTCGGATGTAAAATAATTCAGCTCAGCCCCCTTCATCGTTCTACTCGCGAACCCCACGATCCGTTCCTCGTTGTTATCGGATAATTGATAAAGCACTGCCCCGACCGCATAATTGCTGGCGTCACATTGCAAATAATACCTCCTTTTCGGATCTGGATGGTTTATAACCATCGTATCGCAAAATAAATTTTTTACTGTTGTGAAATGTGTTTTCATTTCCTCCGTCCAGTCCCACTTGGAACCTTTCTTTATTAAAGAGAGCAACGGAGCTGCTGCTTCCGCATACGCGCTGGTGAATTTACTGTAATAATTTGTTAATCCCAAAAATCCCTTGAGTTGTTTCGCGTTTCTCGGTATCGGGAATTTCTTTATCGCCTCGATCTTTTCCGGCTGTGGGTGTATCCCATCTTTTGTTATCCGATGCCCGAGAAAATCGATTTCTTCTCTAAAGAATTTTGACTTTTTGAAATTAAGCGTCATATGATATTTTCGGAATACTTCAAATAATAATTTCAGGTGAGCCAAATGGGACGGAACGGAGTCAGAAATACACAGTATATCGTCTACAAAATTAATTGTAAACTGCTCCGTCTCCTTCAAAACTAAGTCCAAGGCTCTAATCAAACTAGCCAAACTTGTATTAAGCCCATAAGGGGTAACTGTAAAATGATAAGTTTTTCCTTCGTGCATAAATGCAGTGTATTTTCTTGAGTCAGGATGCAAAGGTACTTGCCAAAAACTCGCCGTAAGATCTAAACTCGACATGAAAGCTGCGTTTCCACACTTCTGGAATAAGACCTCAGTCGATTGAGCGCAGTCATGGTCAGGCACTATCAGTTGGTTGATGTATCTTGCATCTAAGACTAATCTGATATCACCGGTTTTCTTTGCAACTACTACTATAGGATTGATGTATTCACTATATGATCTTTCAATTACTCCAATATCGAGCATTTTCTGAATTTCGATTTTAACTTTATCTCGGTGTACCATTGGTATAGGATATGATCTCCTAACAAAAGGTCTATCTTCGTAAATTTTGATTCTGTGTTCATAAACTGAGACTCTACCAGGTAGTTTGTAAAAGATGTCTTGATACTCTATCAGTAGTTTTGAAAATGTATCTAGTTCGAGTTGATTTAGTACCTGACACTCAGACAATTTCTCATCTATATCATCACGGGTCAGTGCATACTCATTTATCTCGTTTTCGATCTTATCGACGGTCATTTTTTCTAGATTGATTTTACTGATTTGTAACGACTCTCTTTGATAATCTTCGACATGGTTTGCTTTGAAAAGCTCGACATTTACGTTGGTGGAAGCTGTTTGGAAAAATAGTCTGTTAGTTCGAAGGTCTATATCCGCTTTCCACCTGTGCAATGTATCAATTCCGATTATTATTTCGTGACCGAGCCCTGGAATTATCAAAAAGCAAATGTGATCGGTAGATTTCCCGATAGTTATCTCTGCAAAAAATTGTTCTTTTATTTTTACGGGTTTGCCCCCTGTTACTCCAACTATTTGGTAATTGACTACTGGCAACCTTTCACATTTATCTAGTTTTTCTTTATGTCGGTCGAACCAATCTTTTGAGACACAAGTGACTTGACTTCCGGTGTCGATAAGCCCTTTGACTTCTATCCCCTCGATATTAAAATATGCTTCCGGGCACTGTTTGCTCTGTGACTCGCAATTATTGCTTTCTTTAATTAAGTACTCGGATGGATCTTCGAACATATCATTTTTCGGTTCTAGGGATTTTACTTTTGCCGCGTTGATAACGATTTCGCGCTGTGTCACCGGTATTTGCGGCTCACATACCACAGCGCGCTCTAGTTTTCCGCTCGCTGGGCTTCTGTCTCATCCTCAACTTCTGTAACGATTGGCTCTACTTCGGAAATCGCGCTGACTTTTGGATTTGTCCAGCTACTATGTTTATGATTTGCGTAAGCTGTTTGTCCAGCGTCGCGCTTGTTTTCTTGCGAATCCGACTTAAAATATGTGTCTCGCGCTACAGAAGGTCGCGACGTGTTTGCCTCATCACTGCCGAGACGCCATGACACCTGTTTATCTTTATTTTCGGTGAATTTATTTGTGAACTGTTGCGGTCGGCTTAAATTTGCCGGTGCGCGGAAGTTTTTGGGTCCATTCGATCTCCCTCCCGATTGCATCTCGTCTAAGAAGTTCAGCAAGGTATCAATTTCCCGGATATTACGGCAAGTAGCAGCTACCACCACCCGTTCTTCAAAGTGTTTAATTAGGCTTTTAACGATATCTTCTTCCGCAATTTTAGGAAGGAGACCGACTGCAGCCGCAAACTTCCTATTCGCATATTCGGACCACGTTAGTTTTGAATCCGGTGAATAGAAACCCCATTCGATATCTTTGCGGATATCTCTCTGGACTCCCTCACCCCAGAATCTAGTGAGGAATTTTTCTTTAAACCCTTCCCAGGTGTTAATGACGTCTCGGCGAGCGATCCACCAGTCTTTTGCATCGCTTCCTAAGCTCTGACCGACAAGCCGCAGGCTAAGCTCGTCCTCTGAACCCAAGAAGGTAAGATACTCCTCTAACTCCCGGAGATAGTTAACCGGTTTTTCCCAACTTTTTCCCGAAAAAGTCGGCAGTTTTAACTGTTTTGTTAATAAACGGATTTGTTCGTGATTTTCTCGAATAGTTACCGGCCCTCTCTTAAGTTTCTTGATTTCAGAGTCAAGCCCGATTTTTAAACTCTCGTGTCTATGTTCGAGTTCCTGGATTTTTTCTCGATTAACCCGATCCCCTTCCTTAATTTTGCTTTTAAGGGCTTCGTAATTCCCAATAGCCTCGTCCCGCAATGACTTTTCAGTATCCGTGATCTGATTTATACAACCGGCTACATCGGTATCCCATCTCGCTATAACGGCTTGGACAGTGGTCTCAAGACGATTGACTCGACTTTTATTGGCATCCGCGTGATCTCTAACCTCTTTATTTATTTTTGCTTCGTAGCTGACTCGGTCTTCGACCTGTATACGGTGCATCCCTTCAACCCGCCGTTCTAGAGCTTTAATTCTTTCATCCCATTTCTTTTCAACCCTATCATTGCTATCTGTTAATGCTTTTAGACGTGCGGCTATTTGTGCAAGGGGATCGGAGTGTTCATCACCAGGACCCTCTTCCTGACTTAAAATGCTTTCGTCATGCATAACGGTATCATCTGGCGCGTGATACCCGGTGTCACTACTCAACCCGCCTGCGGCTTTACCCTGATCTTTACCGGTAACGGCATCTTTTCCTTCCATTTTCCCTTAAGATTCGAAAAAGAAAAAAAAAAGTTTGAAGTTATTTTGAATGAATTTAAGTTATCTGTAGAATGAATTTAAGTTTAATAAATGAAGTTAAATTGAATTTTGATTCTAATGAATTTAATTTTATTTAAGAGGAGCCCCACGTTGGGCGCCAAATGTAACTTACTGCACCAATATCTCAGCTGATGGCTGGAGATACGGTGCTAGTCCGCGTGAGTGTCTTTGTCACGGGTGTGATTTGGAGCTCCTCTGGTGGAAAAAGTGAAAAACCACAAAATACCCTATTACAGATTCGAATCTGGTGTCACCCGATTCAATCTGTTTTTCTACAGAGTTGGGATCTGCCTTGCTAGCCGAGCCCGCTGCACAGACTCGAATCAAGGCACTGGTAAAAATACTCCTAGACACGGGTGTAAGCCAGTGCTATGAGCCAGTACACTCAACTAGAGCTGATATTGCGGAACTGGGTGTCGCCAAGCGCACCGAACCTGTTTATTTGACTACTTGAATAATATCAAAAATGAATGCTGAAAGATTTTAAAAAGGTTAATTTAGCAGATAGGAAAATGGAAGAATAGATACAGTTTTAACAATAGATTAGGTTTAATAAGTAATATCGTCGAAAATAGGAACCGATACAAAGATTTAAACAGAAAATTGCAGATTATGCGTATCGTAAGAATAGTATGAAATCATAAAGAAAAGAATATAAAGTAAAGATTATAATGAGAATTTATAGAATAAAGTAAGATTAGAATAAAGTAATGTTTTAAATTTAATTAATGTTTCCGATAGGTTGGATTAGATTGTTTTCGTTAATTCCGATATTTCGTTATTATTGGTAATCTAGGATTTCCAATCCTAGATTAGTTCGTTAAATTTGCACCGTTAAACCCCATATTAAGGTGACTTTTATATTCTTCGTCTAATTTATTTTATTATAAAATTAGCAAAAACATATTTAGTTTGAAATGTGAATTTAATTTATTTTCATATTATAAACCATGATTCTAAAATGCTTCAACTATAGCAAGCACTGAATTTGAATTTATAAGCAAGTAAAGACCACGCACTATTTTGGCTACGTGCCTAATGAATTTAATAGATGTGACTCGACGGGCGCTTTGCCACACAATCGGTACCTGATGTCTCCGCGGCCCCCTTTTTATGCCGATATTCCGCGGGGTACGCGGAATCGCGGGAGGCGCTGGGTCGCGGGAAGCGCGGACTCGCGGGTTGCACGGAACTGCACGGAACTGCGGGTTTCCGCTGCTGGATGGACGTGCTCCGGCTGCGCTGGCGGTAGCCAACACAGCCGGAACGTTACAACGTATATATTCAAGCTTACGCTTTAATTCGCGCTATATGAAATGAACAAATATAAAGACACATTATAATCACATATCCAGCTGATATGCGGTTGCTATATTATATATCATACCTTTAAATTACCTTATCTTAATACCATATTTTTACCCACTAAGATATTATCAATTCATATGTTAATTACTATTACCAATTTATATTATACTATTAATCCATACATTCGTCTACCAAATTACTATTACCAAATTATATTATACTATTAATCCATACATTCGTCTACCAAATTACTATTACGAATTTATATTATACTATTAATTCATATTCTTATCTACCAAATTACTATTACCAAATTATATTATACTATTAATCCATACATTCGTCTACCAAACTACTATTACCAATTTATATTATACTATTAATCCATACATTCGTCTACCAAATTACTATTAGGGGCCATTCAACAAATACGTTCGCTTTTTTGGACGATTTGAGACCCCCCCCCTCCCCTATGTAACAATGGTTCGTTTGACTAGACCCCCCTAAAATAATACGTCACAAATCTCGACCCCCCCCCCCCCCCCCGGCCTTTATTGCCTTTTTTGGTCTATCGATCCATAATTCGATCTATTTCTAAGATTTGCCTTTCGATGTCACTTGGCATTAAATAGAGATAAAAGAGATATTTAAAAGCAGTCCTTTATTTCTCACTTCACTTTAACAAAATTCTCGTGCCAAAACACGAATTCTATACATAAAAACCGAACGTCACATTTTGCCCCCCCCCCCCCCCCCCCCCCCCCCCCGTGACTTGTAACGTCACATCAACCTCGACCCCCTCCCCCCCCTAAAAGCGAACGTATTTGTTGAATGGCCCCTTACCAAATTATATTATACTATTAATCCATACATTCGTCTACCAAATTACTACTACCAATTTATATTATACTATTAATCCATACATTCGTCTACCAAATTACTATTACCAAATTATATTATACTATTAATCCATACATTCGTCTACCAAATTACTATTACGAATTTATATTATACTATTAATTCATATTCTTATCTACCAAAATTACTATTACCAAATTATATTATATTTTGATATTACTCTTTTACTCTTAACGCAAAACTTACTAATAACACGATACCACCCAATATTATACCATGGCTCGCCGTGCAACGCCGCATCGAGAACCCACGGTCTGGCTCTCTTCCCCTTTTTTACCCCATACCACTTGGAAAGACCAGGAGGCACATACCACCCAACGGAGACAAGGATGAACCCTTAAGAAGTCACTGAGAGGAAAAAGAAAAGGAACTCACATGGTCACCAAAGGCCTAAAAAGGAAAAGAGTCAAGTGACCACTACGACCAAAAGGGAAAACAAGAAATCTCTCGGAAGCCAGATAGAGACGAAACTAGGTTTCAACTAAAATAGGAAGAAGAAAGGAAAACCATAACTGTCAAAACGAGGATAATTTATCGGGAGCCATCTTGTCGGAGAGCGCCTCAAGAAGAGGTTCGACCCCTCTAAAAATATGTCATAATATTAAGAAATAGCTCTAAGGAAGGATTTATAAAATAACTACTGTAACCTATGTAAAAATAAGCTTCACTGAAAACTCTCGAGTCATAAACAGTCAAATAGCGTGAACACGTGCGAACCTAAAAGAATGAGTGGATGCAGCCCAGGTATAGGACATCATGCAAAGCCCAAGAAACCCTTACCACCACGGAAAACATGCTACCCGTAAGGACAAACAAACAACGAGAGGAAACGACGTACCAAATGCCAAAAACCCCAGCCTTTTATTATTTAATCCAGACGCATGCAACTACGCTGGGAAAGTCAAAAACCAAGGAGAAACGCAAAGTCACACGGACACCACACCGTAAGGTAGGAGTCGGGCGCGGTCCACGACCGCCCCTACAACTCCGAAGCCCAGAATTCCAAGAAATCCACAGACACACCATACAACCAAACGAAGGGCGCGGTCCACAACCACCACCATAACTATGAGGCCCAGAATTCCAAGAAACCCACGGCCACACCATTACAACCAAACGAGGGGCGCGGTCCACCCTCACCCACACGAGCATATACGCTACGCAGCCTCTTCGGGGCCTGGACCAATCCAAAAGGAACAATGGAGCTCACGTGACGGGATAAACCAATCAACAAGGATCGCATACCGCGACCCAATAAAGGACCCCGCACCCCCGAAGTTCCATATATAAGACCCACGATCTACAAAAGCCTCGCTCGCTTCTCATTAACCATTTCTACGCGTCGACGACACATCCTAAAAGAACAAGTTAAACATATACTTCGCAACGCAATTTCCACTCACACGCATTTGTTTTATTCAAGTCAAAATTCGACTTAGTTCAAATCATCTCTTTTTATTATTTTTTAAACCTTAAATATTCAGTGAAGGTTATTTTATTTGCAAATTCACCATTTTACTAATTAACCAACAATCAAACCAATAAATACTACTCTTACTTCAATTCATCGATAATTTATTTAAAACCACCTGCTGCATCTTTCCGTCGACGAAGATCATCAGACACGTCAACGAAGATCATCAGATCCGACAACGAAGTTGGAAACCCAGCGCAAGGTAAGAGTAAATCACGTAAACTATTTAAATAATCCTTTCTCCTAATATCGACATACCCTATTAAGATATATGCGAAAATCACGATAATCAGAGCCAGATAGACGAAAGACATAATAAGTAGACGACATAACTTCCCCGAGTTTATTACTAGATTAATCCGGTCCATTGTATTTTAATACTTAATCGGTAATTGGTGACCCACAACTATCGAGTGACCGTCTGAGTCGTTCCCGCGATAAAATCCTGCAGCTAGCCTCCAGATTTGCCCGCGAACGCCGCTCCGACGTCACAATCCTATAGGCAGCGGGAGGACAGAGTCCAAAGTACAGCGGACTCGTAACCAACCGCCGCACCGAGGGGACTATCTACGCGTCGTCAACTCAAATCGACTCGACGCTCATAGATGTCGCGTTTATTCGGATTTTGAATTTCGTATTTAGCGGTGGTGCTCAGGTGTGGGTTCTGATACCTACTAGAACACAACAGCTGTTCGTAATATAGGTCAACCTCGGCGAGTAGACTCGTCGGGACTGTACAGTACGACCCCATAATTATGTTCTGAGTCGAATACTTTCTTTCGGGTTCGCGTTCGAGTTCGAGTTCGAGTTAGCGTGTGCTTACAAGTTGCATTAAACGGTATTAAATTTTTTTTTTGATGCACTGGAAAGTGCAGTAAGATAATAAGAAAAGAAAATTATTTTTTTTTTTTTCCTCCTTCATCTAATATTTCGGGAAAAGTTTTTTTTTCTTCTCTCTTGTTTTTTTTGCGTTCGGGAAAAACTTTTTTTTCTTTGGAGTTTCGGAAAATTTTTTTTTTTCTCTCATCCTATCTTTTTCGCGTTCGGGAAATTTTTTTTTGTTGTTCTATTCCTCTTCGTATTTCGGGTGGATTTCTTTTTGCGTTCGGGATTTCGAGTGAAGATCAAAAGTTCGAGCACGATTTTTGCGTTTCGAAATCTTTTTTTTTCCTCTCTTTCTTTTTTTTCGTTAGTTCAAATTTCGAAGTTTCCGGTTAGCGTTTGACAAAATTTTCTTTTCTCTTCACGGTTCGGGAAATATTTTTTTTTTGGTGTTGAAGTATCAAAATTTTTTTTTCTCTCTTTCGCTCGTTCGCGTTTAGAGTAAGTTTTTTTTTTTTGGGCGTTCGCGTTACGGAGTTCCGTTTGTGTGAGGTCGACCGAGTTTTAGATTCCGCATCGAGTCATGGCGACCAAAGATACCCCATACGGCGAAGCGTTATGGAATCTAACTCACGCGGAGTTATCCCAATTGCTGGACTCACTACATGTGAGTACCAGTGGCTCCATTATTGAGCTACGGGATAGATACGTGCGACATTGGCGACGACGTCAAGGCGAGCGTACGGTCCCATGGGAACCGGAAGATGAAGGTATCTTCACCTCCGGCGGAGGGGTACTACCGAGTACTAGCCACGACCGAGTACTAACTCCGATTCGAACCGAGCCGAGTGTCACCTTAGACAACGCGGCGCGAACAGGGGGTAGCCAAGAACGGCTATCGACTCCCCAACCTCCTAGAGTATCGTTTGCCACGAATTTCGAATCGCACCCGGTAACCTCGACGACCACGAGCATTACATACTCGGTAGCTCAACCGATTATGTCGACAATAGTCGAGCCGAGACCCGCGACTAGTCCTCCGAGGACACCAGCCAGACGGGCACAAGTACGCGGCGTTCCCGATGCACACGACGCGTATCGAAATTTTTATAGCGATTACGCGGCACTCCTCGAAATTCTACAAGAGGAGGCACCCGAAGCGATGCCTTGCCGATCGACGGCTCACCCGGGAGTCTTAGCTGAATACGGTCGCGAGTATCAACGAGCGACTCAAGCGGAAATCGGGCGATAAACGAGACCGGAACAGCGGGAAATCGAGGAGGAATACCTCCGCCAGGGTATACTAGCCGCCAGACGGGCAGCACTAACACCCGAGCTAATTGAATTAAGCGATGCTAGCGAGCTACTACCGCCGGAATCGTGTCCGAGAAGGACCCTGCGAAGTCAGGAAGAATTAAGACGACCCACGCGCGCGGAAACGTGGCCGACAACCGACCAAATACGCCGCGAGGCAGACTTCGGACGAGACCGCAGTCTGTCACCGATCATTACCCACCCACCCTCCCGACCCGGTGCACCTACCTCCCGAAGGTGGGACGCGCCGCAACCCAGCTGGGAAGATGCAGTAATTCCGTCGCGTTTACACTGCAGAGATCGGGCTAAAGAGGTAATCGAGGCCTTGCGTCGCTGGAATGTTAAATTCACCGACGGAGACGAACACAGCGCCGAGGACTTCTTGAGTCGTTTAGATGACTGCAAGAGACTCACTCCCCTGACCGGTAAAGAAGTGATCCAGTCTTTGCCGATAATATTCACGGGAACCGCCTCGGAATGGCTGCGTATCGAGCGCAACAACTGGGCAAGCTATGAGGACTTCCAGCAGACGTTCAGAAGTTGGTTCGGGGATGAAACGGTTAACAAACGGTTCCGGCAGCAAGCTGCGACGCGTACTCAAGGCGAACACGAGTCGGTGACAGAATATCTCACCTGCATTCGAGGATTTCTGCATCGCATGACTCGCCCTTACGCGTTGGAAGACCAGCTAGATCTGGCATTTGAAAACTTACGTCCAAACATTAGAGAGACTCTAGACCGGAATCAGATTAACAATTTTCTAGAGTTAGCCCGAGCTGCGACCGCGAGGCAAAGGAATTTGGATCTTTCGTGTTCGTATAGACCACCCCCATCCCCCGAGGATTCGTTTATGGCGGAACTGGCGTGCAAGGCTAAAACCAAGCCCCAGAAGCGAACTCAAACGCTAGCCGCAGTAGACGATGAACCCGTGGTGAAAGAAGCTCCGAAGGCTTCAGCTACCCAAGCCTCGAGTAGGGCGGGGGGGGGGGGGGGGGGGGGGGGGGGGGTAAAGGTCTGGGGGGGGGGGGGGGGGGGAGAATGGCCGTGGATAAGGCCATTAAAGAACAGTTAGCGGCGATGCAACTAAGTTTGGAGAAAAAGATAGCGACCGAGATTAAAAAAATTCAGCCTCAGAAAGAAAGGCAAAGCGCTCCGGAGCGAACGAATAATCCGAAGGTAGCCACGATAACGGCTCACCAACAGGCACCGCCAGCGTCTAACTCCATGCAAGCAATGGATGGAGGACCGACGGTTATGTGCTTCAATTGCGATCGGAGAGGTCATATCTGGAGAGAGTGCCCGGCACCAAAGATTCGTTTCTGCTACCACTGTGGTAGAAAAGGAGAAATTGCGACGATGTGTTCGCGTTGCCATCCGGGAAACGAACAAGGGGAGTCTCGAACGGGGACTACGGGTCCCCTCAGACAACAAATCCGAGTCCCAATAATCCAACCGAGGCATATGCCGATTGCTTTCCGATGCAGACTCTCGAGCTACAACCACGCTGGTTTCTAACGGTAAAAATCGGAAACTCAAAAGTTCGCGCGCTAGTAGACACCGGGTCTTCAAGAAGCTTCTTAGGAGCTTCAGGCAAGCGAATTGCCGAAGAAAACGGTCGAGCATTAAACCAACTAGCCTTTGGACGCGTAATTCTGGCAAACGGCGACACTGAAGCCGTCTTGGGAGAATTTAGCGTGCCAATAGAGCTGTCGGGAACAACTCACGAGCTCGCGATTAGAATCCTTCCGTCCTTAGCGTGGGACTGCATCCTCGGGATGGATTTTATTAGATTATTCGGGTTAGAAATGTATGGCGGAGACGACACTTGGCGCTTAAAGGGGGGACCAGATGATACGAGTCCGTTTTGCAAGGCAATATCAGCCGCGACGAACAAGAGGTCAGATAACACGTGTTATGGAATCGCAGAGCTAACACGAGCGGAGAAAACGATACTGGAGGAGTTTTTAGAGCGAGAATTACCCGCGGTCACGGGACCACTTGGACTGACGAGTCTAGCTGAGCATACCCTAGATACGCAGGGAAATAATCCCATTAAACAACGCTATTATCTAGTATCTCCGGTGGTACAAGCCGCGATCCACGCTGAAGTCGACCGGATGTTAGCCGAAGGGGTGATAGAGCCCTCACAAAGCGCGTGGTCAAGCCCCATAGTAATGGTCAAGAAGCCGAATGGAAGCTATCGTTTTTGTTTAGACTTTCGTTAAGTAAATAACGTCACCAAGAAAGATGCCTACCCGATACCATATATTAACAGGATTTTGGATAAATTACGTGCCGCGAGGTATATTTCGACAATTGATTTGAGTCAAGCGTATCATCAGATTCCTTTGCACCCAGCCAGTCGCGAAGTCACTGCGTTCACTGCACCGGGAAAAGGCTTATTTCAATTCACGAGAATGCCATACGGACTCACGGGAGCCCCCGCGACGTTTCAGAGACTGATTGACAAATTAATTACACCGGATATGGAACCGCATGTTTTCGCGTATTTAGACGATATTATAGTAGTGACGGACAATTTTGTAAAACATATGGACTGGCTCAAACGCGTATTTAATGAGATTGCGAGAGCTGGCCTGACATTAAACCCGGAAAAATGTGAGTTTTGTAGGGATGAAGTAAGATACTTGGGATTTCGAGTTAACAACGAGGGTTTGTAAATAGACCCCGACAAAATCGAACCGATTGTCAGTTATCCGCCACCACGGAACTTGAAACAATTGCGACGGTTTTTAGGGATGGCCTCGTGGTACCGCCGTTTTATTCCAGCGTTCGCGGGCTCTTCGGAGCCATTAACGCAGCTTTTACGTCAAGATAAACGGTGGGAATGGGGTGAAGCACAAGATCACGCTTTTGCAGAATTAAAATCCGCGTTAACTACCGCCCCAGTATTATCGTGTCCCGATTTTCGCGTACCTTTCGTAGTACAGACCGATGCCAGCGATTTTGGAGTCGGCACTGTCCTAACTCAGACAATCGACGAGGTCGAACGCGTATTAGCCTACGCAAGCCGTACTCTTTCCGAAGCCGAAAGAAAATACTCAGTAACTGAAAAAGAGTGTTTAGCGGTAATTTGGGTAATAAAGAAATTTCGCGCTTACCTCGAGGGGTATCATTTTACGGTGATCACGGATCACAGCAGCCTTCGATGGTTGCATAACTTACATAATCCGACCGGACGCTTAGCAAGGTGGGCATTGGAGCTCCTGGAGTATGACTTCGAGGTCGTACACCGGAAGGGAGCCATGCACCACGTGCCCGATGCATTATCGCGGATGTATGAAGACGAGGTCGAGAACCTCGCAGCCGAGAATGTAGCTGCGATTAACGAGGCTCAAGACCCGTGGTACGTCCGCCGAGTACAAGAGGTGTTAGCCACGCCTAAGAAATATCGAGACTGGTCGGTCTACGAGGGCCGACTATATTATTGTAGACCTAATCGGGTGACGGAACCGATCGTGGAAGACCTTAATCAGTGGAAACTGGTTCTGTCAGCCGAGCACCGAGCTCAAGCGTTCACAGAGTCGCACGAAGACCCGCAAGCTTGTCATCTCGGCGTTGAGAAAACATACGCTCGGATACGGGAAGAATATTATTGGCCTGGGATGTTTCGGGATATAGTACTCGCGGTGCGTCACTGTCAGACATGCTAACAATGCAAAGTCGAGCAAGCGCTACCCGTGGGCTTAATGGGAGAACGCATCGTGGACCAGCCGTGGACAGTCGTCGCCGCAGACGTAATGGGTCCGCTTGCTCGTAGCCGCGCGGGTCACGAGTACCTCTTGGTCTTCGAAGATTTATTCACGAAGTGGGTAGAGTGCACGCCGCTACGTAAATCCAACGGGAAAAATATTATCGCGGCCTTTGAGGATCTAATCCTGTCCCGGTGGGGTACTCCCGAAGTATTTCTCAGCGATAACGGGACTGAATTTGCGAATAAAGCCGTGAATGAGATGTGTGCTCAATATAATATAGTACACGCTCACGTACCACCGTATCACGCCCAAGCGAATCCGGTCGAGAGGGTAAATCGAGTCCTCAAGACCATGATCAAATCGTACATCGAAACCGATCATCGCGACTGGGATGTACACATCCATGAATTTCGGTTCGCGTATAATTCCGCAGTACACAGTTCGCTAAAAGTAAGCCCCGCGTTCCTAAACTTCGGTCGTGAACCGAAACCGAGAGTACAACTCCGACGCGCGGAAGAAGGTCCTGCGACTATACCAGAACCGCGTCCTGGAAAATGGGCAGAGCGGATGGAGCGTTTAGAGGAATTAAGAGATCTTGCGACTCAGCACTTACAGGATGCACGCACGCGGCAAGCGCATTATTATAATAAGCGTCACCAAGAAGGTCACTTCAAAAAGGGGGACTTAGTGTGGAAACGAAACCGAGTCCTATCCTCGGGACAGAATTTCATTTCGGCCAAACTAACCCCGGATTTCGTGGGATCGTATGTCGTAAGGGTGGTTGTCGGTCCCACGATATACGATATCGAGGATAACAAGGGTAGAAAGATCGGTCGACCTCACGTAAAGGATTTGAAACCGTATTACGGCCCGTTGACAGATCCCCGGCCTCAAGGAGCCTGAGAAAGAGAATGTAATCGGCGACAAGACTTGAGAGAATGGAGTTCGCGTTCGTTTTTGTTGAATTTCGTTTGAAATTAATTTAGTAATTAGAGTTAGGGAATTAGGGTTTAGGGTAAAGAAAAATTTGGTCAGTCCGACGAATTAGTTTTTTTTATATATTTTCTTTTGAGTCGACTGCGCCAACAATTTCGTAGTGAACGCTTGCGCTCAAAAACCAACCGTTGATGAGGAGAGGTTTTTCTTAGCCTACGAAGGGGCAGTCCTGGACGAGGACCTCCGAGACGCCTGCCGAGACCTGCTGGTACAACAGGAGGTAAAGATAACGAACGAGGCCACTCGCCCAACTCCTCCGAGGGAGATCGCCACTCGAGAGGCGACGCAAACTCCGGAGGCACAGGGAAGGCGCGAGCCGCCCCAAATAGCGAGGGAAACCACACCAGAGGACCCCGTAGCCGGCCCCAGCCGGCCTACAGCCGCGAGCACGGGGGCAATACCTCGCCCTAGGGCCCCGATGGAACCCGTACGCCGGGATCCCCGGTACATCCCGGTGTTACGTCCGCCTCGCCAGCCAGACCACCGTTCCGAGGGCGATCGACTACGGCAGGTAGCATACGAAGCCGACCTCCGGTACCAAACGGCTCATTCAGCCGCAGGCGAGGCGGCACGGCGGGCCACTGAAGCCGCACAGCGGGCCACGGAGGCCCAAACCGAGGCCCTTCAGACCCGACAGGCCTACGAGGACAAAATGCAAACCAGCCAGAAACGAGGGGCCACCGATCAGGAGCGCATAGCGAGTGAGAAACGCGCAGAAGCTCTACGCGACTACCGGATATCGCAGTCCGATTGCTGGAACTGCAAATTACCCGGGCATATGGCGCGTTATTGTCCGGAGCCGAAAAGAGACTTTTGCAATCTTTGCTCTATGCCCGGGGTCCTAGCCGAGACCTGCCCGTGGCGCGACCATCCGTGGCACCTGAAGTTCGCCAAAGAACGGGCCCGAGAGCAAGCCAGGAGAGGCTACTACCCCTGAGCGCAACGAGCGCCGCCCCGCGACCGGTGGCATTAGGGCTTGAAGTCCGACCCCGGGGTCGTCCTTTAATTTTGGGTTTTCGAGTAGTCTTTTTTTTTCTGTTTGTTTTGTTTTGTAATTTTCCTCATTTTCTTTTCGGGTTGTCCGTATTTCTCTCTTTTGTTTTTTTTTTGCGGAGAGATCCGGATGGGATCCTCCGTTGCGCACCCCGAGGGGTAACATATAAACTGATTTTTCGTATCGTTTCCTTTTTTTTTGTTTGTTCCGACCATCGTGGTCCTTTCGGGAGTAAAATTTTGTTTTTGTTTTGGTGCGTTCTTGTTTTATTTTTTTTGGTTACGACCATCGTGGTCAGTCCGAGCCAGAGCGCTCGGTACTTAGTTTTTGTTTGGTTGGTTCGTAGTCTCTTATTTTTTTTTTTTTTTTTTGTGTTTCATGATTATTATTGGTAAAAATAACATAGTCCTTTTTGTTCTGTTTTTTTTTTGTTGTGTAGTTCTTTATATTTCGACTTTAAGTTCGAGTAGTCTTTTATTTCGATTTTGTTTTGTTTGTGCTTCGGATTTCGAGTTTTTGATTTAGAGTAGTCTCTTATTCTGATTTTGTTTTTCTTTTATCTCCGATTTATCTCGTATTGAGGGGAGTCGAACCCTCTCCAAAATTTTTGTCTTTCTGCCTTCTGCAGGAGGAGAGTAGCGGGTGACGACTTAATAATTAAACCGGGGGTTTTCATAAAGTACCTTCGTATTTCCTTTTCGGGGGAAAGTTTAGTATAAAATACAGTATTACGTTCAAATAACTAGACTCAACGAAGTCAGTAGACGTAAGACACGGTGTGTGGTCGCCACTCGGAGTTCGGTCCATGGGTCAGTTTTGCTAGCGCTTCCGCCCCAGTGGTCCGTCTAAGGGGGGGGGGGGGGGGGGGGGGGGGGGGGAGTTGTAACATTGCATGTTACCACAGACTCCTTACCCCTTGGACGACCTTAACGGAGTGTCTGATTTTTGAATGAATGATTAGGGTGGCCCTGAGGCCTGGCAATAATTCCGAGAGACGACCGTTACCGACTAAAATCTGCAGAACTCCTTATTGATTCTTTTGTTTTTCTTTACGCATTTTCTCTGGCATGTGGGAGACGAGGCCTAGACGAAGACTCACATTCACCCCGAAAGAACGAGTAGACGCACCTACGACGCCCAAAATCGACCAGAAGGATCCCTGATAAGGAACACCGCGTGAGCTCTAGGAGGTACTACTGGCCAGGCTACCTCCACTGCGGAAATAGAGGACACGGGGGAATGCCTAGGGCATTCTGCAACGAGGGATATCGGTGGCGGAAGAGATTCCCGCCGCCTAGAAGAGCCTGCAACCCGTGTTCCTTGGATGTAAGGAGCTACAACCACCGCGGTGGATTTTGAATATTCGCGCGTAGCGAAACTAGGGATCTTTCGGTCGATGGGAAATCAATAGTCGATCGCCTGATATGTGCGCTAAGTACCGGCGCCATGCGGTCTACTCACTCTGCGTTAGACTAGCGTCCTTATCACTCGTGTGAAAATTCCGCTGCGTTCTGCTTCTAAAACCAGTATCTTTCTTTTTTTTGCGTTCAACCCCGTGGGTTTATTATTTTTTTATTTGATCTTGTGTGAGTGTGTGAGAAGCCGAATTAAAATCCCCGAATGGAACAAGAGACCGAGGGATGGACTACGGTCTAGAACGTGGTCGCTTCATGGCCTGGCTGGAAGACGGTAAGCGTTAGCCATTCTTACTCAGGATAATTCGTATCCGGCAACGGCTATCCGCCATATTGCCATAGATTAAGCCACGAGGCTAATTAATATCCTTGGGATCGAATTAAGCCGATCTCCGAAGGGTAGGCCGTCACCAGTGTCCCTTTGCCTTAGATTTTGTAGTTCGAGTCTTTATTTTTGGAGTAATTATTCGCGTAATTAATAATTGAGTCAAGTGCGTACCTGTAGTACACGAGTACGACAGAGACAGAACGAGTCGGTCACTGTCGCTCTCTCTTCCTCCTGCGGGGAGAGACGTAGCTCGAGGCTTAGCCGAGAGTAGTTGTTGTTCGTCGCGTTAGAATTTAGGGTTCATTACTTAACTTTCGTAGTTAATAAATTCAATAAATTATCCGCAGAGTTAGTTTAACTTAGTTGTAGGAAAAACCTGTAAATAGTTTGTAAATAATCATCTCTTCGGAGCGATACGATAACGAGAGACTTCGTCTCTCGGAGACGAGCTAGTCGTCGTAGTACGACCTAAGACTGAGTAACTCATAATTAGTTATTATTGTACGATTGTTAGTAATTAGTCATCAATTCTGCTCGTAGCAAATATTTAGCAAATTAGTAATTTAGTTAGTATTGTCCAGCGAGGACTCCATTTGACGAGTTATATATTGTAACATTCCGGCTGTACTGGCTCCTGCCAGCACAGTCGGACAAGTGTCCATCGCGCATCCCGCGGTGCGCATCTCGCGAAGCGCACCGCAGAATTCCGTGCATCCCGCGATTCCGCGGACCCCGCGGAATATCGGTATAAAAGGGGGTACGTGGAGGCAACAGCTACCGATTGTGTGGCAAAGCGCCCGTCGAGTCACATCGATTAAATTCATTAGGCACGTAGCCAAAATAGTGCGTGACCTTTATTTGCTCTTAAATCGCATTTCAAGACTTGCTAAAATTGAAGTGATTAAAATCGCGATTTTCGATATTGACAAATATAAGTCTAATTAAAAAAAAAATTCACATTACACACTCTTCAAAGTTTTTACTAATTTTTTATAAATAAATAAATTAGACTGCAAACGTCAAAGTCGTCATAATAGATAATTATCGGCGCAAATTAAACCAATCGAGGATTGGAAATCCTCGGTTAAAATAAATGAATCTTCGGCTTTAATAAAACTTCGAAATCGCAAACATTGATTAAAAACAATTATGAACTCTAAATAAATCTAATCTTATCCTACTGTAGTATTTCTCTAATATAATATTTTATATTCTGTACTACTCGTTTCTATTCTTTATAATTTAATTCTATTCTAATTTCTATGCTTAATATGCTACTTTCTGTTTATTCTTTTGTATCGTTTTCTATGACCAAATGACTATTTAAATTCATTAAATACTATCTATTGTTAAAACTACATCTATTTCTTTCAATTTCCTATTTCCTTTAAATTAACAATCTCTAAATATTTCAGCTTTCTTTCTTTATACGCAGTTAGCAAACGACAGCTACGGTACGGGTTCTCAACCCAATCCCGAGTCTAGTCAACAAGCTTGGTACGCCTAGCGACACCCAGCTCTGTATTATCGCAGCTACGGTTGAGTTTTTGCTGGGTTACAACACTGGGGAACGCCCGTGTCTGTGATTCTCACACACAGCTAACACAACCCGCGTCTGTGCACAGGCTCGGTTAGCGAAGCAGATCCTCGCTCAGTAGATAAACAGCTCAAATCGGTTGATAGCTGATTTGAGTCTGTAATAGGGTATTTTGTGGTTTTTCACTTTTTCCACCAGAGGAGCTCCAAATCACACCCGTGACAAAGACACTCACGCGGACTAGCACCGTATCTCCAGCCATCAGCTGAGATATTGGTGCAGTAAGTTACAATATTATTTGGTGCATGACTTCTTTTATTTGTTATCGCTCTTGTTATGTATTTAGATGAGTTCGTTCCTCGTTTTTACACCGTGGGGTAACCGGGGTTTTAGGAGACAGGTAGTCACAGTGAATTGGTATATTTTTATTGATAGCGTTTGATTTGTAGTAAGATTGTATATGGGCATATCCAAATAGAACTTAAAAAAGCGTGTCCCTTGGCCTATTGAGGGACTAAAATCGTGAAATATGACAAACTATTGATATCAACAGACCCTTTACAATGTCCTGAACTAGAGGCATATAACTGATGGACCGGAATCAAGAAATTATACAAGTTATTTCACCAAAAGTCACTGAAATGTCCTTACCGTCCTTGTCCCTGGCACAGCTTTTCAAAGTTTAATGACAAAATAAAGTCCTGTGCCGTTCGTTTATAAAGAAACAAAAAAATATATGGAATTTGGAATGTCTTAGTTATACATATGGAACAGGAAATTGACTGTGCTCAAAACTATATCACCACTAAAAATTGTTAAAAATTGTCCCGCGGTCTTTGTGTCCTTACCGTCTGCAGTTTTTATGTCGCTCTTGGGCGAAAATGCGATAAGATTAAGATCGCCCTTGATCACAGTAGATTACAACGATCACTCATGTAACTAAAAACAATCGTTAATGAACTGCAATGCGTTATGTGTAATGGTGCATACGTAGAAACTATCAAAATTTCGGTAAGTTTGTAAATTGTGTCTCTACCGTCCAAAGGGAAAAAACTCCCTTGGCACATATATTGATTAAGTTCTCAATTTTTTTGGGTTCTACAATATGAGATACGGGTTTCTACGAAATTACATAAGCGCACGGGTATTTTAACCTCTTTGAAAATCCGAAAAATAAGTGTTTTTCGTTAATCGTCGGTGTCCTTACCATCCATCGCTTGATTTTGTTCCTGAATATTTACTGTAAAGAGCGAATTAATACTGTCAGGCCGTGAATTAGTATCACAGAAGTGATACTAATTCATGGTTTGAAAAACATATAATTCTTTTTTCATGATACATCCGAACCCAGCATCGAATTCAGCAAAATCTTAAAATCGCCAATTTCTTTTTTTTTTTTTTCATAATATCTAAAATATGAAATGATAGTATAAAACTCAAAATTTTGCAATAGGTAGGGGAAGGAGGGGCAGAGCCGGCAGAGCCGGCAGTGGGGGCAAAACCGGCCACCAAAAAAAAAAAATGACCTAATGGTATTTTCGAATTAAGGCGAGTAAAACAAAACGCCATACCGAGTGTTTCCGCTAAAAGTGATAAAAATTTTAGAGGGTGGGGCAAAACCGGCCACCGAAAGAAAAAAGGCTAAATCGTGTGTTGGTTGCCGGTTTTGCCCCACCTCCCCCTACATCAAAAATTACACACACTTTCCAACTATTCTTTATTCTTTTCCACACGGCGTGCGCAAAGTTCAATTTTGCGCACGCTTCGCGTGCATAAAATTCAACTTAACGCGTGCTGTGTTGAAAAATGAAGTTCGATACACGTGCGCAAGATGATTCTCGACTCGTGTGATTATCACCCTCGCTTCGCTCGGGCGAAAAACTTCACACTCGTCCGAGAATCAACACTTTCGCACTAGTATCGAAAAGTACTATTTTCTTAGAATTGTGTTTCAAATTTGTATGAGTTGAGTGCATTCCAATGAGTTCATGAACAATGCTATGCTACGATTTTGTGAATCAGCCACTGGAGTCCTTACCGTTCCCCAAGTTTAAACTGTACCAGCGACATCAAAATCTTCATGAAGCTGGTTATTTTACTTTTAATACATGAAATAAACAACTACCCATTGAAAAGTAAGACATTACATTTCATGATTGACCGGAAAACATTTTCGAAAAAGCAATCGGGAGAAATCGTAATTTTCATTTTATTTGAAAGTGTAACCGCATATAAAAATATCTCAGCATGTTCTGTCTACTCGTATACTGTACAGAATTCATGCGGATGCTGGTACATTCATTTTCTGGCCAAAATTGAGAGATAAAACTTGAGATACATGGCTGATATAGAATTTTCGCATAACGCGGACGGTAAGGACATTTTTCGTGCAAATTTCTGTAAAAAACAATTTTTTCTAATACTGTACCGACATTTTCTTACAATGGCACACTTTTTTTTCAATAGTTAAACGTTCCAAGGGTCTAGAAAAAAATTGCGGTGAGTGTGCCCTGAAATTTTTTTTTATATTGTCGATTTCCTCAATTCTTAAGTTCTATTTGGATATGCCCATATATTGTGACGTGGTATTTAATAATCCCTCGTCACATGGCGATACTATCGAGATTGCGATGATGCGTGACGTAGACAGGGTCTCCAGGAAAAGGAAAAATTAGGGAAAATTAATTAGGATCAACTAACACTCTTTTATTTTTGTAAAATATGTAATCTCGAGCTCGATACTCCACGAGACGACTGTCTTCGTGGGAACTACCGATAGAACGATGACTAACGAACGTACAGAAACTCCCACTATCGTCAAGGACGAGTCTGTCGGCGTGCAAACCATGGATGGTCCAGAAAAACCCCAAGGTCAGCGCCTCCTCTCAAGTGGAGAAAACTACCACCTCAAACTATCGGATGGACGGCGTACAGGGATGTGCGAGGAGCACGACGAAATCCTCCCGTCATCCGGAGTAGCTACCGCCTACAAGAAAGTGCACTGTCGATGCAAGGGTGGCGTACAGGGTCATGTGCAGGTGCATCCTCACAACCTCCCACCTAATGGTCATCAGTCAGCGCAGTTAATCATCGACAACTATCTCCGAAGCTGGTATCGCGACCGTGGTTGGTCATGAAAACCCCCGGATCGGCTACGACCTAACGAATTCCTTTGTGAGTTAAGCATGCTGCAGTTTGCTAACCACGAAGCTACCACCAACCTTCTTGTGGATCGACGAATCGAGTCAGGACCTAGAAGAAATACCGGGTAGTCGGGTGAGCGAGACCTCAAATAAGTCCAGCACCTGGGATTCAACAGGACGGCAGTAATAGGAGGGGTATTAGCTGCGGCAGGGGTAGGATAGATTTCTCCAACGCTACGTTCGTCAAACTTGTCGTTACACTGACCAATTAAAGTATCGATATGACACGTGATCTCACTAAGCTGGGGGATGAGTTGACGGTAGAAAATATGGCCTATATAAAGCGGGTACAACCACAAATCTGCCTATTCTTCGCTCCGTTCTACGTCACTCATCTATCGTACTGTCTCGACTATCGAACCCAGATCACTATCGTATATCCAGTCTATCGAATTGGGAATCAACTATCTTTCTCGAGTATTATTATATTATTGTGGAATATCGTAAAGTTTATATAAAATAGTGTATTGTGTATCTGGTTGAACAACTTAAGGTAAGGTCTTGATTCTTTCTGTGAAGGCACGAGGTCGTTCTGATAAAAGTATGGTTAATTAATTTGGTTATTGGGCTATGAAGCTCGTTTTTGTCTATTGAGCTAAGAGGCTCGTCTTTTATCTTTGGTCTATTAATTTATCGAACAACCTCGAGTCTGGCTGAGTTACGTAGATCTTTTAGTGCTTTTTGGCTATAATTTATTGCTTATTATCGATTGATAATCGCCTATCGCTTCTCGTATGGCTTATGTTGCTGATTTAGTATGTTAAAATATTGTGCATGAAATACTGTAGAAAATTACCTTTCCTGGAGTACCCTGAGCGAAGATAGCCGCGTAGGCTTAGCCTCGCGTTATCGTATAGTTTATTATAGTTTAGTTCGTTATCGTTAATTTTGTTATAATTAAGTCTGTTAATATTGAGTCACTTATCAAGTAAAGTACAATTCTGTCATATAATTTATTCTCGTCTGTAAAATCAGGTACGGTTCAGTAAAATCAATATCTTTTGGATAATTTAGTATCGTAACTATCGATCTAGTATCGTCAGAATTTAGTTAAAGATCCAATAATATTCCGAATTAATCTGTTATCGTTGAACTTGTGATTCGCGTCTTTCGAATGACCGTGTGGTCTCTATTTAGCAGTAGATCTCGAATTATCGTAAATCGAATAGCTAAGCGTAGCTAATTAATTAATAGGGAATCTGTAGAGTTTGTTACTGATTTTCATAATTTAATATCTCAAGCTTAATACGTTGATTTAAGGATGGGTTATGAATAACTTTGCATTTGGGTACGATGTATCGCTCTGTGATACCAAGTCTGGAGTCTAAATAATTAATTTTATATCGAGTCAACTCTGACACATCCTCGGGTCAATCGTATCGTAATTAGGTAAATTCTATCGTGAACAAATAGTTTATCGTAACAAACTGTCGTATAAAACTCATAATTCTGTACTGATCTCGTTGAATTATCTAATTTAATTAATAAATAATTGATTGATGTGCTTTCAAATATTCTCAATGAAATAATATTGTTTTTATGGTGTACCCTGCCCCTCTATCTAAGGCTTTGTTATCTGAGCAAGTCGAGTTATCGCTCGTCGCATTTCCGTAGATTTTTGGCTTTATTAGTAGATATGGGCAGCTTTAGGCAGACACAACAAACCCCCCTCTCCCCCCTCCCCCCTACCCCTAGACGCCTTTGGAGAATCCCCCCTCTCCCCGCTCCCCGCTTCCCGCGGGTCGACTCTGGAGAAAACTGAGGATTCCAACCTAACCTTCCCCCTCCCCTCCCCCCCTCGCTTTAGCCGACTTCTCAGCTGGGGTGTCCTAGGGTTTTTTGTCCCTCTCACCCCCCTGCCCTCACCCCTGCTTACCCTTGCTCAATATTGGGACGATCTGGGCCGTGTGACGTCATCCAAGACTTTGTCTTACGTCCCCGCCGCCCTCACCCCCGGGCCCTACGCCCCTGATTTTACATATCTCTCTATATTATAAAGATATATCGCCGCCGCCACCGCCGCCGCCGCCGCCGCCGTGTCAGACTTTCCATGGCCTCCTCGACCCCGCTCGCTACCCCGCCCCCCCTTTCCATGGCCTCTTCGACCCCGCTCGGCTCTTTTCGCCCCTCCCCTCCCCCTAACTCTTAGGATGGGTTAGGTCGTGTCAGGTTAGGTTAGGTTGCCTTGGTCAGGATAGAGTAGGTTAGGTTGGTAACCTCACCTAAGCTGACCTGACATTTCAGGTGTTAGGTAACCTAACCTAACCAGGCTAGGTTAGGTCAGGTCAGGTTGGGTTAGGTTGCCATGGTCAGGACAGAGTGGGTTAGGTCAGGTTAGGTTGGGTTGCCTTGGTCAGGATAGAGTAGGTCAGGATAGAGTAGGTTAGGTTGGTAACCTAACCTAACCTTACCTGACCTGACCTGACCTTTGAGGTGTTAGGTAACCTAACCTAACTAGGCTAGGTTAGGTCAGGTCAGGTTGGGTTAGGTTGCCATGGTCAGGATAGAGTGGGCTAGGTTAGGTTAGGCTGGGTTAGGTTGTGTCGGGTTAGGTTAGGTTGCCTTGGTTACGATAGAGTAGGTTAGCTTGGTAACCGAACCTAACCTTACCTAACCTTACCTGACCTGACCTTTGAGGTGAGGTTAGTTCAGGTCAGGTTGGGTTGGGTTGCTTTGGTCAGGATAGAGTAGGTTAGGCTGGTAACCTAACCTAACCTAACCGTACCTGACCCCTAACCTTACCTGACCTGACCTTTGAGGTGAGGTTAGATTAGGTCAGGTTGGGTTAGGTTGCCATGGTCAGGATAGAGTGCGTTGGGTTGGGTCGGGTTAGGTTAGCTAAGGTTAGGTAATCTAACCTAACCTTTGTCAGTATCCCAGCGATCTCGGCTCCGCTCGGCTTTTGTTTATCCATCCCCCCCCTACCTCTTGCCCTGGGCCTCCTCGACCCCGCTCGGCTCCGCCCCCCTCGCCCTCGGCCTTCTGGACCCCGCTCGGCTGTTTTCGCCCCCTCCCCCCAGCCCATTCGGCTTCCTTATCGAAAACTATCCTGGATAGCCGAAGATAGCCGAGGACAGCCGAGGAGAGCCAAGGGGAGCTGAACCGGGTCCACCCCTCGGTCCGAGGGCCCAGGAAAGGGAAAGGGGGAAGCAGAGCCGAGGAGAGTCGAAGAGAACCGAAGAGAGCCGAGGATGGCCGAAGACAGCTGAAGATAGCCGAGGATAGCCGAAGATAGCCGAAGATAGTCGAGGATAGCCGAAGAGACCCAAGGGGAGCCGAACCCGGTCCTCCCCTCGGTCCAAGGGCCCAGGAAACGGAAAGGGGGAAGCAGAGCCAAGGCAGCCGAGGAGAGCCGAAGGGAACCGGAGAGAGCCGAGGATAGCCGAATATAGCCGAGGATAGCCGAATATAGCCGAGGATAGCCGAAGATAGCCGGGGATAGCCGAGGATGGCCGAGGATAGCCGACGAGAGCACAAAATGTCTGACACGGCGGCGGCGATATATCCTAATAATCTCTACACACGACTTCAAGAGATACGAATCCGAGGACCTGGACTACGAGAAATACTCAGTAAATGACCTGGACAACGAGAACTACGAAGCCGAAGACCTGGACACTGGAAATACTTAGCGAAAGACTTGGACAACGAGGAATACGAAACGAAGGACCGGGGCAACGAGAACTACGAAGCCGAGGACCTGGACTACAAGAAATACTTAGCGAATAAGCTGGACTAAGAGATCTACGAAGCCCAGGACCTGGACTACGAGATTTACTCACTGAACGACCTGGACAACGAGAACTACGAAGCCGAGGACCTGGACTACTAGAAATACTTGGCAAACCACCTGGACAACGAGGAATACGAAGAACATAAAATCCACGGATTATTTGAATTTCAGAAACAACTGATACAAATTAGAATATGGGGGGTTGGCGCGCGTAGCGCGCAGGGGGGCGAAGCCCCCCTAGTATATCCTTCTATATTATATAATTCAATCGCTGCCGCCGCCGCCGCCGCCGCCGCCGCCGCCGCCGCCGCCGCCGCCGCCGCCGCCGCCGCCGCCGTGTCGGATTCCAAGGCCTCCTCGACCCTGCTCGGCTCCCCCCTCCCCCCCGCCTTCCTCTTGCCCTGGGCTTCCTCGACCACGCTCAAATCGGCCGAAGATAGCCGAAGATAGCCGAGGATAGCCGAAAAGAACCGGAGAGAGCCGAGGATAGCCGAGGAGAGCCGAGGAGAGCCCAAAATGTCTGACACGGCGGCGGCGATATATCTTAATAATTTCTACACACGACTTCAAGAGATACGAAGCCGAGGACCTGGACTACGAGAAATACTCGGTGAACGACCTGGACAACGAGAACTACGAAGGCGAAGAACTGGACACTGGAAATACTTAGCGAACGACCTGGACAACGAGGAATACGAAGCGAAGGACCTGGGCAACGAGAACTACGAAGCCGAGGACCTGGACTACGAGAAATACTTAGCGAGTGACCTGGACTAAGAGAACTACGAAGCCCAGGACCTGGACTACGAGAAACACTCACTGAACGACCTGGACAACGAGAACTACGAAGCCGAGGACCTGGACTACTAGAAATACTTGTCGAACAACCTGGAGTACGAGACCTGGACTACGAGAAATACTTAGCAAGTGATCTGGACTAAGAGAACTACGAAGCCCAGGACCCGGACTACGAGAAATACTCACTGAACGATCTGGACAACGAGAACTACGAAGCCGAGGACCTGGACTACTAGAAATACTTGGCGAACGACCTGGACAACGAGGAATACGAAGAAATACTTAGCAAGTGATCTGGACTAAGAGAACTACGAAGCCCAGGACCCGGACTACGAGAAATACTCACTGAACGATCTGGACAACGAGAACTACGAAGCCGAGGACCTGGACTACTAGAAATACTTGGCGAACGACCTGGACAACGAGGAATACGAAGAACATAAAATCCACGGATTATTTGGGTTTTAGAAACAACTGACACAAATTAGAATGTGGGGGGTTGGCGCGCGTAGCGCGCAGGGGGGCGGAGCCCCCCTAGTATATATATATATATATATGTGTGTGTTTGTGAGAATACACAGGTTGCGGACTTGGGAAAAATTAGGTGGTGCGGGAACCCTGCTGCTTATATACTTATTTATGAATGGGTAAAGGTGTATAATTGAATGACGCGTTAATTACGAAAAAATCCAATTATTTCATTTATTCCTACAACTTATTTTCTAATACACACACAAGTAACTTATGCTAAGATAAAATATAGAATATTACGACTACGAGTATTCAATTTTCTTTCTAAATCTTACAGCTATGGTTATAGAAAAAATCCAATTATTTCATTTGTTCCTACAACTTATTTTCTAATACACAGACAAGTAACTTATGCTAAGATAAAATATAGAATATTACGACTGCGAGTACAATTTTTTGATATTTTTAAAAACAAAATCTTAATACTATAACGGCTACAGATGCCAAATACCTATATATATGGTATATTTTATAAATGTGTATACGTATATATATATATTTAAACGTGTACAAACATAGGGGCTCTGGAAAATTTCCAAGTATAAAAAGAGTGATTACGTACTGACTATTCTACAACTTATTCTACGATTACAATTACACATTTATTTCTTTTTCTTTTTATTTCTATTTCTATTTCTATTCGGCCCCGAGAGATTATATTTTTGCTTCGATGTACAATACTGAACGCCGTTACCGCGACAAGGGTGAGTGGGAACGGTGATTTCGCTCTTAGACCCAGTGGAAATTAACCCGATGTAAAACGATTTCGCTATGTGGTCGTTTGTCTCATGATTACCAGTAAATATATCGAGAAACCCGCGCAAAGACAAACCAGCAGCCATATAATACACAAACATAATGCAAAAGTGTCCACATACGTTAGAGGAAAAACTTTGTACCTGTCGGTCGTTCCAGATGTATCGTCGGCAATTTCTGCGTAGCCATCGTTTGTGGTGAGGGATAAGCGGGGGTAGTCCGAAGCTGTCAAAATAGGTACCGTGTCCGGACGAAGCGACGTAAAACGCCACCCAGTGCGTACCGGGTCTGGTGTGGTCATCGGTGTTTGAGACAACAGCTGCCGGGGGTGTCCACACCAGGGGAATCCGGTCGGCTGGGAAAACCCGCCTCAAGTTGCTCGGGAATAACGTTGACAACGCATGCTGAATCTGAAGGCTGTTCATTTCTCGAAATTTCAGAAACACCCGTATCGACTGTCGCTTCTGAAGAATTAGAGTCTGACGTGGTTGAGAGATCGAGCGGTCCTATTCGGTCGAAATCGATGATGATCGCAGGTGTGAATTTACCTGATTCTTTCTCCTTACGCGGTGCCTTGGGTGGACTAGGTGGCGGTGTGGGCAATGGCGATGAAAAATATTGCTTCAATAAATTTCTAGCAGGAAGCTTCGGTGGAGATCGCTGATGCTGTTGTCGTACTCGTGATGATTCCTCGTGATCGTTCCTACTGCTGTCAGGTGTTGGATGAGTATAACAGAGTTCCCTCTTGCCATTGACTGACTCGGCGTGCGCAGGATTAGTCGTACTCGATGAGAAGTTTGCTCGCTTTGATCCATTTCTTCAACTTGACGACATTGTTGAGCGCACACGTGAAAAATTCCTCCTTTTTAACCCCGTGAAACAAGCAATATTCCCTCGTCACGTCCAACTTGCCGAATGGCGGGCACCCAGAGTGTTCCAGATTTATAATCTTTCTCGATGTTACGGCCTCTAGATATTTTGACTTCTCTTGCCCCCTCGTTAAAATGCGGTAGGCCGAGCCAGCAATCTCTTGAAGATTGCTGTGCAGCTTCTTCAGTGAGATATCACCCTCGAACCAGTCGATCCCGTGGTGATAACACGTCACGTAGTTGTTTGCAACACGTTCTCCCTCGCTGCGTTCCGAGAATGCGTACGGAGGCTTGATTATCCAATGCGCGAAGAAACGATGGTCGACGGTAGTCACAGCCACTTCTTTCGGTAGAAATTGTTTCCCCCCAGCATGAAAACCTTGGATGTCTATTACGAAGTCCATGTTTGCTCGAAATCTCGCACTCGACTGATCTTGATCGGAGTCGGTGCGGTTCTTCTTATACCCGAGCATATGTTTGACCCCCTTCCATCGTCGGCTGCTTCCAGCCCTAGGCAAAGACGAAGACTTGCAGGTCTGAACTTGTTTCTATGCCAGATGTCTGTGTATACGAGCGGTCTGGGGACTCCTCACAGCATGGGGTCTCGTCTACCCACCGAAATCTGTAATGACCTGCCGTGCGGCATCGATCTCTATGAGGTTGTCAAACTCTGCGTAAACGATGCAATTTATGGTTTCTTTAAGTGCCTCGTCAAATCGTACTTCTATCCTCAGAGTCCCATGCTTGACGAGTGACCAGTGAGACGGACAGTTAGCAGATAGATCAGGTGTCAGGTCGGAGGCCATCAGACAGTTTCCCTTGGCGTATTGCAGTCTATTGATACCGGTTCCCTCGTTGAGAAAATGTATACCGGTTCCCGAAAAGAGCGTGTGATACGCGTCAACGTACAAATGATCTCCGGAGAAATTCGGCAGCAGCGGTTTCGCAGGAACTTGTACGCCGTCCACGTACAACGACAGGTAGTTGATCATGAAGTGTTGGAAGTTGAACGCATTTTTCTGCCTGTCTCCGTTGAAGGCTTTGTTACTGACCATCCCAATTATCACGCGTTTTGGTAGTTGTCCCAGAATCACGTTGTCCAGCATCTCTGATTGCACGCCCGCGTGAATGGCGAAGGCCCTCACCTCTACTCTCGTGACGGGATATTTAGCCGTACCTTTTGCCAATGTTCGCGCGTGGGCCAGTAGAATTCCGGGGCTGATCTTGACGCGACGCACCAACAACGAAGTCTCGACTATGTGTATTCGGTGCAGAGGTGTAGATTCCAATATGCAGAAATTATCCCTCGATCTTACCAGACGCAGACGCAACTCAACTCCGTTGAGCAGAAACTTTTCCTGATTGAAGACGTCGCAGTGTAGATGTCCGAGCAGATCGACCATTCGTCCATTCTTCGTGATACTCTGACGTTTGATGAATCCGTCGTCCTTGGCTGCCTCAGCGGCGGCTGTATCGTAGACATCCGATTCTCCGTTCTCGCTTCCGTACCAAAGTCCGGTCGAGAGATGCGATTGTTTGGCATGCGGTGCATAATTCAGTAGAGTCTCTATGTAGGCGCGGTAGGCGTAAGAATTGTTTGCCGGTGATACGAGCTTCTGATTAAAGAATATGTCCACCTGATTGAACATCGAGTGAAGAAGATTATTCACAGGTGATACGGATGGTTCGGCTACAGCAGCCGCCGGGGGGTTCGCTGCGGTTTGAAGCGGTTGCATCCGTACGCGAACACTCAGCATAGTGTGTGCCAAATCTAAGTACTCATCTCCGTGTCCCGGTACAACGAATTCGATCGGTGAGTCATCGGTCAGAGAGGATACCGGTTTGTAGTGTATCCACTGCCCAGCTTCGATGGATGTCTGTGTCGGTGGTAGAGCGAACAGATCTAGTTCGGACTTCATGCATTCTCCAGAATGTGCGTGTAGGAAAGCCATTATTATTGTTATTATCCGGTTGTCTGGGCGTCACTAGCGAGGTCCGAAAATATCGGTGATGGCTCGTTTTTTGCCACCCTTCTTACCCTTGCCGCTCTTCCCACCCGTAGTCTTTGCAGCTTTCTTAGTCTTCCTCCCCTTCTTTTTCTTGTTTTCACCCTTTTTCTTGGTTTTTCTTTTGTTGACTTTCCCTGTTTTTTTTTTTTTTGTTAGGATATCCGGCCAAGCCGCTTTACCGAAACTTTCCCTGTTCCAGCGGACTGTCGAGCGGCGATGAGTTTCTTCACACGCCCGAGTAACAACTGGCGATCCCGCTCCCCCGTCGCCCCTTTATATCCGGACCCCTTCATGAGTTTGACGACTTTATCTTTGGCCCTCTGCTGCAGGTTGCGGCCCGACTCCATAGCTCGCGCTTTCAACGCATCCTTGAACGAAACGTCGCTCTCCATGTCCGATAAAACATTCGCCCCCGTGCGTAAGGCCTCTTTTCCAACGGCCCTGACTCCACTGGACAATAGAGGTAATACCTTGCGGAATAATCCTCCCAAAAAACTTCCGATGCCGTGCCCGCGTTGGTACGGTGCCCCTCGATAAAAGCTTTCCATACCGCCACCCCCGAGCTGTGCCTCGTAATGGTCAGTGTATTGCGCCATGGTCAGTGTAAGTTTCCTCCACCTTATTGGACACGCCTAAAGTGTAACGTAACCGTCAAAGTCCCGGACTCAAATGGTATCGGCTTCCCCAGATGATCTCTTATATTGATTTCAATGGTACGGAAATTTGTCAGCAGGAGCGGTATGTAGTGCGGTGGTGACAGGGTCTTCATCGCAGTTTCTCCAGGAATTGAGTTCGTTTTTCCACATGCTTGAATAACGCGTAACAACGGTGTATAGACGTCTCCGACGATGCGTGGCTCTATGATATCGCAGTAAACAAACATTTGACACGACGGAGTTCTTGGAAGGGTTTTGTCCATTCGGGTATTACTGTCGACTATCACAGTTCGAGCGATTGCGTCATATCCCACTCCTGGCAAATTACTCGGACCCGCAACATCTTGTGAACCGGATTTATCGGCGATTCCTTCGAACCACAGCGACGACGACGATGCAAACGATACAGGATAAAGTATCTCGGCAAGTCCCACCTCCCATTCTCCGGTCAGCTCGATCGAACGTGGTAACTGGGTGATGTAGCAGCAGGTTCGATTATCGGGGAAAAACTGCATCGAACTGTTGCTCGGCAGAGTGATGTAAAACTGGTCCTTCTCCATGACGCACATACGTTTCCAGATCTTTTTTTTTTTTCAGTGTGGCTCAAACGCTAGGTGCAAACCGACTGACCGCCCGCTGTCCGAGTGTAAGAATACCCGGAATATGCGCGCGCACAAAGACGTCACCGATCTTAAAATGTTGTTTGCTTCAATCTGTCCCGTACTTCCAACCCTTTAATTCGAAGTGGTATCGTCTTTGTCAGATTGTCCCTCCCCTTTCCCGACTCGTTGAAGTTCTGCCTCGTAGAACGCGCCGTCAATTTCCTCACCTTCCATGTCCACCAATACATAGACAACAGGCGCGCGCGCGAGCACCTTGTGAATCTTGAAAAGTTCCTCACTCCAATTGGCCTCGTAGCCTTTCTGGAACGTTCCCTTCGTCTTGCTGATTCGTACGATGTCATCTTTACGAAATCTCGGCTTGCCGGCGACACGTGGCGGATATCGCCTCTGCAGGTTTGCTCGTGCTTGGGCGGCATTCTCCAGAGTCACTTCAGACGGAGCCATTCCTATGCTTGAGTGACGCGCCGCGTTGTAGGCCTCTACGATTCGTGGTAAAACATCAACATAGCGTTTTGTGTTTCTATGTGTGAAGTACCGCCACAATCTCTCCTTGAGAGTGCGATTGAATCTTTCGACGATAGCCGCTTTTATTTCAGGGTTACGGGTGACGCGATATCGTATTTCATTTGCTGTGAGTAGTTTCTGAAATTCACTGCCGACGAATTCTTTTCCCTTGTCCGTTTGCAGCAGAACGGGTCTACGCTGCGTCATGCTCAACACGTGTTGGAATCCCTCAGCCACCGTACCAGCTGTTTTACGCTTCAGGGGTACGACCCACGCGTATTTACTCAAAACATCGATGACAACCAGTAGATAACGATAACCGTTGTTTTGCCTCTTCATCGAACTCAAATCGGCCAGATCGGCCTCCCAAACGTCGTCGATGTTGGAAACGTTGTATCTGGCACGTGGAAATTTTCTTCGCACAGATTTGTGCAGAGTATAGGCGTCCTGAGTCGCGAGCCATTTTCTCACCGTTTCGCCGGATTTGTTCCCTCTCGTGGCCCTCTCTAGACTCCGTGCCCCGACGTAACCAGCCGGGTGAGACGGATCGTAGTAGATTTTTTCGAGCCCCCTCATCACTTTATCAGACGCAGTCTCTTCCAATTCCGTCTCCTTCCACTGTCTACTGCGTACGGTGTGCTTCTCAAGACCCTTCTGTTACCCGTGAGCGGTGTACCGAGTGTACTGGGGTCCGAGTCATCGATACCGGATCTACTGGTCTCCGCGCGTGACCATTTTCCCCGACCCGAACGCGGTTCGCTGTGCCCCGCTGACGTCGACAGCGAGACACTCGTTGACGCGGCGTCTGCGAATTTATCGTTGTCGAACGCCCGAATATTTTTCCAAAAGTCTTCGTTTCCCACGCACTCGTGTGGTATGTTGATCGCGTGGAGAAACCGAGCGAATTGTAATTGTCTCGACGGATTGAAGTTTTTTCTCGATCGTGCGGTATGGTTGACTAGATCGACTATGTTTGTACCAGGCACAGGTACACCGTCAATAGAAATCACTCCACCCTTGTCCCAGGCGAGTCGCGACGATGCCCCGGACAGCGAACGCATCAAAAGACCGGCCTTGTTGATGAATCTGGTGGGGACGGATGCCAATACATTTTTCACCTGTGATGTCATCTCACTCTCGTTCGCAGTCCCCGTATTCTTGGTTTCTGTCACGTCCGCCACTTTTTCCGTGCTTTCCACAGGTTTTGCAGCTGTTTCGTTGCTCCCCTCGCGAATCTCCAATTGCATAGGCTTTCGCGCATCGTTCGAGAAGTACAGATAACGTTGGAGCGCCTGCTGGTAGAGTTTCCACTTTTCTGCACTATCGTTAGTCCCCTCGTTCAAGATGTCGCTCATTTCACGGTCCAGTCGCGAAACAGGGTCCCCGTGAACGGTGTCCGAACCCGCTGAAGCACTCGCCGCGTCGCTCATCTGTCGTTGAAACCTCTTGAGTCCCTCCGCCGGTATTAATACCATTTTCTTGGCACGCTCCATCTCCGCCCTCTTTTTTTTTTCCTTTACTTGGGGAACAGTGCCGACGCCAGACCTCCCAGAATCGGTGCCAGTAGCAGACCCAAAAAACCGTCCCCTCGTTGAACCAGGATTTTCTTCTTACTTTTCCAAGTTCCCTGTTTACAGGCTAATTTTCGGAGCGTCTGCTTGTGTCGCGCCAGACGCGATTTATGCGCTCGAGACAGAACCACGTTACCTTCCAAGGTGTTCAGAGCACACTCACAAATATCCCTCACCAGAGAGTCGTCGGCCGTACGTAGCAAGGCGCGTCTCTGGGTTTTATTCAACTTGTGCAACGCGTGCAGGGCAAGGGCGTTTGTCTTACCGAAAGCTGCGCGACACCCGTGACCTACCTTTCGCGGCATTACAGCGGGACTACTGGTACTCTCTGCGCGCTGCTTAGTTTTATATCCTTTTTCGGCACATAGACGTACTGATGTCCGTCGCCGGGGAAAATGTCTGTGCGGAAACGACAGTTTTCAGGCGTCGATTGCTTCAGATCCAGTAGTAAATATCCGTGTGGAACAGCTGTGGCGTCGTGGTATGCCTCCTGAAGAAATCGCGGATCCTCTGGGTGTACTTGACGCGCGAGGTGTTGTATTTGAGCGCGATCTCGCGGATTTTTGAAGAAAACAATATAGTTCGCGTTGAGAGAAATATCTCGCTGTCCGTGTCCCTGATGAAACAGATTCTGCGTAATGTAGAAGACGCTCAGATTCTTGTGATGGCAGACCTTGGTGAATAGATCGACGACAACGTGACTCGACGCTTCGCGCATCAAATCGTCAATCACCAACAGTTTCGGGGTCTTGTCACCGTCGTAGTCGGTGGGTTGGGGTAATCCTTCTCGGTACTCTATTCCTTTGCTCGACTCGTACAACTGCTGCCACTCGTCGTAGTACCAGATTACACGAGTGAATTTCGTCTCGCATATGGTACTGCTGTGCCGTAAAAATTTTTTCACAAAATTTGACTTTCCACAGTCCGATGGTCCAGCGACGATGGCGGAGAATGGGTGTTTCCAGCGAGTGTCCATCGTAATTGTTGTTCTCTGCCACAGGATTCTGTCAAATATAAAAAAAAAAATTGTTTCTCAATATGGTTGACGGAGATCATTTTCACCCATCCCTCTTCCCCGCGATAAGCTCATATCGGTGGTGGCGGCGACGGCGGCGGCGGCGGACCCGGGGCGCGCTGACTACCAGCTGATATCAGCGCGCGCGCGTCGAGGTGGCGCCCGTTGCCACTAGCTCGTATTCCAACGGGCACCACCAGCGGTCGCCCGCTGGGCGAGGCGAACCCCCGCGGCGAGCGCTCTGGCCGGCACGCTGACCGATGAGCTCAACGTCAGCGCGCCCGCTGTCCATACGAGCCGCTTGAAGTGTTCTCGAGTATTCTCAATTTTTGTATTTCACAAATTTTATTATTCAACTCACCTCTGCAACGTGATGAATGTAGCTGACGTAGAATCGTCTGTGGAGGTGCGGACGGCTGGATGGTGTCTCTGTAGCTGCGATGCGTCGAGTTGTGACGTGTCACCGCGTGAACGTTGAATCGTTTACGTCAAGGTCTCGAGGGTATCGCGACTCGTAGCGGAAAAAGAGAAAGACACGAGGTTTAGGGAAAAATCAGAACGGAAGAATAAATTTCATCATTTGACTTACTTCTGCAACGATCCGAACGGTTTTTAACACGTAGAATTGTCTATACCGGTGTGTGTCTGTGCGGATGACTGGTCGGTGTCTCTGTAGATGTGCTGCGTTGGGTCGAACCGCATGCGCCCGCAGGTCCCTTGGGGGCTGGAGGTCTCGTGTCTCGTGTCAGGAGAGAGAGAGAGAGAGAATGAGGCATGAGCCAGGGAAGAGCGAGAACGGTAAATATTCAAGGGTCCCCGGTCAAGGATGTGGCTGAGCGATAACCGTAGGGTAGGGTATCGAAACTATCCGTGCAACACCGTCTCTTGACGAATACCGGTCGACAGGTTTTAGATTCGGTACGCGTTACCACCTCGTGCAGCTTGTCCCGACGAATAGCGCGGTATTGCAGCCGAATCGGACCCTCACCCTCTACCACCATTTGACGAATCGAATCATAGTTTACTCTACTAGCGGTGGAGTGATTCAACGTAACCCCCTTTACCTTGCAGATTTCAACATCGCTGCCGTCCGCACATCGAACGATGTACGCGTAAAATTTCACCCCGCCCGAAACAAATGCCCTAATATAACTACCGCTGCCGTACGTTTCTAGCTCGTCGGTTAAATCTCCCAGAAAATTCCCTGTCTGTGGTACGTAATCCTGCGGTCGTGACGAGTCGTGGACATATATGACGGAGTCTGTGTCGTAATAAAGAACGCGTCGATCCAACTTTTCTAGATATTCGTACAGTTTTAATCTAGCCTGCGCGGTGGTATATGCGGCTATCACTACGTTCGCTAGCGGCGAGGGCGTGACGCTCTGCTCGGCGTACGACAATCTCGCGTACAACACCTGATCGTTGACAGGCATCAACTCGGTCACCTCGACCTCGGGGTTGGTCAGTAGCTCCAACAGATGCTGACGCGTCTTTACCACGGTGGTTTTTGCCATATTTTCCCGCTGTCCGAACTTTCCCCAAAACGAATTGAGACAAAGCTTAGAGACCGAACGAAGTCCAGGATTTTTGGCAATCTTGGTTCTATCTAATTTTATTCCCTCCACTTTCTCGTACTCTGAAAGATAACGGTCTCGCGAGGCTTCGTCAACGCAATCGCCGGGCCATCCACTGGCCTCTTGCTTGATCTTAAGGAAGGTATCTATGTATCCCGCGAAGAGTCCCCCTTGACGAGTAGAGGGGTCGTATTTTGTCACCTGATACTGCCAAATTTCCTGTACTTGAACGATTTCATAACCCTTCTCGACCGCTTTCTTCAGTTCGCACGATACCCAAGTACCGTCAAACTGACGATCTCTCGCCTCGCTATGGGGACACTCGTTTTGTTCCAATTGCTCGCAACAGGAACGACACAGGACGAACATCAGTTTGCCGTGCATACGCAACGGAAGCACGGGATGGTAAAGATTTTGGGGTGGCAGTACGCTGCACTTGACCAACCCTTCAACGCGAGAGATGTCCTTGCCACTTACGCCTGTCAACGCCTTACACTCGTCACCGACGAGGACTTTTGGGTGGCCGTATGGGAAAGATGCAATTTTACAGATATAGGGGTAGAGGGAGCAAACATCTACGTATTTTATTTTTTCACCAACGCTCCCATCGTCCCTTTGACGAACCTCGTAGTTGCGCGAGGTGTTTCCCGTTCGTCCACCGTAAAAGGCATCGCGCGGATCTAAGGGGGTGCTGGTCGAGATGCTAGCCGTTATCGGGTGCCGCGCCAGGTATTCACGCATTTCCCTGTTTTGTTCGAGAAGTCGATCGAACGCGCACTCCCATATCTCCGTAACCACGTAGCCCATTTTCCTCATACACACCGTCTTCGAACGTGTTTCTTCGGCACGTTTGTCCATGGTGTCACCGTTCACGGTACGGCGGTCACCGTTCACATTGAAACACCGTCTGCATCCGTGCCAGAAGCAACCGTGGAATTCAAAAATGTGACGCGTCCCGTCATCCGCCACGTAATACCCGTCCACGACCCAACCTGTCTCCGGAATACGGAATTCGCGCGAACGGCCGGCGTGCGCGATCACGGCACCTAACTCCCTCTCTTTCCGGACGAGCCACTCTATCGCCTTTTTGGACTGACGATCGGCCAGCCTATAGCCACCCGGTGGTAGAATACCTATACGGTCAGCTTGTAGGAAATTTTTTCTAAACACCGCTGAGCAGGCTGACGCAATAGTTGTGCTCTCGGTGAACGGACAGACCTTCCCACACTCGATAAAAATATCCCTAAATGCGACGCATGCGCGACGTAGAATGTCCACATCGGATTTACAATAGGCCACCAATTCCGCGTCGAAATCGAACAGGTGATTTTTTGCCACAGCATCATTGTACCATTTGTAGAATTCCTCACGTGCTGAGGTACTCATGGTATCAGGCGAGTAGAATTTCGCCGCGGGTAACGGTCCTATGTAACCCGTGTTCTCCGGGATGTTGAACAGGTGTGGGAAATCTCCTTTCACCGAAGCCTCTGGCAATCCGAAGGCTTTTGGCAGGGCGGACAACGCCATTGGCATGTAAGCGAGTGAATCTAAAAATCGGGTATGTCCGGTTTCCAGCATAATAATTTTACTACCGTTCAAAATTACCTGCGGTGGCTCGGTGTTTTGCTCGACCAAGTATCGTAAAATAAATTGCGCGTCGAAGCCTCGGGCATTGTGAGCGATACAAATTATTTTGCTGAAATTGTGAATTGGTCGCGTGGCGAATTCGATCAGCTGTCTGACGGGATCTTTTTTAAATACATACTCGCGCACGAGTCCGCAGGCTGGGCAACCGTTCTCAATGTCCAAATTGTGCATACATTGACTGCAAACCTGGTGCACCACGCATAGATTAGGGACGTGAATATTAGTCGTTATATCACCGGGGATCGTTACGTTTTGCTGCGTCTCGAAATCATAAAATATAAATATGTATTTACCGTTATTATTTTCGTGAGATTTGAGCGGTGCCATGAAGCATTGATGATTGTAGGGTCGAAGGGTGTTACAGGTCTTACAATATCGAGTGTCACACGAGTGAGCACCCAGCGAAAGATTCATGAGTCGCGTGCAGTTCGGACAGATTCGAAGCGTCGCACAGACGGAACGACGCGGGCTAAACGAGCCGACCCTACGATGCCTTTCCATACAGGCCACCCCACGAAGCGCCCGTTTACAGTCAGGGCACTCTAATTCCATCGCCCGGTGGTCGCACGCCGGGGTGCCCAGACACTGCGGACACCGGCCCGAGCAGCGGTGCTCATGGCTGTTTTTATATTTTTTGTTGCAGGTCTCGCAAAAGAACCTGCCTGCCGCGGCACCGGTTAGACTCGTTATCGTACAATAGTGGCGATCGTCTGGAAAGTAGAGAAGGTTCAAACGGTGCGTTACGTTTCTCCCGCTCTCGGTCACCACACTGCTTCCGTTATAGAACGTTGCATCCCCGGTCCCCAATTTACCCGCCTCGTATACCACGATTGCCATTCCCTCGCGGGCCAGATACCGTTGATATTGCAATATCTGGCACACCCCGCACCCCGTCACCGGTATCTCGACTCCCGCTCTCTCCGTCAACCCTCTCGCCGCTTCGCGCTGCAGCCGCGATCCCGATCCGCGTATCGCGTTATATGCCGCGTGAAGTTCACCGCTACGGATCGTCCCCCTCTCGGCGTGTGCTCTCGCGACGACTAGAGCCCGCGGTAAACAAAGACCATCGGTGTTTATAATTTGAACGATAGATTTTTTAGCCACACCCGCGTGTGTGATGGGACGAGCTTTTCCGCGACCGGACGGGACTTTGACGCAGTGCACCGTGACCGAGAATACTTTATCTACCCCGAACTCCGAATTACTCTGCGTCACGCTGGAAACTAGCCTCCACAGGTCCGCGTACAGAGAATCACGAACCGGCCGAAAAGATAACCACGCGGAGCCCTGATTGAAACTTTCGGCATGGAAAACGAAACCGATGTAGTCACTCGAATGACACGTTGAGGTGACGTACGCGTGCAGATCTCTAAAAGCCCCCTCTAACCATTCCACGGGATTAACACCTGACTCGGGTATTTTGATTTTGATATCGAGTTCCCGCGCGTGAACCTCGAATCGTCGAATGTATTTAGATGACTCTCCGAGTATCGCGAATCGATTACCCGGCGTCAACGATTGAGAATCGTTTTCCCTGACTGACTCTTTCTCGCTCTCACTCTCATCGGCCGTCTGCGTTTCTAAACTAGTATCGGCTTGTTCGGAGTCGTCGTCAGAGTCATAACTGTCCTCATGGACAGGGTTCACGTTAGACCCTGAACGACCGATTCCCGAGGTACCGGCACCCTCGTTTACTCGGGGTATGCGTCTATGGCCACCAATCTGTACACCCGTGCTACCCTCATGTTCGTTGACACGAGGTAGTTTTTCGTATCCCTGGATGTCGGCTATTACTGGTTTCTCTGATGGGTGAACAAATTAGAGAAAAATAAGGTCCAAAAATTCGTTGTACATCGCTCGAGCATATTTACAAACACACACGCACGCCTGTACGAGAACCCGTAAACCCAAACCCACTCCCACCCTCCTTTTTTTTTTAAATGAATTTTTTTTTTTTATATGAATTTTAATATTCGGGAGATGAGGACAACTCCTCCCCAGCGCTGCTAGGCAGCGAGAATACGCCGCTCTCGGGTGAGGGCCGATTGGCAACCGGTGACCATATGGCACTATCAGGTGAGGACATGGAAAAGATTTCGATCTCCTCCACCTCCTCCCTCTCATCTGTCTCATACTCATCTTCCTCTTCCTCCTCATCCCTATTCTCAATATCAATCTCATCCTCGTCATCTTCCTCCTCCTCCTCCTCCTCCACCTCCTCATGCTCTTCTTCATCGTTATAATACTCCCCCGTATTTAGAGAAGGAGCCGGAGAGAATTCTAAGAGATAAAATACTACATTCTAGCAACAATACCTATGTCCAAACGAGGTAAAACGGTATTCGTTCGTAAAAAACAAAAAGGCTGTTCCTATACATAGACTCGGACGGGTACTCTGCGACGTGCGTATGTAATGCAATACGACACATATTAAACTTTTTGTGACTTACCGCCAAGACTGCCACGTGATGATGATGATGCATTCGCTGGTCCGACGACTGGAAATCTATCCTCCGTAACTGACACCACACACTCACTATCATCAACTATCACTACGTCACTGTCACAGGTCACTATCTCTTGATTTTCCCCGGCGACTTCGAGGACATTTTCACCGTCGTTGGAAGCGGTACCCGCGTTGTCGGATACTACCTCCATCCCCGATGCTAATTCTTCCTCGCTTAAAATTAGTATTATCTCCTCGCCGGGATCCACCACCATCAGCATGGCATCGTTGACCTCGGGATCCTCCAACAGTGCGAGTAGTTCTGACACGAATGAAAAAACCCCGCCGGTTAATTTATCACCTTTCCGGATAGTTTTGATTCACAATTTCTGAACGAACAAAATTCTACTTACCACGGTGCGAGTTGTATTCTCGAATAAGTGGTGCCAACACGGCAAAATGAGATCTCCCTCGTCTGATCACCGTCTCAGCGGCGATGCACAAACACTCCCGTAAATTGAGAAACGCGGCGTTTGCGAATATTAAACCGATCGCACGCTCGCTGCATGCGGTAATCAGGCGTCTGAATTGACGAAGCAATTCCGCCTCTGACATACGCGTCAGCGATCTTCTCCATCGGGTATCACATTCGCGATCAATTATGGAATTGTTCTGCCTGGCGTAAAACACAGCCCTCAACACTGCAGCACGGTACAAATTCTTAACACCCGTCATAATTACTTGGAAGACTTGGTAAGAAATGTAAAAAAGTAAAGTATCGCAAAGTATGACGGAGCGAATAAGAGTAGGTTATTCCACGGATCAGAGATCTATGAGAATGAGAAAACGTCTTGAGAGGACGTCATATATGTAACCTCGATACATTAACACCGTACACGCAGATTTTTACGTGTGGGTGCACGTACGGACCTGAGAAAATCGACGGAGAGGGGTGAACGAGCCGGGACAGTTGTGGAAAGTCTAGTATAATTCCCACGAATTCTTCCAATTCTGTCATCGACCAATATGTATATTTCTGCGATAACGCAAGTAGGTATACTTTGCTCAGCAGTAGGCTCCCAGTCTATCGGGGGACCGCTCCGCCCTCAGACCGCGTTTTTAGGGGTAAGTGCAACCAGATGCGAAATAGGCGAGTGTTGCTAGTCCCAAAACTCCCGTACAGCGGTTATGGTCAAAGAGCCGCTGATACGCTGCCCATCAGCCTCCAACGTTTTTTAGTCGAATACTCTTCTAAACCGTGGATACATGCTAATAATCATGATGTACGGAGCGTAGGGACTGAACAGTTGTCGCATTAGATTCTGTGGGAAACTATGTATGATTCCCATGAATTTCTCTCGTTTCGTGAGAAAGTCTCATCACGCGGTAACCATAATTCAGCGATAACGGCAGTCGGTCCGCTCTATGTAAGAGCGCGGGTCCGATCTTCCCGATTTCTCGAAAGGAGTCGGACAGTAATCCCGACTACCCTTGTACGCACAAGTGCAAACAGAAGTGAAATGTACGACTGTTACAGGGCCCACCGCTCCCCCAATGACGGTGGTCAAACACTTGTTGTGACTCCGCATGGGGTAGACCGTTAGGTTCCAACGGTTCCTTTAGTCTAAAATCCCTTCAAGTCATAAATATTGATAATAACATCGCTCGGTTCTCGGGAGTGAAAGCACTTATCGTAAAATAGCGGAATAGATCCAACTCGCTAACGATACTCCATTTTTTCTAAATTCATAACCGCGCCAATGTGTGACACGATTGATGCATCCTGCAAGTCCTGTTGCAGCCTGTTGCGGCGGCGGGTACACCATTAATCTGTCCGATCCCCGCTGTACTAGAAAAAACGTGTGTGGGCAAGCTGTGTAGGGGGTGGAAAAAAAAAATTGGTGGGAATTATTTTGTAACGGTCGAAATCATATTCCATACGCTCAACGTGTTTGAAATTGACCTGTATGAAGTTGGTGCCGCAGTCTTCTGTCGCCTTCTATTCTTCATGGTTACATAGAGAAGGAAAGAGACAGAGGACTGCGGGGCCAGCTTCATACCGAATAGAATCAGACACGCTGGGTGTACAAAAGAGAGGATGTCGTCGCAAGACGCATCAGTCTTCGGTTAACCGTGCGAGAACTACTATCTGGCAATGGAAACCCCCAAATCAACCAGTGGCACGATGGGAAACGCGAGTAGAATATTCAAATCGTTTGCAAGTGCAGTGAAAAAGTCTGATAAAAATCTATTACTGTCCGCTACCTACGGATTAAACACATCGTTTACGAAGAAGATTGTCGTCGGCCTCGGCTTGCGAGGTGGCGAGGAATTTGAACCGCTGATCAGATTGACCGGCAACTCACCGGACGGCATCTGTCTAGGATTGAGTGCCTGGACCGCGCTGTCTAACTCATTGGAAACAATATCGGACTACTTCGACTTCGACGTGTATGCAGACGCCCAATGGTATCTCGAAGAAATTGAGCTTGGTGATGACTGCAATGTACGATTTACAACAGCGCATGGTGCGAGGGCCATCAGATTCGATGTCCCAGAGAGCTCCGTCCGATGTACCGAACCTCGACGCGGCGATGGTTACGCAACGGAGCTAGTATCCGACGAAGAGGATGGAAGAAATCGTGACGACTGCGCTCCGCTCCTGAAGCGACCGAAAATTCATCGACCGTCGATCGTCATGCAAAAAACCACATTCGACGGCTTGAAAACCGTATTCGTCTGTGTTGACGAGCAACTTCGAAGACTCCAAAGACTGGCCGCCAGTGTAAACCAGTGCAAAAAGCAATACGTTGAACACATGGTGTCAAGAATTAGGCGTTACCCCTCTAAAGAACCTTCTCTTCATACCATCGCACAGATGACCAAGAACGAATACGGAGTCGTCAAAGAGAGCATCAAGTCAGCGGTCGACCCCGTCTTCAGTGAACATTATCTCGATATTGTTTTACTAGAATTGACCAGACTGTTTTCGAATTTCATCGCTGTTGAAGTCAAACAACAGCTTGAGACCGACCCGAAGCCTAATTCACGTGCAAATTTACGTCTCGACTTGAAAACGTCAAACTAATTACCACGAAGGAATACTAAGCTGCTAGAGAGAGAAAGAGAGACATCGTTGGAAAAATGTGTTCATCGGCCTTCATTCAAAGTCACGAGACCTCCGGACCATACAGGGTGGGAATACCTAACACCGTGATTCGCTTTCGACCGGACGATATGTTGGACAGCTTGGACAATCCTCCTCCTCCTGTTTGGTTTAGAATAGGTTTACTTTTAATATTCGCAACAGCCTGTATTTTTACAATCTGGGCATTGAAAGTGATCATCACAATGCCAAGACGCTTCATTGCTAGCGATTTTATCGGAGCTAGTTGCGAAGGAGTCTTGTCCGAAGCATTGTGAAATCAACGAACAATCTTGTATAATTATAACCATAGCTGTAAGATTTAGAAAGAAAATTGAATACTCGTAGTCGTAATATTCTATATTTTATCTTAGCATAACTTACTTGTGTGTGTATTAGAAAATAAGTTGTAGGAATAAATGAAATAATTGGATTTTTTCTATAACCATAGCTGTAAGATTTAGAAAGAAAATTGAATACTCGTAGTCGTAATATTCTATATTTTATCTTAGCATAAGTTACTTGTGTGTGTATTAGAAAATAAGTTGTAGGAATAAATGAAATAATTGGATTTTTTTTCGTAATTAACGCGTCATTCAATTATACACCATTACCTATTCATAAATAAGTATATAAGCAGCAGGGTCCCGCACCACCTAATTTTTCCCAAGTCCGCAACCTGTGTATTCTCACAAACACACACATATATATATATATATATATGTAAAATCAGGGGCGTAGGGCCCGGGGGTGATGGCGGCGGGGACGTAAGACAAAGTCTTGGATGACGTCACACGGCCCAGATCGTCCCAATATTGAGCAAGGGTAGGCAGGGGTGAGGGCAGGGGGGTGAGAGGGACAAAAAACCCTAGGACACCCCAGCTGAGAAGTCGGCTAGAGCGAGGGGGGAGGGGAGGGGGAAGGTTAGGTTGGAATCCTCAGTTTTCTCCAGAGTCGACCCGAGGGAAGCGGGGAGCGAGGAGAGGGGGGATTCTCCAAAGGCGCCTAGGGGGAGGGGGAAGGGGGGGAGAGGGGGGGGTTTGTTGTGTCTGCCTAAAGCTGCCCATATCTACTTTTATTTAATTTGTCTTATGGTATCGTATCGAAATGACGCAGGAGCGTCTGGCGCCCAACATTCAGTAAGTTTAATCATTAACACGGAAGAGTGCCGAATTGCAGCGGAGTAAAATTTAGGTTTTCCTCGCCTATTAAAAAAACTACGTTACAATATATATGAGTTATAATTGTAAGATTAAATGATGGGTGAGTGAATTCATAATGCGAGCTAAATTATATGCGACTGCTCTGATTGACGATTTACTTGCAAGTGCCTTTGTCAATCTTCGCTACTGATGAGCTGATGATGAGCTGAATCGTTAGGTCATCATTTCCATTGTCCCGGGCATGGGCGCGTTCGTGCAGGTGCAGTTTTATGGGAGCATAGGTAGGGATGGACTTCTTGGAATGTAAGGGTGAGACTTCCTCTGATTAGAGGTGGTGAGACTGGATGCATGCAGGATATTATGTTTCGGGTGTTGAGAGTGAGAGAGGTATTGAATAGAATGGGATACGTAACACGCCCATCCCCAGGGGAAAAAAAATATTGCTCCTGTGAAGCAGGAGGAAATTTTTTTTTTTTTGTAAAAGTTAAAATGTATATAATAATATAATTTAGGTATAAGGTTGTATATTTACGACAGTAAGTATACTTATATTTACGTTAGTGAATGTATTTATGTACGTGGATCTACGTCAGTAGATTCATTTACGCGTAGATCCACGTTAGTGAATCTACCTTGTTTAGGTGTATGGTTTTGTTACAATTGTCTTACATTGAGATGGATAGTACAACTGGTATGTTGGAAATAGTTATAGTATAGGTTATAGTATAGTTAATATTACTTATTGGCAATAAAATCAGTTATAAATGTCTTATTTAGGTATAAAAAGATGTTTGAGCTGTCTGAGCTGCTTCTATGTTTAGTGTAGTTGGTGTAGTTGTTGTAGTTGGTGCACATGTGATTGCTGGAGGATTATTTTGTTCGGTAGAGTCTTGATTTCGGTTAGGACTTCTAAATCTTCTGAATATTTTAAGTATTCTCTCTGCTGTTGCAAGTTTTTGCGCTATGTAGACCAGCGATACTGAGCCGAATAGGGAAGAGATATAATAAAGCATGTTTTGTTTATTTAGTTAATTTGATTTTATTTATGTGTACTATTTTCGTCCTATGGTCTGATAGTGTTTAGTTGTTGTTAGTGAGATTGTATGTGGATTTGCGGTGCACTTGTTATTGAGTTTGGATCCGGTTCTTTTTTCTCGGTTTATTGTGAATTGATTTCGCGATTGGGAATATATTGTGTTGTGGTGGTTTTGTAGTTTGATGTATTGATACTTGTTTTCCTTCATACGTGGAATTCTTAGAAGTTGAGGCCCATGATTTGTTGGGGGTAGGAAGTTTTCGTTTATAATGAGGAACGTGGTCGTCTTCCGACGATGAGGAGTCAGGTGGTAATGAAGGAGATTTAGGCTTTCTTAGTCGTAGTTTATATTTGTATTCATGTGTTGGAGATTGCATGCTATTGCGTTCGCTATACCCTGTTTTATTTTTGTGTGCGTCACTTGAGTCTGAATTAACGTTTGGCTGCTTTGAGATAAGGTTTGAATTTTTGTTTTTTTTCCGATCGTTTATGGATGAAGTTGATTCAGAAGTTTTTGTGAGTTTACGTGATTTTTTATTTATGGGTGAATTGTCTGAAGGGATGTCAGTATTTCGTTTTTCGTTTAGTGAATAGTTTGGTAAGAGTCTATTTGGAAAATGTATTGTTTCTCTTTCTGGTGGTAAGCAATCCATAGGGATTTGATTAGGTTCGTCATCGTCTGTTTTCGAGTCGACGTTGCCTTTATGTCCTTTTATATGAGCGGGATTTGATGAGTCATCTGTACTACTTAATTGTTGCGGGTGAGTTCTCGACGATTGTTTGAGTGTGGAGTGGTTTGTATTAGTTTCTCGGACGGGTGTACTGAAGGTTTTGAAGACTGGTTCTAGAGTTACTGTTGGGACTTTTATCTCAACAGCTGATTCGTTCGAGTCTATCGCGAGTATACATGCTTGACCGCTTTTGTTTGTTATTAATGCTTTACCGCAGTGGATATTGGAACCTAAATTAATCGTATCTACGTAGCTTTCGTTGATTTCCGAATTTGAAACTTTAAGAGGAATTACTTGAGCGGTACGACCTGGTATTGTAATGAGAGTTGCGATTTGTGGTTTGTGTTTTTGGAGTTTGAAGGGAATCACAGTATCTGTCAAAGTTAGTGTATTATTTTACCTCCATGTACCTAGCCCCCCCACCAACGGCAAATCAAAAAACAACCACACGAGATTAAAGAGCTATTTATGAGCTCTTGATTCCCCCCAGTCCCGATTTTTGAGCTCGTGCGGTTGAGCAGGAATTCCCAATTTTGAATGGGGGGGCTAGGTACGTACGTAGCCAGCCCCCCACCCCCTAAAAATTGGTTAAAAAAAAAAAAAAAAATACTAGAATTACGAGCTATTTATGAGCTGACGATTCCCCCTAGTTTCGATTTTCGAGCTACAACCCCTAAGGAGTTAGGAGCAAAAAACCGTTTTGCCAACAGTCACCCACCCTAATCGTTGATTAAAAATACGAAAAAAATCACAGGAATTACGAGATATTTATGAGCTGACGATTCCCCTCAGTTTCGATTTTTGAGCAACAACCCCTGAGGAATTCGGAGCACAAAACCGTTTTCCCGACAATCACCTACCCTAATAGTTGATTAAAAAAAAAAAAAAAAATACCGGAATTACGAGCTATTTATGAGCTGACGATTCCCCCTAGTTTTGATTTTTGAGCTACAACCCCTGAGGAGTTCGGAGCAAAAGACCGTTCTCCCGACAATCACCTACCCTAATAGTTAATTGGAAAAAAAAAAAAAAAAAATACAGGAATTACGAGCTATTTACGAGCTGACTATTCCCCCTAGTTTTGATTTTTGAGCTACAACCCCTGAGGAGTTCGGAGCACAAAACCGTTTTCCCGACAATCACCTACCTTAATAGTTGATTAAAAAAAAAAAAAAAAAAAAATACAGGAATTACGAGCTATTTACGAGCTGACTATTCCCCCTAGTTTTGATTTTTGAGCTACAACCCCTGAGGAGTTCGGAGCAAAAGACCGTTCTCCCGACAATCACCTACCCTAATAGTTGATTGGAAGAAAAAAAAAAAAAAAAAATACCGGAATTACGAGCTATTTATGAGCTGACGATTCCCCCTGGTTTTGATTTTTGAGCAACAACCCCTAAGGAGTTCGGAGCACAAAACCGTTTTCCCGACAATCACCTACCCTAATAGTTGATTGAAAAAAAAAAAAAAAATACAGGAATTACGAGCTATTTATGAACTGACGATTCCCCCTCGTTTTGATTTTTGAACAACAACCCCTAAGGAGTTCGGAGCACAAAACCGTTTTCCCGACAATCACCTACCCTAATAGTTGATTGAAAAAAAAAAAAAAAATACAGGAATTACGAGCTATTTATGAACTGACGATTCCCCCTCGTTTTGATTTTTGAACAACAACCCCTCAGGAGTTCGGAGCACAAAACCGTTTTCCCGACAATCACCTACCCTAATAGTTGATACAAAAAAAAAAAAAAAAAAATACAGGAATTACGAGCTATTTACGAGCTGACTATCCCCCCTAGTTTTGATTTTTGAGCTACAACCCCTGAGGAGTTCGGAGCAAAAGACCGTTCTCCCGACAATCACCTACCCTAATAGTTGATTGGAAGAAAAAAAAAAAAAAAAAAATACCGGAATTACGAGCTATTTATGAGCTGACGATTCCCCCTGGTTTTGATTTTTGAGCAACAACCCCTAAGGAGTTCGGAGCACAAAACCGTTTTCCCGACAATCACCTACCCTAATAGTTGATTGAAAAAAAAAAAAAAAAATACAGGAATTACGAGCTATTTATGAACTGACGATTCCCCCTCGTTTTGATTTTTGAACAACAACCCTTCAGGAGTTCGGAGCACTAAACCGTTTTCCCGACAATCACCTACCCTAATAGTTGATAAAAAAAAAAAAAAAAAAAAAAAATACAGGAATTACGAGCTATTTACGAGCTGACTATTCCCCCTAGTTTTGATTTTTGAGCTACAACCCCTGAGGAGTTCGGAGCAAAAGACCGTTCTCCCGACAATCACCTACCCTAATAGTTGATTGGAAAAAAAAAAAAAAAAATACAGGAATTACGAGCTATTTATGAGCTGACGATTCCCCCTGGTTTTGATTTTTGAGCAACAACCCCTAAGGAGTTCGGAGCACAAAACCGTTTTCGCGACAATCACCTACCCTCATAGTTGATTGAAAAAAAAAAAAAAAATAAAAATACAGGAATTACGAGCTATTTATGAACTGACGATTCCCCCTCGTTTTGATTTTTGAACAACAACCCCTCAGGAGTTCGGAGCACAAAACCGTTTTCCCGACAATCACCTACCCTAATAGTTGATACAAAAAAAAAAAAAAAAAATACAGGAATTACGAGCTATTTACGAGCTGACTATTCCCCCTAGTTTTGATTTTTGAGCAACAACCCCTAAGGAGTTCGGAGCACAAAACCGTTTTCCCGACAATCACCTACCCTAATAGTTGATTGAAAAAAAAAAAAAAAATACAGGAATTACGAGCTATTTATGAGCTGACGATTCCCCCTCGTTTTGATTTTTGAACAACAACCCTTCAGGAGTTCGGAGCACAAAACCGTTTTCCCGACAATCACCTACCCTAATAGTTGATAAAAAAAAAAAAAAAAAAAAATACAGGAATTACGAGCTATTTACGAGCTGACTATTCCCCCTAGTTTTGATTTTTGAGCTACAACCCCTGAGGAGTTCGGAGCAAAAGACCGTTCTCCCGACAATCACCTACCCTAATAGTTGATTGGAAAAAAAAAAAAAAAAAATACAGGAATTACGAGCTATTCATGAGCTGACGATTCCCCCTAGTTTTGATTTTTGAGCTACAACCCCTGAGGAGTTCGGAGCAAAAGACCGTTCTCCCGACAATCACCTACCCTAATAGTTAATTGGAAGAAAAAAAAAAAAAAAAAAATACCGGAATTACGAGCTATTTATGAGCTGACGATTCCCCCTGGTTTTTATTTTTGAGCAACAACCCCTAAGGAGTTCGGAGCACAAAACCGTTTTCCCGACAATCACCTACCCTAATAGTTAATCAAAAAAAAAAAAAAAAATACAGGAATTACGAGCTATTTATGAGCTGACGATTCCCCCTGGTTTTGATTTTTGAGCTACAACCCCTGAGGAGTTCGGAGCAAAAGACCGTTTTCCCGACAATCACCTACCCTAATAGTTGATTTAAAAAAAAAAAAAAAATAAAAAAATACAGGAATTACGAGCTATTTATGAGCTGACGATTCCCCCTAGATGCGATTTTTGAACTACAACAATAAGAATCTAATTTGTCATTTCGATGTAATTGTGTAATTACAATTTGTAATTAGTGGTGCCCGATACTCTGCTGTGCTGAGCACAGAAGTGGTAACTTGCATTTTGGCCGTCTTGAGATATTGACAGTTTTCAATTTTCAATCTTCAGAGTCATTAAAAATTATATTTATAGTAGAACGATTTTGAAGTTCGATTCGAATTAAAAAGATGAGAGGTTATATTATTTGTTACTATTGTATCAATATTAATGATAAGGCTAATTCTTCTAGTAATTGACAACTTCAACGAAGATACGGCAACTTTGATAGTTATTTTATTAAGAAAAATGAACTAGATTGTTTGTTAGTATGATGAAAATATTCATCGATTGTTATTATACCATCTTAGATTCATAACTCGTTTCTGACAAAAAAGTAAGTTACGACCTCTGTGCTGTGCTCTGTACTGGTCTCAACACACTCAACCTTGTCCCCTCGGACGCCAAATCGCGGTTATCAACAATCAGTGAGCAGAACGATACATATACCAAAGAAAGGTGAGTCTATCAATATTCCGTGAATGAACAGGATAATACACCAACTGGGAGGGTGGGAACCTATCCTCACAGAACGAGGAGATAAGCACTGATCGGAAACTCAGTATAATTGATACAATAGACCAGAGCGCACACGCTCTAAAAGTGTGTACAACTTTCTAATTGCGTGAGAGGAAAATCAAATAGTGAATATTTAGACGTGTGATATTTTTATTATTGCAGCAAGTGAATATTCGCAGGTATGTACATGCATTACTCTATAATTAAAATGCGACATCGCGCTTATGCATGACGTGTGAAAAACCTTGACCGAAAAGTAATTTTTTTTTCGAAGTTGTGTATCTTCTTTTCGTATTCAAGCATACGTAAACTTCTGTAAAAATAATCATGTTTCAATACGGAACACGACATACAGAAGCCCATACTACATCAATAGTCGTTTCAATGAAGTAACACCAACTCTACTAAAAATGAATCAAATCTCAAAATAATATCCAAGAGGAAATAGAATACCTTAAAATGAAGAATACTAATAAGAAGACCTAATAAGAATACCTACAAAATGAAGAATATTAATAAGAATATAAAACGCCAGCTAGGTTAACGTAAAATGGTCTTGGTAGTTGAGAGAGAAGGAAGGGCGGCCATATAAAAAGGGATTCGGCAGAAATTTTGACAAAACTAGTTTTTTCATTTTTAAAATCACTCAGAAAAATTTAATCAAAAATTTCTCCCCGAAAAATGTAGATAATGTTAGTACAGTAATGTTCATTAATGGGTTCGCGGTGGCTAACTGTTTTTTTCGGACTTTTTCGGATACAATCAAGTAAAGTAATATTATATTATTTCTATAAGGGGTCATAATTATTATTATCATAGTTTCGGCTATCAGCACATGTAATACGACTAGAATGGAGTCTCGTTTCCGAAAAAGTCCGAAAAAAAAAAAAAAATAGTCAGCACCGCGAACCCATCAATGAACATTTCTGTACAGTAATGTTCATCGATGGGGTGCCCCGTAGCTGACTATTTTTCGTAGCCTTTTTTTTAAATCGAGTTTCACTTTTATAAATATTTCATTTGCCCATGACCAGGGGAACTTCAGGTTGTCAGGAATTTGATAGCTGCGAGGTGGAACAGAGTCGTGGCTGCTTCATTGCTCATGGGCAAATAAAATATTTGTAAAATGGAAATTCCATTTGAGAAAAGGCTAGGAAAAATAGCGAGACGCAGGAACCACATCGTTGAACATTACTATAAGTGTTGAAAAAAAAAAACAATTTTCTGCGATCAAAGTGAAAGGGCACCTTTTTCTCCGAAACTATCAAATTCGAAATTTTCTATCGAAACTATCAAATTTTCATTTGTTTTTACACACTATAAACAATTAGGTGGATTTTTGCAGGGAAATTGTTGGGTATAATTTTCGCTTTCTTCTGAGTGTCGTCGTACTGCACCCACGATTGATCCGGGCGAAAACAAATAGGCGTATAATGTCCTATAGCCTGGTGTTCAGGATCCGATCTTCGTGTTCCCGGCCCGGGAGGTTTCCAATGCACCACTCCTCTTAACTTGTAAGGTTTTGTCATGAAAGACAGTTTGATCTCTCTCGGAACCTTACAGAGCTCGGTAGTAGCGTTTTCTTCGGGATTTGAATCATAATTTTCCGGATCAACATCTAGATCCTTCTGAATATCTGTATCGTCCAGATCGAGATTCAGATCTTTCAGATTATTGACGTCGCAGATGATGAAACTTTCTGTGAACAATATTTACCAAAAGTGAGTACATCTTTCTATTGACTAATAATTAGAAAATTATACTCTACTTATTCTACTTATTCTACTTATTCAGCTCATTTCGACCACCTTCCAGACCTGACCCCTCGGATTCAAGTGAAACTTTTTTTTGCTGCACTTAAGGTCAAAGTTGCAACCTCAATTTTTTAAAGAATTTTTCGAGCCCCCGTCCCGCAGGCTTAAATAGTGGAAATTTGCCATTTTATGAAATCCCAGAATTTTTGAAAGATGATATCTTGAGATTGGAGAGTCATATCAATAAAAACAGGGAGGTCAATAGATTTGTCTTGGATTCAACCTGCTGAAAAAAATATATTGGAATTTTGCGATACCGTCCCGCTAGCTAGAAATTCATTTGAAAGCGAAAAATTGATGGTTCGATGATTCGGGCATTTTTAATTTTTCCAATTTTTTTTCCAAAATTCTAGGAAGAAAGACACATTTTTAAGGCGCACAACGAAGATGGAGACTCCAATGGTTTAAAAGTTATGACTTTTTCAGTTTCTAAAAGTGTGCGAAACTGAAAATTTTAAGCGACAAATATCTGTCTCATTGGCTGTTCAATTTTTTTCGTTTCATTCGAATAGAATTGACTCCTTATTCGAAGAGCTGTACCACATGAATTGAAAAAAAAAGAAACAGCCGGTGAACGGGTATTTGTCGCTTGAAATTCTCAGTTTCGCACATTTTTAGAAACTGAAAAAGTCATAACTTCTGAACCATTGGAGTCTCCATCTTCGTTATGCGCCTCAAAAATTTGTCTTCATAGAATTTCGAAAAAAAAAGAAGTGAATAAAAAATGCCCGAATCATCGAAACATCAATTTTTCGCTTTCAAATGAATTGCTAGTGGCCGAGACGGTGTCGCGAAATTCCAAAATATTTCTTTTTAGAAAGTTGAATTCAAGACGAATTTATTGACCCCTCCTTTGTTATTGATATGACTATCCAATCCCAAGATATCATCCTTCAAAAATTCTGGGATTTCATAAAATGGCAAATTTCCACCATTTATGCCTCTGGAACGGGGGCTCGAAAATTTCTAAAAAAAATCAAGGTTGCAGCTTGGACCTTAAGGTTGTTAGCTTGTAAAAGCAGTTTTCGACAGATTTGTGTGAAATTTCACTGGTGGATAGCTTGAAACAAAATCAACAAGTTCTACAACATGAGACGAAGTTCATTGACTTTTACCGCATATTAGTGATAAAAAAAATTATTGAAGTTCACATCATTTGCATACGTACATAGGGAAAATGGCAACCTTTATCACTCTAACGTTTTTTATGATTTCATGATGAACTTGAGTTTAACTAACAATATCTGTTATTACACGGTAAATACGTTTGTTTCTAGTCTCAAAATATTAGTCAAATTTCAATTCATAACTGTTACGTCCTAGGCTGGAAGCCGAATATTTAATCTATAGGTACAACAGTTACCATTAGTTATTATCTCAGGTATAAGAATACCGACGTGCAATTATCATCAGAGTTTTAATAATGCATCTACTGATGTAATTCCATTTATAATTTTTTCCTTTATTCTTTTATATATTATTTTACTCATAGATATTAGTCAATACTTTCGAAAGGAACAATCTTAACTATAATATAGACAATTTCATCCCATTTTCTCACGAAACGAATATGCTCTGGAACACTTGAAACACCATAAAACTGAAAGCCTAAACTTTAAGTAAACTTTGAAAATCCTTATTGAGGAAACATAAATCTTCAGATCCTTCAGATTTTTACGACCCAAAGCGGAAAAGTCTAAAGACAAAGACAGCTCTGTTTTAAAAGAAGAGAGATATAGATGCTTACAGCATCCCTTCTTAGCGCCTCGACGCTTGGGCCTCTGACCCAATCGCCTTGCGCAAATGCTCTTCTAGCCAACCATATTTTTTCCCGCTTTTGTTTTAATGTTCTTTTTACCAATAGAAAAAACCTCGCCTTCCCGCGAGTTTCCCAAAACCTCCCCTTCGCGTATCCGCGAGGAGAGATCTTTTCTACTGCAGTATTAGCAGTTAGTCACGAAACCTCAATCAGTAAAGATCGAACTTATAGAATCTTAGATCTCAGAATTATCAACTCAAAGTGTTTGGTGTAACAGTTAATTAATAAGTGAATTACTAAATAAAATAATAGAAACTACAAACTTGAATTAATCTCCACTTGTGTGAAGATTAATTACCAAAACTACAGTCCAGATTGTTATTATTAAATTGTTTAATAAATATTGTTATAATTAAAAGGTGAAACTATAAACATTTATTTCACCCACGCATAGTGGTGGCTGATAATACCCATACCTCAACAGATATCTCAACAGATACGAGCACAGCGACGTCCAGAAGAACTAGTAATTTAAGACTCGGTAAGAAATACAGAACTCTACCAATTGAACATCATATAAATTAACTAGTGATTCGTTCTTCTAAATAACTTTCAACTCAAGACGTAACAGCTCTATCTATAATAAATTTGGTGGCAGCGTCGGAATATCAGTCTGAAATAAATTAAAAACTAATCAAAGAAATAAAACACCTAAATAAAAAAATCTGTTAACAAGTGTGAAAATTTTTTTTTACATTGGTTATTCACAAACTGTAAAAATCATCAAACTAACGTGACTAAACATCACCGATCTAAAACATCAACATCAAGAATCTCATCATCAGTGAATTTCAAACTCAACATCGATCATCATTGATTTCGCCGTCGGATACCATCGCAGCGCAGAACTTCAAGACCAACTCTAGCGACCGAAGACCCGCCCTACCGCTCACCCACGAAGACTACTACACTAACTCATAGACATTACATTATTGTTATTCCTCTTCATCAAAGTAAGTCGAAAATAATTTTAACAAAATGCCTCAAGAAATCATACCTATGGATATGTCACAAACCCTTGGTAATAACTCAAATCAAAATGAAAATCCAAATGAAAATTCAGAACGAAATTTAAACGATCGACTAGGAAATAATTCTACTCTTAATAATTCAAATAGCATGGCATATGATTATAAAGAATTTTTCAAAACCATTCCTGATTTTAATGGTAAACCTGATGGTTACCCAATCAAATCGTTTATCCAACATTGTGAATACGCAAAACGATATCTAACAACTTTCCCAGAAGATTTCTTAGTAAGAATTCTTTGTTCTAAATGTAAAGGAGAACCAGAAAAACGTGTTTTTGACGCAAATTTACAAACGATTGACGAACTGACAAAATTTTTAAATTCACACTTCAGACCGAAAAAACGCGTTGGCGTATGGCTTAGAGAATTTAACAATTTCAAACAAAAACCAAGAGAAAGAGTAATTGATTTTAACTACAGAGTAGGTCAACACCTACAGGGAACTCTTTTAGAAATAAAACTTGACGGGACAAGCGTAGAAGCTAGGACATTTTCAGCAAACGAAGCTGCTGTTACAGCTTTTATCGAAGGTTTAACTCCTAGAATTTCAGTGTTTATACCAAATTTAAATTCATATACAAAACTTGTCGACGTAGTGAAAGAAGCTATAAACGTCGAAGACCAACATGGAATGATACCGGATCTTGATTTGGAAATCCCCGGAATCTCATCAAAACAATGTCTTCCTATTCAGTCAAATCAAAGTAATAATCATAAACCGACAAATAAATTTAACACACATAGCAAATCAAATCACGGTAACGCGAATACTAGAAATAATCCAACAAACACGAGTACACAAGACGCGAAATTTTGCAATTATTGTAAGAAAAATAATCATGTCATTACAGATTGCCGAACTCTACAAAATAAAAATAAAAAACTCGGTAATCCTAGTAATAACACGGAATCATATCCTAATGGATCGTTGGAATGCAATTATTGCAAGAAAAAAGGTCATATAATCAGAGATTGTAGAAAACGCAAGTATAATAACGCGAAACGCGAAACTAATAACGGTACACCTAATACCGATATACCTGCGGGAAACGAATCAACGTCCCATCGACCAGGCGCGTCGACGGGTCAGTAATAAACTCAGCGCTTATTTCACAGACTAACCATAAACTCTTTACGGCAGAATGTAAAATAAGTTCTACATACACAACCTATAATTCTCCTTCAATAATAATTCAATCTAAAAATCTCAAACAAACAAATGCTAAATTTTTAATCGATACCGGATCACAACTAAATTTAATTAAAATCGGTGAATTAAAAGATCCAAATTCAATAAATAAATTGATAACTTACGAATTGAACGGTATATCAGAAAAAGACAAACCAATTACTTTAGGACAGATTCAATTACAGATAAATAATATACACGGTAAATTTAACGTAATCCCAGACGATTTTCCTATACATTTTTCAGGTATTATAGGGTCAGAATTCATGCATGTGAACGAAGGTAAGATCGATTATGAAACAAAACATGTAACTCTAAATAACAACAAAATTCCCTTTTGCGATACAGAGAGTATTGTTCTGCTGGCCAGAACGAAATCTCTAATGTTTATTCGGGTTAACAATTCATTAGAAAAGGGTTACGTGCCGCGTTTAGATATGCATGAAGGTATTTTTGCAGGTGAATCTTTGGTTACAAATATTCAGGGAAAAGCGTATTTATATGCTATTAATACAACGGATAAAGACATTAGGGTCGATATTCCCGTAATTCCTCTATATCCTTTCGATATGAGTGAAGACGAGGATAATAGTTCAGTAAGGGACAATACCACAGAGCGTATAGAAAGTACTCGGACGCGAGGAAACCGCGCTAATGAGGTCATAAACCTTTTACGACTAGATCACCTTAATGAAGAAGAAAGTAAAGCAGTATTTTCTCTAGTAGAAGAATACTCTGACTTGTTCCATATCCCAGGAGAAGCATTACGTGCTACTAATGTTTTGACACATCGTATTTTGACCACAGACAATATACCTGTAAATACTCGACAATACAGACACCCCCTACATCAAAAGGTAGAAATAGAAAAACAGATTAACGATCTTTTGCAAATAAATACAATACAGCCGTCAACCTCACCGTACAATTCCCCCGTTTGGATTGTACCTAAGAAAGAAGATTCTAAAGGTAATAAAAGATGGCGCTTAGTAATTGATTATCGTAAATTAAATGAAAAAACTATCGGAGACGCGTATCCATTACCATTGATAACAGACATTCTTGACCAACTCGGTGGTGCAAAATATTTTTCAATATTTGATTTAGCATCGGGTTTTCATCAAATTGAGATACATCCAGAGGATAAGCATAAAACAGCTTTTACAACTCCTCACGGTCATCAAGAATTTAATAGAATGCCATTCGGATTAATGAACGCTCCTGCGACATTCCAACGTTTAATGGATACAGTTCTAAGAGGTTTACAAGGATCGGAATTATTTGTTTATTTAGATGATATCGTAATTTACTCACGTTCAATCGAAGAACACGCAATTAAATTCAGAAAATTAGCCGAAAGATTAAGAAAAGCTAACTTAACTTTGCAAACCGATAAATGTGAATTCTTGAGAACGGAAGTAAAATATTTAGGACATATTATATCCGCCGATGGATTAAAGCCAGATCCTAAGAAAATAGAAGCAGTTAAACATTTTCCAATTCCGAAAACACCGAAAAACGTTAAAGAATTTTTAGGACTTGCCGGATATTATCGTCGTTTTATAAAAGATTTTGCAAAAATCGCGAAGCCCTTATCAGATCTCACAAGTAAAAACGCTCAGTTCGAATGGACCTCACAGCACCAGGTAGCTTTCGAAAGTTTGCGCGATAAACTTTGCGAAGAACCAATATTGCAATATCCAGATTTTTCAAATCCTTTTATCGTAACAACTGACGCATCAGGTTACGCGGTTGGAGCTATTCTTTCACAAGGCGAAATTGGGAAAGATACTGCAGTCGCGTATGCTTCACGTGTACTTAATAAACACGAAAGAAATTATTCTACAACCGAAAAAGAAATGGTAGCTACAGTCTTTGCATTGAAAACTTTTAGACCGTATCTCTATGGTAGACAGTTCACTCTGATCACCGATCACAGACCGCTTGTGTGGGTAAATTCTATGAATGACTCAACATCGCGAGTAATGAGATGGAGAGAACGTTTGAAGGAATTCGATTATACAATTCAATACAAGGCAGGTAAAGCTAATACTAATGCTGATGCATTATCGCGAAACCCCGTAGTATTACCCGTTAAATTCAAATGGCGTAAACCAAATGCTACGACAGGTCAACAAGCTTTGATAGGACAACCAGGTATAGCTAGACTTAGATCGTCTTCCGATACGAGTACTAACTTGCCTACAAAAAAATCTAAACTAAATCAAACTTCGAGTTCAGATAAAGAAAATTTTAGAAAATTCCCCAAAGAAATTATCGAAACTAAAATTGAAACGATTGAGCCCGTGAACGCGACAGATCCGAGAGAATCGCGTACACCCCCAATAGAATCAATCTCAAAAGAATCTATAAGCAGCGATAACAGGTCTGATCAACCAATAAATCTTTGCATTAACAAACCCCCAGAACAAACGCGTAGAAAGAAACTCAAATCAGCTATGAAAAAGAAGTCTGATACTAAACGGTATACCTCATTACAAGTTTCTTCGAAACTTCATACATCATTATCAAGTGATGATTCAGATAATTCTAAATTAAATTCTAAATTCAAGACTATTTCTAAATCCAAATCCGAAAAGGAGTTTCAGCCTTCTGAAAATCTCGAAATACAACATCATTCTATTCAAAATTTAGATGAACTAAATCCAGAAATTGAACAACAGATCTTAAATGATCAATTTATAAAACAGATAAATAACGAACAAGTTATAACAATGGAAAAAGGAGATGTAGACAATACAGTTGCCTCATCCCATTTTCCAACCCCAAAATCAGGTAGACTTATAGAAAAGCAAGGGGACGACCCAACCCCTACCCCTTTGAAAACTCCTACTCAGGAAACGCCTACTACTAGTAACCGTAGAACTCAGTCATTTCGTACACGGAATAATTTCCAACGTAATTTAGCTAAAGATTTGTTAAATAAAAGATCAATTCAATCAGCTGAATTTACACCTTCTCCAGCATTACGTACGAAACGAAAAATTGATAGGACTAGTATTAATATCCCTAAAATTACTGTTTCCGAAAGTCATTCGGATATAGCAGATTCCCAAGACCAAGACGAAATTATACCGCTAGACATGGATATTTCTTATCAAAATTTCACAGTAAATAATTTTTCTTCAGACGAAGAAGATATATCTAACATCACTAAAGTCGAAGCTTCAATTCATTCTGAACCTATGGATCAAGATAAAGCACTTAGCTTTATGGAAATAGATAACAGTTTAGTAGTAAATGAATCTCTCACGGATTCACGCAAAGTTGCATTTTCAGTACTACCTACCCTTGACAAAAGACTAACCGACAGAACCGTTACGACACATGTGCAACAGAAAAAATTGGAAACTTCCCCAAAGAACAATAAAATGCTAGGATTAGCAGGGTCGTCCAACTCAATGGTCAAAACCATACAAAAAATGGACGTTCCCCAGCCAGAACAGCTAATAAGAAAGTCAACCAGGCAACGAAAAGAGAAAATTTGCCCATGTTGCATTGAACCGAATACACATGCTGAAAGGATTAGGAATAATAAAATACCTAAAGCCCCAGAGAAATCAGTTACACCTAAAGAAAATATCATACAAATATCCAATCATACACCTCAAATTTTTACAAATTTAAATGAAATAAATTCATATGAATCACAAAATAAAGTAAAATCTCAAAATGAAATTCCGCAAAACGAAATAACGTCAAATCAGTCGCAAGATAAAGTAAATCCACAGAATGAAATTAATTCATCATATTTGCCCTATATTCAAGATAGATTATCTTCCGAAGAATCAAATCATTCTCAAAGTAACGCTGATTCAGAAAGCGAAATAGTTATTGTAAATCAAGAAGTAGAAGATTCGAATAATTTGATAGAAACTCGAGACAATCTTGAAATGAAAAAAGACCATTACATTTGTTTTATATCCGCAGATGGAACTGTGTCAGATGACATAGGTAAACGATTAATAGAATTAGGATTATTGAACCTAACCCCTCTAGAAAAATATAATTTAGGTCAAGTAGTAATATCAGGAACTTCAAAAAAGAAAGTATTTGCTTTAGTAACTCGAGAAAACGATCAAACTTTGCCCAAAACAAGTAGTTTCAATAGAGCCTTTGGAAATTTGAAAGCAATAATGAATAACTCTAAAATTAAAACAGCTCGATTATCTCAAGGTAGAAGCAACCTTCATGTCTCAGCTTGGCTGACAATAAAAAAGATAATCCGTAAAACTTTCGCTGGTACGGAAATTCAAATTACAATTTGTAAGGATAGGATTATTATACCACCCGTAGAGCAAAGGCAAGGTATAATTAGGGAAAACCATGAGTCACCCGTAGCTGGTCATAAAGGTGTTACAAAAACTTATAATAGAATTAGACAAAGATATTTTTGGGACAATATAAAGAAGCAAGTAGAAGACTTTGTTAGAAAGTGTATAAGTTGTCAGAAAAAGAAATTAGTAAGAGTTAAAACTAAACAACCCATGATAATTACGGATACATCAGCCGATGTATTTGATAAATTAGCTTTAGACATCGTAGGTCCAATTAATAACGCCTCAGATAAAGGATACAGATTCATTTTAACTATGCAAGATCATCTTTCAAAATTTTGTTTGGCAGTACCACTAAAAAACGCAACAGCTAACGATATTGCAGACGCGTTAGTTACTCAATTCATTTGTAAATACGGATGCCCGAAAGTAATTTTGACAGATCAAGGCGCAGCTTTCATTGGACAAGTAATGAAACGTTTAGCTAAAGTTTTTAAAATCAATCAAATTAAAACCACAGCATTTCACCCCCAATCAAATGGCTCATTAGAAAGAAGTCACCAAGTACTTGCAGATTATTTAAAACATTATACAGATAAGAAAAACTGGGACGAATGGCTCCCACAAGCAACTTTTGCTTATAACACCAGTGTACACGAAGGTACAAAATACAGCCCGTATTATTTAGTTTACGGTCGATACCCTCGTATACCCTCAGAATTCCCATACCTTGACGAAATTCTTACGTATGACGATCATGTAAAAAATCTTACGTTACGTTTAATTGAGACTAGGAAGAACGCGCGAGAAAATTTAGAAAAAGCAAAACAAAGATCTAAAGAATATTATGATAGAAAATTAAACCCTGTAACATTTAAGATAGGACAGGAAATTTATTTGGTTAAAAATCAAAGAACAGGAAAGTTAGACGATAATTATAAGGGTCCATATAAAATTACAGAAATATTTCCTGATAAGAACGATATAGAAATCGAATTAGCTAAAAACAAACGAAAAATAATCCATTGTGATAGAGCTAAGATAGCTTACTAAATCATAAACTATAAGTGTAGATCACAACCTCAGACTCACACAGTCCATTCCCTCTCTTTCCAACATGTTGCAATTTTCAGTCCTCCGCAATCGTCGCTCCGCTCTTCTCTCTCGCATCATCTCAACCATCTCGACTTCTCTTAATCGTCGCGCCATGTCGCGCTGAATCATTCTCTTTAACAAAACAAATCAAACACGTCAATTAAGAAAGAATTCTCAAGAAAGCAAAACAGTAAAATTTTTTTTTCCTCCTCAACAATTTTGAAAAAAATTAAAAATACTAAAGTAAAAAAAAATGATTTTAAGAGAAAGTAGAAATAATGAAAACAATCTATAATAAATTTGGAAAAGAGTACTCACCCTCAGTTCATTCCCAAACACTCTCACTCGGAGATACATTCCCTCGAGATTTTCCATAATTCGTCCTCTTCACGATATTTAAAATTTTTTTATTAACTCAAACTTGTCACTTCGACAAATAGTTGCAGAATGAGCAAATTCAGCTCAAACACACACTTTTATATGCAGCTAGGAATTAGAAAACACACCCTCAAAGACCCTACCCCTTCTAAAACTGACCAATGACCGAAATTTAAATTTTTTTTGACAAAAGGTCATACTCAGGTACGAAATTAGCCCCGCCTAACACGGCGCGGAAAATCCTTTACTTTTCAGAAATCAAGGAAAACCTAAGAAATTCTCTTCGAATTATTTCAAATTTTTTTAAAAATATCAGGATTATAGTACTAATCAAATGCAATATCAAGATCTTAGACAGATATTCTTAGATAATCATGTGCTATGACCCATAGATATAATTAATTCATACATATAACTAATTCATAATTACTAACTACATTATTATTTTGAAATATATTTTACTCACCTTATTATTAGATTATTTTGTATTTTCATAAATTTCATGTTTATCAATATTTTAGATATATAATTTTGTATTTTCATAAATTTCATGTTTACCAACATCTTAGACATATAATTTTATACTAATAACATAGAATAATCATATATCAATGTAATACTTATGAACAATTTTAAGTAATTTTAATCATTATATTACTTACCTTTTAGTTATTAAACCATTTTCAAATGATAATCTTATCACATTATACATTGATCTTAGAAACATAAGATTTTTTTACAACACTTTTATATGTTTTACTATACTTATTTTAAGTTTATATTTCAATATTCAACTCAAATACATGGAAATTTCACGTCGATACACTAGAACCCGTTAGGTCGAGCGGGGACGCTCGAATCTTAACAGGGGAGGTGTTACGTCCTAGGCTGGAAGCCGAATATTTAATCTATAGGTACAACAGTTACCATTAGTTATTATCTCAGGTATAAGAATACCGACGTGCAATTATCATCAGAGTTTTAATAATGCATCTACTGATGTAATTCCATTTATAATTTTTTCCTTTATTCTTTTATATATTATTTTACTCATAGATATTAGTCAATACTTTCGAAAGGAACAATCTTAACTATAATATAGACAATTTCATCCCATTTTCTCACGAAACGAATATGCTCTGGAACACTTGAAACACCATAAAACTGAAAGCCTAAACTTTAAGTAAACTTTGAAAATCCTTATTGAGGAAACATAAATCTTCAGATCCTTCAGATTTTTACGACCCAAAGCGGAAAAGTCTAAAGACAAAGACAGCTCTGTTTTAAAAGAAGAGAGATATAGATGCTTACAGCATCCCTTCTTAGCGCCTCGACGCTTGGGCCTCTGACCCAATCGCCTTGCGCAAATGCTCTTCTAGCCAACCATATTTTTTCCCGCTTTTGTTTTAATGTTCTTTTTACCAATAGAAAAAACCTCGCCTTCCCGCGAGTTTCCCAAAACCTCCCCTTCGCGTATCCGCGAGGAGAGATCTTTTCTACTGCAGTATTAGCAGTTAGTCACGAAACCTCAATCAGTAAAGATCGAACTTATAGAATCTTAGATCTCAGAATTATCAACTCAAAGTGTTTGGTGTAACAGTTAATTAATAAGTGAATTACTAAATAAAATAATAGAAACTACAAACTTGAATTAATCTCCACTTGTGTGAAGATTAATTACCAAAACTACAGTCCAGATTGTTATTATTAAATTGTTTAATAAATATTGTTATAATTAAAAGGTGAAACTATAAACATTTATTTCACCCACGCATAGTGGTGGCTGATAATACCCATACCTCAACAGATATCTCAACAGATACGAGCACAGCGACGTCCAGAAGAACTAGTAATTTAAGACTCGGTAAGAAATACAGAACTCTACCAATTGAACATCATATAAATTAACTAGTGATTCGTTCTTCTAAATAACTTTCAACTCAAGACGTAACAAACATACTAGTTTTTTATTGAAATCAGTCGACTAGTTGAATCGTAAAAAACGTTAGAATGATAAAAGTTGGCATTTTCCCTATGTTACGTATGCAAATAATGTCAACTTCAATCATTTTTTTTATCACTGATACACGGCAAAAGTCAATGAACTTCGTCTCATGTTGTAGAACTTGTTTCAAGCTATCCACCAGTGAAATTTAACACAAATCTGTTGAAAGCCGCTTTTACAAGCTAACAACCTTGACTGCAGCAAAAAAAAAAAAGTTTCACCCGAATCCGAGGGGGTCAGGTCTGGAAAGTGGTCGAGATGAGCTGGAGGCCCCTATCTACACTCATCAAAAAAATTAAGGGATTACCTGAATCTCGCCCAAAAAGACCCGTTTTCAAACTGCTGTAACTCTGTCAAAAACTCCTGCACCGTGTGTCATAACGGTTATACAAAATTAGCATTGCGAGCGTTTTGAAGCTCAGAATGTCCTTTTCAAACTGCTTTTCTTCGAATTTTGATACGACCTTTTATCACCAAGATACTCGAGTTCGAACGTTTTTACTGCACACACGGTGCAGGAGTCGGAAAAAATCACAATTTCGGATAACTTGCTCAAATATTGCTGAAATCAACATTAAAAAAATGCGTTGGGACGGAGAGACTTTGAGCTTTCGAACGCAATCCTCTTTTTCCAAATCCGTTTATTTTTGACGGAGTTACAGCAGTTTAAAAACGGGTCTTTTTGGGCGAAGATTTAGGTGATCCCTTAATTCGTTTGATGAGTGTATTTAATTGAGGGTGGTTTTTTTTTTTTTACTATTTTTTTTCTCTACTCCCGGCCTGAAATTTTGTTGGAAATGCCAAAAAAGAAATTCCCTCAAAATATAAGCCCTTAATATTAATGTTAAGTACTCGCCCAGAACGTGAGAAGATTTCCCATTTAAATAACATGTAAATTTAGATTTTTTTCTTTCAAATTTCTATAGATCAGCGGCATTTTGTGTTATCATATTGCCCAAACTCGGAAATTACTCAGGATTAAGCGCTCTACAAAAGTGCCCGTGGCGACTTAACTGTAACTCAAACTGGTGAGGTAGTACAGGTCACTAAAGTCAAATTTTGAAGAATAATTTCTTGTCTTTTGGTTGTTATTTTATTTTTTTTATTTTTTATATAATGGGCACTTTTGTAGAGCGCTTAATCCTGAGTAATTTCCGAGTTTGGGCGATATCATAACACAAAATTCCGCTGAGTTATAGGAATTTGAAAAGAAAAAAAATCTTAATTTACATGTTATTTAAATGGGAAATCTTCTGACGTTCTGGGCGAGTACTTAACATTAATATTAAGGGCTGATATTTGGAGGGAATTTCTTTTTTGGCATTTCCAATAGAATTTCAGGCCGGGAGCAAAGAAAAAAAAAATGTCCCAAAAAAAAAAAAAACCACCCTAGTATTTATCTATTTTCATCTATTCGTTCATTTTAAATAATTTTTCGTAATATTCAATGAAATTATTTTCTTACCAGCTTTCGGCGGGGCGGTCATTTCGATTCCAACGCAGTTTTTCCGACAGCAGTGCCTACCACCAGTCAGCAAAAAGTCTTTGTCGACTGCATTGCTGAAATCATTTTCGAGAAGGAACCTACGATCAACTGGTACCGTTTGAATTGGTTTGATCCTTGGTGGACATCTCTCGTCACAGGATGACACCTCCACGACACACGGTGTGCTTTGAAATAGTTTTTGGCACAAGGTCTTTACAGTAACCGCACATTGTACACTTAGCGTGTTGTGGAGACTGGGTTCCGCCGGAAATATGGCAATCAGGGCTTCGGTTCTTGAATGGTACGTATTTTTTGTCACACCTTTTTCTGCAGAGTTTTTTTATCATTTTGAAAAAGATGTTCGTTTCCGCCAGCCGACGACATTCATCTCTGAAGTCAACGCTATCAAATGCTGCCGTCAAGAAGATTTGATACACGCTATCGAAAGCACAGGTATTCGATAACGACACCCGGTTTCCTTTTAATTTGGTTGCTTCCAAGTTTAACGAGCTACCATTCTTCAAAATCGGTACCGCTTTTATTTTATCGTGTAATAGGAATTGGTTGTGAGTGAAGTTCTTTTGCAGGTATCTAGATTTCTTCTTTGGTGGTTCTGTCGACAGTCCTCCCCAATTTTCCCGCTCACTAGAATCGATCATGTTCATCGCCGTCTTTTCTGGAATTCTAGAACATGGAATACAGAGCCGCCTTTGGCCATAGCCTTCCTCTTCATTTTGCAAGGACTTCGAACATTCATCGAGAGCATGAACAAATGCGCCACAAATTATGCACGCGTGCGCTCCGGACGGCTCATTGCCCATTGCACAGGCCGGACATGCAGTGTCGCTTCGCTGTTCAACAGGCTCAATTATTTTGGCGTCATTTGTCGTATCAAAGCAATTGGGTGAGTCGTTCTTTGCACTTCTAATTTTCATGCGACCATTAATATGCTCGGCGTGTTTTTGCAGAAATACGTCCGCTCGGATCGGCAATGTCACGTTCGCGAGCAGTCGGGTTTTGATATTATTAAACTCCGACTCAACTGCTGCACTAGAAGCAGGAACTCTACCGTATCCGAAACGATCGCGACGAACGCAGGACCACAAAGGGAATCACTTCATATCCTTCAATAAGCGATCTGCCAATTGTGGAAAGTAGTGGGCGTTTACTCTATCGCCGGTGTCAATGGATTCTGATGAGACTCTCTCAAAAACACCCATAGCCCAATCACTCCACATGTTTTTAACTCTTCCTGTGTCATCTATTTCCACACTCTCCAAGACCTCATCCTCGGGATTTTCGGGTACGTTTGTATCACAGGTAGTATCTAATAACAGGTCGTTCAATTTAGCTTTTTCTACTTCGCAGAGTGATGCTTGTCCATTTTCGAGTAAGCCTTCCGTTTTGCTCTGAGAGATTGCTAGAATGGAAAACAAAATACTTTCGGCATCACGGATCGTACGCGTGAGAATGAGCTGGCCAATCGATGCCATGTAAAATGTTTTAATTTTGGGGTTTATGACTCCTTTCAGGAAGTTAGCATACGTCTTAATAAAGTGGGCGACGTCTATGCGGATATAGCAAACGGGCATATCAGAGGTTCCCCAACACTTGTCCGCATATTCGTGAACGGATGCACAGTTCGTGAACGTTCTCGTTGCAGCCAGTAACAATGCCTTCGATGCATCGCAAGTAACCTCTTTCGGAGGTGGAGCGCCAGTACGTATCCACTCCATAAGCCAGAAGCATATTGAATTTGTTGTCTGTGATTCGCTAAGCATTTGCGTAATTGGGCATTTTTCTGCCTCAGGCGAATTGACAACGCATGTATATAAAAAAATATGCTTCGATTTGGATCCATCCGGTCGATTAATTTTACGGACAATACTTCCGGTAGCATCAATTGCTATAGAAGACGTTTGCGAAAGGGTGTACTCCTTATAAACATTTGTCTGCAAGTTGGACCAATAGTGAACATAAAATGGGTTCAAGCCGAGATTATGGATGAAATATTTGAGCGATGACAATTGTGCGTGCAAGATCGATATTACGGGATTTTTATGTAGGGTGAGTGATGCCTGGTACTGTTCTTTTGCCTTTCGCAATGCTTCAGCCTTGTATAAATGTGCCGGTTCCGGGTCACCAGAAGACATCATCTGATCGGCTTCTGCTGCTCGATGAACTTCAGCAGTTTTATTCGTCTCAGACAGCATCTTTCCGAGTTCTAATCTAATTGGATCTCGCAGATAGCGTTTTCCACACGTGCCATCGCCAGAAGTTATAGCACACGTCATCATGTTCGTTTCAGAATTGAAGTTCAAACGGGTGATTGATCCTTTAATAACTGAGCCACAGTTGCACTTACCTAAGACCTCGAGTTTATCATTATAAATTTTGTTCCGTTTGAACTGAAACGCACATTTTTTCTTACAGGCTTCCCAGAGCTTCTTCGTGACGACCTCTTGCCACTTACCAGGTTGTAAGACTAGATACTCCCGGAACGAAAGTTGTGGTCTATCGTTCTCTGATCTACTGTACTGCTTTTTGATCAGCAAGACTTCCAGCTCGGCTTTATCGAACGTGATATTGATTATTTGCTGATCATTTTCTTCGTTAACAGAAGCCGTTGATGAATCAAGGGTATTCGAGGATTCATCGATAGACGCCTCGGGAACTTCTGTCTGTGTTATCTCCGTCGGCGGAATCAAAGTATCTCTGACTTTATATCGATTATTCACAACAAAAGTGAACAAGGCATGTGGTTGTATTAAATTGTCAAGTTCGTGCGAAAGTACTGTGCACACTTTGTCTTTTTTTGAAACAATTTTTCCTATTCCCGATACCACTTCTGATTTACGTGCTAACACGGCTGAAACAATAGCATCGCTGTCTAACTTACGTGGCCGCCCGCGTTTCATTGTTTATGATAAATGAGGCGTTGTATGCAAAAACCCCTTAACTCGAGTTAAGGGGTTTTTGCTGAAACCTACATTATTACAATCCTTGAGATGTATTTATAGTGCACCCCAAATTTCAGATTCATACTGGACTACCTCCCGAAATAAATTTGAAGACAATTTTTCATATTTATAGTAAGTTATACAAAAATAAAACCTTTAATCGCATTTTCCTACTAAGCGCTCCGGTCGAGTTAAGGGGTTTTTGCATACAACGCCTCAAATGATACTACACTTGCGAAAAAATTATGCGAAAATAAAAAACACGTTATATGTTATACGAAAACACGTAATAAGATATGTAACTAAATGCCAATCGATCGTGGACACGATCGTTGCAAACTGTTATTTCACACCGAACTACGTTAAACTTATTACACTATTTGCTTTGACGTGGATGTTAACGCTGTCGAAAGCCGAAGGCAACTGAAAAATTAGTGCACTTCTCCAACCACTTTTTCTAGTTCGGAAACATCAAAAGTATTAGAACAATTGGAAGAATAATCATTGAAAACGATCGTCAGAAAGGTACCGCATTGAATGCAACAATGTAAATCGCGTAATTCAGATAGGGAAGAAACCTACTGAATGAGTTCAAATCTGTTTTCGTCAGTGAACAAAAATAGTTTATTTCAGGTCAGTTGAAACAATTCATCGTATATTTATTTTATGTGTAACTGGATCAATTTCATCGTCTAATTAGCTGTTCAGTTTAGTGCAGTATCAGCCATTGTATCGATATCAAGTCGGCTTGATCGTTTTCAACAATCCTACGTATTCCGATCTGAACCCCGATGTTTTTCGGAAAAATTGGTTTTGATTACTCATTCAGTTGAAGACGCACTTCTTTTTCTTGCACTATCTTTCGTAAAGGCAGTCGTTACACGCCGTGAGTTGAATAATAATGGCAATGTTTCAGGCGGTTGAACTGCACAATTGTTACTTCGAGGAGAAAAGTACAACAAAATTCGAATACTTGAGGGTTGTAGCTCAGAAATCAAAACTGGGGGAATCGTCAGCTGATAAATAGCTAGTGATTCTAGGATTTTTTTTTTCCCCAATCAACTATTAGGGTCGGTAATTGTCGGGAAAACGGTCTTTTGCTCCGAACTCCTCAGGGGTTATAGCTCAAAAATCAAAACTAGGGGGAATCGTCAGCTCATACATAGCTCGTAATTCCTGTATTTTTTTTTTTTTTTTTTTTTTCATCACCTATTAGGGTAGGTGATTGTCGGGAAAACGGCCTTTTGCTCCGAACTCCTCAGGGGTTGTAGCTCAAAAATCAAAACTAGGGGGAATCGTCAGCTCATACATAGCTCGTAATTCCTGTATTTTTTTTTTTTTATCAACTATTAGGGTAGGTGATTGTCGGGAAAACGGTCTTTTGCTCCGAACTCCTCAGGGGTTGTAGCTCAAAAATCAAAACTAGGGGGAATCGTCAGCTCATAAATAGCTCGTAATTCCTGTATTTTTTTTTTTTTTTTTTTTTTGATCAACTATTAGGGTAGGTGATTGTCGGGAAAACGGTCTTTTGCTCCGAACTCTTCAGGGGTTGTAGCTCAAAAATCAAAACTAGGGGGAATCGTCAGCTCATACATAGCTCGTAATTCCTGTATTTTTTTTTTTTTTTTCTTCCAATCAACTATTAGGGTAGGTGATTGTCGGGAGAACGGTCTTTTGCTCCGAACTCCTCAGGGGTTGTAGCTCAAAAATCAAAACTAGGGGGAATCGTCAGCTCATAAATAGCTCGTAATTCCTGTATTTTTTTTTTTTTTGATCAACTATTAGGGTAGGTGATTGTCGGGAAAACGGTCTTTTGCTCCGAACTCTTCAGGGGTTGTAGCTCAAAAATCAAAACTAGGGGGAATCGTCAGCTCATAAATAGCTCGTAATTCCTGTATTTTTTTTTTTTTTTTTTTTTTTGATCAACTATTAGGGTAGGTGATTGTCGGGAAAACGGTCTTTTGCTCCGAACTCTTCAGGGGTTGTAGCTCAAAAATCAAAACTAGGGGGAATCGTCAGCTCATACATAGCTCGTAATTCCTGTATTTTTTTTTTTTTTTTCTTCCAATCAACTATTAGGGTAGGTGATTGTCGGGAGAACGGTCTTTTGCTCCGAACTCCTCAGGGGTTGTAGCTCAAAAATCAAAACTAGGGGGAATCGTCAGCTCATAAATAGCTCGTAATTCCTGTATTTTTTTTTTTTTTTTTTTTTTTTTGATCAACTATTAGGGTAGGTGATTGTCGGGAAAACGGTCTTTTGCTCCGAACTCTTCAGGGGTTGTAGCTCAAAAATCAAAACTAGGGGGAATCGTCAGCTCATACATAGCTCGTAATTCCTGTATTTTTTTTTTTTTTTCTTCCAATCAACTATTAGGGTAGGTGATTGTCGGGAGAACGGTCTTTTGCTCCGAACTCCTCAGGGGTTGTAGCTCAAAAATCAAAACTAGGGGGAATCGTCAGCTCATAAATAGCTCGTAATTCCTGTATTTTTTTTTTTTTTTTTTTTTTTGATCAACTATTAGGGTAGGTGATTGTCGGGAAAACGGTCTTTTGCTCCGAACTCTTCAGGGGTTGTAGCTCAAAAATCAAAACTAGGGGGAATCGTCAGCTCATACATAGCTCGTAATTCCTGTATTTTTTTTTTTTTTTTTTTTTTTTATCAACTATTAGGGTAGGTGATTGTCGGGAAAACGGTTTTGTGCTCCGAACTCCTGAGGGGTTGTTGTTCAAAAATCAAAACGAGGGGGAATCGTCAGTTCATAAATAGCTCGTAATTTTTGTATTTTTTTTTTTTTTTTTTTTTCAATCAACTATTAGGGTAGGTGATTGTCGGGAAAACGGTTTTGTGCTTCGAACTCCTTAGGGGTTGTTGCTCAAAAATCAAAACTAGGGGGAATCGTCAGTTTATAAATAGCTCGTAATTCCTGTATTTTTTTTTTTTTTTTTTAATCAACTATTAGGGTAGGTGATCGTCGGGAAAACGGTTTTGTGCTCCGAACTCCTCAGGGGTTGTTGCTCAAAAATCGAAACTGAGGGGAATCGTCAGCTCATAAATATCTCGTAATTCCTGTGATTTTTTTCGTATTTTTAATCAACCATTAGGGTGGGTGACTGTTGGCAAAACGGTTTTTTGCTCCTAACTCCTTAGGGGTTGTAGCTCGAAAATCGAAACTAGGGGGAATCGTCAGCTCATAAATAGCTCGTAATTCTAGTATTTGTTTTTTTTTTTTTTTATGCAATTTTTAGGGGGTGGGGGGCTGGCTACGTACGTACCTAGCCCCCCCATTCAAAATTGGGAATTCCTGCTCAACCGCACGAGCTCAAAAATCGGGACTGGGGGGAATCAAGAGCTCATAAATAGCTCTTTAATCTCGTGTGGTTGTTTTTTGATTTGCCGTTGGTGGGGGTGCTAGGTACACGGAGGTCATTATTTTTATCTATTTTAGTGTGAAAACTACGTATATGACCTTTGCGCTTAATTTCTTTAGAATGACCTTTAGACCGTGCAGTTAGACATATATAACAATTGCAATCAGAAGTTGTTCTGGTTTCTTTTGCTAACTTAACATCTTCATAATTAGGTATTGTTGGAAACGGTCTTGCTGTACCACCATTCTCTCGTTCCTTTATAGTTTTTCGACAAGTACTACAAATGCTAACGGGAAATTTAGAATTTGACACGTCAAATTGTTCGTTTACATGCTTCTTTATCAAATCAGAAGGATTGTCAGAAATTGAAAACTCTGAACGTGGACGATTGCAGAAAACAATTTTTTTTACCACATGGTGCGCATACTTTCAACCGATTTTCTTCGTGATCGCATTTATGATTTAAGTGAGCATTTATGAATGTACTATTTTGTGAAGAAATATTGGTCTCCATGATTTTCCACAAGAGCAATAACAGATTTTTTGAAGACACTCGATATAATATTGAAGAGCGATATAATACCGAAAATTATGAAGAGCGACTAGACTTTGAAAGGAATCTATAACATTTATACACTGAACCGCGCATTTTTTATTGCAGATAGGTACCGATACGATGCGCTGCGTATCGGTGGTTTTTATAACTTATTTTTTTTAATATTCATGCAACCGATATTCTATATTGCGATTTGTGCTTTATTGTTATTATTATTATATAGAAATATACTATGTAGTTATTTTTTATTTCATACTTTATCAATTTTATTATTGCAAGTATGTTGTAATCAATTTCATAGTGGATCAGGCCTACAGGGGATACCACGTTAAAAAAAGCGCGCACACACGCACACGCACACGCACACACACACACACACACACACACACACCATAATTGGACCATAATTGGACCAACTTGATTGTTTTTCGTCCATTCGTTTGAAAAACCTAGATAAAAAGTAAAAAATCCCCTTATCTTAGAAAAAGGATCAGCTAGGATTTCGATTCAAGTGGATTTTTAATGTACCATCGACTGCCAACAAAACCCCACTTTCCGTTTTTATTGGCATTTTAGGTCAACCTGTTTATCTTTCAGGCGAGGTGTGTCCATTACCGATGGTGTGAATAAATTAGAGGTGCGGATATCCGAAATGGACGCTGGCCATTGTTTCCTCAAAGGCAACCACATCGAAATAACAGGATATATTCAATCCAATGGTTAGCTAGTTATCTTTTTTACACATTTCTACACATCCCTTCTATATATTTTTATTGATTTTATTTCATCACGACTTCCAAGTTAGTTTTAGTTGTTATATTATTCAGCAATGCGTATTGTTTTTCTTTAAATCACTGCGTTAATAAATATATAATATAATATATGTGAGGTATTCCATACTAACTCGACCAATGATTTTCCCTCACCATTTTTGATTTGCTTCATAATTTTTTCTACGGTTACTCCAACTCTAACACCCACTCATGAATTTTTTCAGATTCTTTCCATGAACCGTTATTTATTCATGATTTTTCGAAACTTCGAACAGTGCGACACCTTCGATTTTTTTGAAAAAAATCTCAAAAATTCTACTTTCGAAGACGATTATTTTGACCCACAGTCGAAAGTGGAAACTCTTTTCCTTATGTTTATTTTGTTTATTTAAGAAAAAATTATTTCATAAACATGGTGGATAATGGCTCCCAGAATTTTTTCAATGCAAATGAATTGTATCTTCAGGATAATGGGTTGTAACCATCAGAGATACGTTTCATTTTATTTTCGAAAATTATTATTATTATTATTATAAACTACCATGCAAAAGCCACCTCGTTCAGATTTTATCTCCCTACGCTAGCTACCGGACTCGGGTAGGTTTAATTACCAAAGCCGTATTTATTCTGAATTTAAGATTCAGAAATCTTTCTACAGAGCCGGGTCTTTACGCCAAGCCTGTCTCGCCTGCTATTGAATATTTTACTGATTAACTACAGATCCGGGTTTTTACACCAAGACTGCCCATCAGACTCGGGTTTCCAACGGTTGGCCCTCGAACACAGGTTTTTACGCCAATGTCGTTAGCTTCTTCCGTTGTTCGCCAAAGCTGTAACTACTCGGCTTATTCTGGTATTCAATACTGTCAAACAGGATGATAAGAAAATACCAGGCAAATTTTATCAGTAGTAATTTGATTTCCTGTATTGTTAAATCAAATAAAATATCAACAAAAATCGTACAATGAACTTACTCTATCTTATTCTACGTTAAAGGCTATTTCAACCGTATCTTTCGCTTTTACTTTAAATGTTCGTAACAATGCTGCTATAGCTAATGCTCGAGATTATGTTATGTTTCTATACCCGGGTAGGTGATACTAGAAATGAATTTAATTAATGTTCTGAATTGTCTAAGTAATAGTGAATTTAATGATTCTACTTTATTGCCTTTGGAAGGCCCTTAGTTCAATATCAAATGAGTCGCCTGGGATGCTATACCACGAGTGCGCTTTATTACGATATGTGTGAGTCGCCTGGGTGCTATACCACGAGTGCGCTCTCGAGCTCTGTCGACGCGTGTTTATATACTCTTTTGCTTACGCTTGTGACGTCACAAGCGTCGCTCGCTCGTCTATCCAAGTTTGTCCAGTTTTTCGGTGTTTACGCCGACCAATCACCGTTGCCTAGCATCATGACGGTCGGACACGTTACAATATTTACACTAGAGTATTGGGGAAGGTTATAGATTTGATGACGCAACAGTTACATAAACGAAACTAAACTTATTTATTCAAAATTTGAAGATTTCAAATGGTAAATCAAATTATAATAATATTAAAAAACATTGATGTCACCGGCGTGCCGGAAAATTTTTGGGGAACGGACGAAATTCGCCCGCCCCCAACAGCTTCTCGATGGCCTCCTTCACCATCGAGCGGCACGTCTCGCACGGTTCGGCGACCCAGCGCCGTCGCAACATCGTCATGCCGCGGACTTTGCGAATTAACGCCCACTGGCGGAAAATATCCGCCGCGAACTCCACCTCGTTCACAGAATACATTCGGGCCTTCTGCGGGTCCAGGGCCCGCATCACCTCCGCCACCTTCTGCCTCCACAAAGCAGTACCTGCAAATTACGAGATTGAATGAGTTATTTCTGTTATATTGAGGAAAACGTCGGTTGTGTATTACGTGATGTTTCGAGAAAATAATAAAAATCACAGTTTCGGAAATGTAGTTTAAAGTTATGATGCTACGTATTACCGGTAAGCTGATGAAATTTAGGATAACAATTGAATAAGTTATTTGTATAATATTGAGGAAAATACCTGGTGTGTATGAGGCAATGTTTCGAGAAAATAATAAAAAATGACAGTTTCGGAAATGTTGTTTAGAGTTGTAATGCAGCGTGATAGTATTACAAGTAAGTTGATAAAATTTAGTATAACTTACCCATTTCGTGCGTGTATCCTGCCGATGTTCAGTAAAGTCCCGATTCTCCGGCCATGATGGAAAGTTGTATATAATATTTTTTCTCACTGGGTGTTTGAAAACGTTTTTCAGGCTAGCTGATGGTTGTGAGTAGTCTGGTGAAAACTGCACGTCTTTATATACGAAAAGCCAGACTTGCACCCCTCTCCAAAAATTTTCAAACACATATACGAAAAGTCAGACCTACACCCACTATCCAAAATTTTCAAACACTGCTTGTATCTCGGTTTTGGACGCGTGGTCACATGTAAGAGATTGAGTCAAACCCTTGGTACGGTATTGCTGAAGCGATGTGTATGGGAACAAAACAAGAGGCTTGGGGGATGGGCAATGCCAAAATTTTGAAACACTCTTACTAGCTGACTTTTGGGTGGTGAGTGGATGCGATTAGGAGATTACTGTGTACTTTTACTTGCTAAATCCAAGCATCGGTACTCGTTAACGGTAGGAGGGTCAAGTCCTGCGATATTGACTAGGGGCGTCGTCGGTAGCAATTTGATGACGGCGTACGGTAATTTGGTCCAGAGTGTAAAACGCTGAGAGACTACGGTAATCGTTTATCGCATCTCAACTTTTTCAGATCGCATGAAATGAACTTTTTTCAACGGCGAGAAACAGGGTAAAACGCTGAGAGACTACGGTAATCGTTTATCGCATCTCAACTTTTTCAGATCGCATGAAATGAACTTTTTTCAACGGCGAGAAACAGGGTATAGAGTCGGAGATAGAGATAGAAAGATGAAATTCGGAAACAGAACGAGAGATAGGTTATTTTCCCGAAATTTCCAGCATATCAGTCAGCTAAGCAGCCGCAAATGCTGTGTTCTGAGGTTTAGTTCATTGGTCATTCAAATCACGTGGTCCCTTGGGAAACCGATATATAGCTTGTCACAAGGGATATTTTTTCAGTAGGAAATTTTTGTATACAAGTTCCAATCTTACACTCTGTATAATGTCTGTATGTGTGTGTGAGTAAGTGCACGGTACATGTGTCGGAGTTGACGTCGATTTGTGTGATTTCTCAAGAATAACCACGTTCAATTTAAATCATGCCTGATACGCAGAACAAAAAGTATCGCGCTATAGTGCTGAAGGCGGTCTCTTATGCCAGACGTAAGAGGAGCGCTATTGATAGGTTCTGCGGTATACGATGGACACGATCGCTTGGCCGAATGACTCGGAAAAATTTGCTGCGACAGGTGCGACGAATGATTGCTATGTGCGATGAGAGGTCTATTTCTCGTCTGTATAATCAAGGCGTTTTCGCGGAGTCGTGGGAATGTTTACGAATCGCTGCCGAAACGGTGATTTCGCGTGGTACTTCTACCTTCTGGATATTGCGGGGACTGATGACAGAGTATTACGAGTGTCTGAATGTGATCCGTGCACGTAGCAAGAATAACATCCATGAAACCCCGCGGCGACGTCAGGTGTCAAGACTTGGGAGGATCGAGAGAAAGGCTAGGGTGGCTACCGCTGAAGACGACGACAACGGGGTGCAAGAACGGCGTCCGAAAACTCGGCCGAATCCCGTGCCAGTTTCAAATGACACGGATATGTTTGAAGATAACAGTATCACCGATGAGATGCTGTGTGCAGCAGTGGAACAATACGAGGCCCGGACAGCTGGTGAACAGGTGACAGTCGACAGTGATACGGAAATGTATGAAATTATACCCAGCTCCTCGATCGACAGCGAAAAATCTCGTCATCCCTGGTTATCGACTGTTTTGAAAATCCCAAATAAAAATTGGGTCGTTCGACCTATGCCAACTTGGGGCAGCAATGCGGCTTCGTCCGGTGATTCTTCTGACTACGCGGCAACAGAGGGTGACGCACGCGGTTCAAGCACCCAACGTCGTGACGAAGCGGATGAAGAACCTCGTCATCATGATCATCATCATCAGGACCCTGTAGCTGAAAATTTACCAAACGAGCACTATCCTAACTCTACTTGTAAGGCTTGTAAACCAGATAAATGAACAATTTTTCAAATAAAATTTAAATAAGTTATAAATACATCCAATATAACATCCTTTATTTACTTTCACTCTTGACCAACTCTATCTTAAATACAAACAGATGGAAAGACCACAGCCGTGGGATTTCGTAAATTTCGTGTTAACGAAGGAGCCAGTACCTCGGGGTTTCAACACGGCGGACACGTGAACAGACCTGTCACAGATAATACTGACGAGGACGGAAGTATTGTCGAGGATGATAGCGAGGATGATAGCGAGGATGATAGCGAGGAGAGTTCAGAGAGAATAGCAAGGGAAAATTCTTCGTTGGCAGAACAGCCTGGTGGGGTGAACGGGGTGGGAAGTTTCGAGAATGGGTCATCTTTGACGGAAGATCGTTTCCAAGTGATTAGCGAGCTTAGAAAATATTACAAACGATTCGTAATTAACGGTCGTCAGATTGTTATCAAGATAAAACCGGTTGCAGAAGGTGCAAATCCCGTCGAATGGTTAGAGGGGGCGTTCAGGAATATTCATGCCTATGCCACCGGTTCGTGTCGCGAATCAGACTACATTGGAATCAGTTTCAATGCAGGCTCTTTCAATCTTGGAGCCGCTGGTCTTTCGTTTCGACCTGTTAAAGATTTGCGCTACGAAGATTTGTGGAAAATTGTGTACGGTGTGACACAAAGCGCGTCCGAGTTTACCGTAGCACAGTGGTTCGAAATCCCAAAAACGTGGCCAAAAATCAGAAACCCGATATTTCACCTGGTTCGAGTACCCATATTAGATTTTTTGGGTCGCTGATTTCAAAAATGAAGTCAGAAATCCAAAATTCAAAATGGCAGATCCAAAATGGCGGACATGTTTGTGAAATTTTCTGCGGATTAACTTGAAAACGAGTCTAAAGGGGTTTTTTGGGTCGCTGATTTCGAAAATGAAGTCAGAAATCCAAAATTCAAAATGGCAGATCCAAAATGGCGGACATGTTTGTGAAATTTTCTGCGGATTAACTTGAAAACGAGTATAAAGGGGTTTTTTGGGTCGCTGATTTCGAAAATGAAGTGAGAAAATGAGTTTGCTTTTTTTGGAAAGAAGTTGACTGAGAAACAATTTTTCAATGCAGAGAAATGACTTAGAATGTCACAAATTTATTGTTAAAATCAGTTACAAATCTGTTGGTACATTTTTTTATGTAAAAAAAGAAGAAGTAAGAAGAAGAAGAAAGAGAAGAAAAAAAAAAAAAAAAGAAACCAAAAATCTTCTTCATTACTATTTTTTAATAATAATAGTAATAGTAATAAAATTACTATAATAATTTATTATATTATTCATATATATTTATTGTCATTACTTATTTATTATTATTATTATTATTAATTATATTTATTTTTATTATTATTATTATTTATTCATTATATTGTTATGATAATTTATTATATTATAATTTTAATAATATTATAATGGTAATATAATTTTTTCATTACTATTGATTTTTTTCTACAAAACATACTCCGTTTTACTGACATATATTTACATGTATGGAACATTTTTAAAATGACCTTCAAATTTCTTTGGAACACCCGATATATTATCCACAATACACTTTTACGAAGGCCACATTCCAAAGCCTTTGATGAATATAAAAACATCTGGAGGGATTAACGGTTGGAGCCCGAGTGCCATGCGGTGCATGGAGAATCACGATGTGCCCGCCTCCAAATCGTGATTCGGCACGAGAAAACAAGACTTTTTCCGACCCGGGGCAGCTTGGGGCAGTAAATGAAAACGGTTTCGAAAACTAGACACTTTTCCGCGAATAATGCAACGAATCTCGATACAGAGACTTACAGAGACGAAAAGAATTCTCTACGTGAAGTTGTAAATCGGGTAAAAAAAAATACATATTTCCTCTGCAATACATCGCGCACATCGTAAACACGTTTTCGAATTCTACATGTGTCATTACTAATTTTCAATGTACGTACCTTTGCGAACATTTTCCATGTTGCACAAACTATTTGCACCAAAAACTCACTAAATGGGAGACGTTTTTCTCCAACTTTCCAAAAATGATCACGCGGCGTCATGCGAGAACGCGGCGGAGGGTCGACTTTGACGGCTCACCACATAAACAGATTTGGTTGGAATGGCCTATCCTTCTGGATTATAATGCCCCAAAGCCCTCTACACAAGAATATATGAAGCTCAGGGTTGGGCGCGAAAATTGAAATTTTAATTTTTGGCCAGGTTTTTAGGATTTTGAACCACTGTGCGTTGGTATGGACACGACCGATGGCTTTTGTTGCTAACACGGATGACCACACACAACCCGGTACACACTGGGTGGCGTTTCACATCAACGCAGCCGGACATGGAATATACTTTGACAGTTTTGCATACCACCGCTCGTGCCTCATCACAATAGGACTTTACGCAGAAATTCCGAACGGTACACCTGGAACATCGTACGGTTGCAAAGTTTCTCGTCAAACGTGTGCGGGCAATACTGTGTTATGTTTGTGTGGTTCATGGCTGCCGGATTTGATTTGCATCAGTTTCTTGATATGTTTACCGATAATTATGAAAAAAATGATTCCATAGCTGCTTCATTTTACAAACAACTTACCTCATTCCGAAATTGCAAGTCCCGCGAAGACCTAGATTTGATCGGTTGTCACCTGCAGTGTTGTACTTCTAGAAAAAAATGTAATATCTCATAGTTTGTACGGATTTGTTAGGTATAATTAGATTTAAGTTTTTTATTTTCCTTTGTTTTCACTTGATCTAAACGTAGTAATAGTTTTGATTGTATACTTAGCTTTAATTGATTATAATTCTTCTTTGCTTTTAAAATCACATTACACAATATTTTTAAGTTTTTCTTTCTCTTCTCATTTGATTTCACTTAATCTAATCCTAGTAATAGCTTTCACTGTATACCTAGCTTTAATTGCATGTCATTTTTCTTTGCTTATAATATTATACTACTCTATATATTTTACTCTTCTCATTTTCATTTCGTTTAATCTAATCGTAGTTATAGCTTTCATTGTATGTCATTTTTCTATATTGCCCTTCATTTTTGTATCGCTAATGAATAATCCCATAATTGTACGTAGAATTAAGATTTTTGAATAAACGTATGATATGTATTTGTCGCGTCATCAAATCTCTATCCTTCACCCCTCCTGTAGTTTTAAGCGTAGATATAGTAAACAGGGGATGCCGCTGAAATATTTCCAAGTACATAAATTTTGGAGTAGGGATAACGCGTCATCGCTTTCCAGAAGCTTCTAGAACATTCTGGAACATTCTAGAACACACGGACACGAAACGTACGATATGTATTTGTCGCGTCATCAAATCTCTTTCCTTCACCCCCGTCTCCTGTAGTTTTAAGCGTACATATAGTAAACAGGGGATGCCGCTGAAATATTTCCAAGTACAAAAATTTTGGAGTAGGGATACCATCGTTATCGCTTTCCAGAAGCTTCTAGAACATTCTAGAACATTCTAGAACACACGGACACGGTGAGGTAAGCGCGTGTGTGAGTGGGCGGTAGAACGCGTCATCGTCTCCATAGCTGACCCAGACTAGCGAGAGACAGACCCAGACTAGAAAGAGACAGAGCGATGCACTCACCCCATAACTGACCCGGGGGGTGGTGGGGTAAGGGGTAGCATGGTCAGGGCCAGTGACCGCAGACAGGGGCAGGGGGAGGGGGGAGCTGATTAGAAGGTCCCCGTACACACCAGACCGGATGTGGGCCAGACTGATAAGATAACACACTGACCCACATACCCCTTATCACCCCTTATCAGGATGAGTCGGGGGGGAAAGGGGGGAATATCTGTCTCCCCATAGCTGCCCCTATCTACTCCTACTTTTTAGGAGTTTTGCTGAATTTTTGCAGATTTTTAGCACTGAGATATACGAAATATCTGGATAATCTGTTTATTTTACGTATTTATAAATTACTGATAATGAAAGAAAAATCAAAATACATGAAAGTTATGTTTTTTCATCAGCTTTCCAGTAAAAATATTTTCAATTTTTATAGAATGACAGTTAGGGCTAAAAATGCCAAGAAACCCAGAAAAAATGCGAAAAAAGGTGGTTTTAAGTTTTCGGGCCGCTTTGATTTTGATGAAAAAATTCGAGAAAGACTCTCTCATTGCTCAGAGTTTACTGTGTAAATTTTATTATGGGACCGCCACTCCTTCCTAAGAAGAAAACATCCGAAGATAGCCCAATGATTGTTTTTGTTCGTATGACAACTTGGAACGCTTTAGGAAGGATGGTGGTCCCATAATAAGATTTACACAGTAAACTCTGAGCAATGAGAGAGTCTTTCTCGAATTTTTTCATCGAAATCAAAGCGGCCCGAAAACTTGAAACCACCTTTTTTCGCATTTTTTCTGAGTTTTTTTGGCATTTTTAGCCCTAACTGTCCTTCTATTAAAATTGAAAATATTTTTACTGGAAAGCTGATGCAAAAACATAACTTTCATGTATTTTGATTTTTCTTTCATTATCAGTAATTTATAAATACGTAAAATAAATAGATTATCCAGATATTTCATATATCTACGCTCCTGCCAGTGCTAAAAATCTGCAAAAAATCAGCAAAACTCCTGAAAAGGAGGGTAATCATTGGAGGAAGTAACGAAATTAATTCGAGACCACGACGAAAATGGGTGGCCCACTTGAGAAAGAATCCTTCATATATAAGAAATTTCTTAAGAAAGAGAGATAAATATTCCGAAAAGTTTTATTTTTCAGCAAACACGTATTTTTATTACATGAAAACTTGTCTAATCGAAAGTTAAGATTGATTTCCGTGAAATTTTTCCGATTTTTCGGCACTTATGATGGTGTAACTCCCGAACGAATCGGAAGTCCACAATTTCCTTTGGAGGGAAACTTGATTGTAACTGGTCAAATTCAGGTAAAAAGTTTCAGGAAAATCAAAGGTGTCGCAATTCGAAAAATATTGATTTTTTATTTTAATCCCAAAGATCTTAGAATTGTGTCGATGCAAAAATTTGCAAACATTTTTTTTTTCAGAAAGCTCAGACTTATTGACACATTTTATGCCTTCATCATTTTTAGAAAAGAATCAAAACTCTGGAAGTTAGAGCCAGTTGAAGAAAGTCTATTTTCGAAAAAGTTGGAAAATAAGAAAATGCATAAAATCAATGCAGGTGGCCTAATCGAAAAACGGCCGAACAGGAGTACTTTTTTTTCGACAGACGAACTGAGAAAAAATTGACATTAAGATCGGCGTTGGTGACCTTCGCCGATTAGGTGAAATGCCATGGAACCCCCCATAGAAATATTCTTTTTTCGGTAAATTCGGTGGAAGTGTTAGAAATACTGCAGTCAGAAAAGCTTATACTATGTACGACGGTGAATCAACGACCGGATGCCGGTAGAAAAGTGCCGGAGTTGCCAATGCCGGGCCATCAAGATACAGATGCAAGTGTGTTTGTAAACGGCCAAGTGATGGCAAGTCGGTTGTGGCAAGATGCAAAATGCCCTGCAGGAAATCAGTAGTTGGTAACCAACACCGTTCCATCAATGGTTGGATACTGGTAAAGCTTCACCGAAATACTGTTATTTTACATGTAGTGGCGCAGCAAAGGCTAGCCTACACCAGCACCAGTGGCGTAGCTACTCTTTCAGCGCCCTGGAGCCAAATTCTTTAAGCGCCCCGTCATATGGATAATTTTTCAGTTATCATAATCAGTTATCATATAAATTGAAAAAAATTCTGACCAAAAAAACTAGAAAAATCATTTCCGAGGCGCCCCCTAGACCCCGGCGCCCTGGAGCAACTGCTCCCTCCGCTCCCCGACGCTACGCCACTGACCAGCACATTGCCAGCACTGCCAGTGCTGGGCCATTATGATTTCGGCAGTTCTGTGTTTGCTGGGTTGTTTTATAATTCACAATTATTTTTGTTTTTTCGGTTAGGTTTGTTTCACTAGTTCGCATCCATCTGTTTACCAGATGAAAACTATTTTTTAGCAATCATAATAGATGAACGAACATACCGCGAATAGGTTGCCTGACAAAATTCGGTCAAGGCTACCCTTAATTAATATTAATGTTGTATATTTTTTCAAACTTTTTCACTCATCTAATAACCAAACGAAATCAATACTGATCGAAAGTACGAAGCATATAAGGAACAAGCAAACAAGCAAACAAACAAGCTCTGGGACTTAGAAACTTTTTTGGGAATGTGAAACGAACTGGGCCCCCTGCGGGGGCCGAGGTAGATATTTCGTGTGGGCATAGCTACGTGGGGCCTAGGCAGAGCCTACATTCAAAGTGGGAAAAACGGGGCAATTCCCACACGGGTGCAGGTGGAAACATATGATAAAAGGATGTAAATTAACATATACTTACGAATTAAATTTTTGTGATTCAATACATCCGAAAAAAGTACTAACTGAGAACTTAGCTCAGATTCTTGTATAGCATGCTTTCCAATAATATTGACGATGGTATTCGATTGTATAATCAACTCAAAATTGACAGTACCTTTATTGAAATTACTAACTAGACTTGGCTTTGCGTATGCACCATCTATATGTGCTATCTGTAATGTAATGTATTGAATATGAATGTGTGAAAAATCAATACATTTGTATAAGTGTTTCATGTAAGATAGACATTAATAAAATATTAGACGATGCATAATTGTTACACTGAGAGAAAAATGTAAGGTTAACCCAACCATAGATAGATAGATAGATAGATGGTTTTATTTATCCATAGCAATATTGGATAAGACTGCAGCGCATTTACAATAAACTATACACTGCAGTCGTGATACAGACATAGTATACATATAGTATACATATAGACATAGACAACCATATGAGATGGTTGAAAAAAGAATAGTCGTTTTGAACATAATTGTAGCGCACGAAACGATTTTTTTGTAACAATGACTATGGAAGTATAGTTGTTATAATTATCAGAAGATCATACTTCATTTATAGTATTGACGACGATTTTTTATGGTAATTAAATTTACAATACGAAAATCTTCACCATTACAATGAAAAGTTACTGGAATCTACTATATACCACTGGTTCACGGCACCAAAGCTCTAGCGTGATCGCCTGTATAGAGCGTAATGCTTTACATATATGATTCCCGTTACTATATTCCTACGATCAGGGGCACGCTGTCTCCTGTAGTCAGCCCTGCGGGGCTTACCACGTCTTTATCGTCGCGCTTACACTCGCACGTGGTACGCGAAACTTTGAATATTATTCCTGTTACTATATTCCTACGATCAGGGGCACGCTGTCTTCTGTAGTCAGCCCTGCGGGGCAGGATAGTAAAATTCAACACACCAAAGACTTGCAAAGTGAAGTTTGACAGGTCAGTTAGTAAGAGCAGCCATAATTACTATGTACACGGAGAGAAAAGAATAGTAATATTTAGGGGTGTGCGGGTACCCGATTTATTCGGGTACTCGGTGCTCGGGTCGGGTCGGGTACTCGTCGAGTCGAGATTTTTTCGTGACCCGAAATTTTCGGGTACTCGAATCGACCCGAATACTCGAACAGTTTCGGGTACCCGAATGTTTTCGAGTACTCGAATTTTTCCGGGTACTCAAATTTTTTCGGGTACTCGAATTTCTTCGGGTACTCGAATGTTTTCGGGAACTCGAATGTTTTCGGGAACTCGAATGTTTTCGGGTACTCGAATGTTTTCGGGTAATCAAATGTTTGAGAGTACTCGCATGTTTACCGGCACTTAGCTCGGGTACCCGTCGGGTTTTTAATGAATGTCTCGATGCATCCATGTCGTTGGGTAATTCTAATTTAGTTGAGCATTGACTATGACTTCCAATTTCAATTTCTGTATTATTTACTAACCCTAGAACGACAAACCGGGGTATATATCTATCCCAGGAAAACTCTGAAAAATGACGTTTTGGCCGTTTTCTTAGCACGTTCAGGTTTTGAAATCGATTTTTCACCAAATAAACTTCAATGAAATTGAATTTGCTTTTGACCATTCTCTTCTGCATAAAATAACGAAGAAATTCATGTACTTACGAGTCTCATTACTGCTTTCAGAACGGTTTTACAAACAAGAAACGCGTGGGGTAAATATTTACCCCGGTTTGTAGTTTAAAGGTAGAAAAAATGGGTTTGTCGTTCTAGGGCTAATTTAGGCAGTACGGTTAGGAGACAAGCAATAAGGACTAAGATGCGGGATGTATTTGAAAAATGCATTGATCTGTCCATGAATTTATTAAATTATATGACTACTTGTCATATAATTTAATAAATTCATGAACAGATTATTACATTTTTATTTTTTGAATACATCCCGCATCTTAGTCTTTATTGTTAGCTACTAACCGTACTGCCTAAATTAATAAATAATATTGAAATTGAAATTGGAAGTCATAGCCAATACTCGAATAAATTTGAATTATCTAACGACATGAATGCATGGAGACATTTTTCTAAAACCCGGCGGGTATCCTATAGCTAATAGGGAATTTGCATTTATTTTTTTTTAATTTTTTTTTAATACATTTGGGTATCAGGATCAATAGGAATTTTTTTTTTTAATTGTTCATGCGTAGTTTTCCCGTAAATAAACATTAAAAAATTGATTGTTTGAATTCTGCGCGAAACGACCGAATTCGAATCTGTTGCGCATGACGTCACTGAGTACCTTGAGTCAGCCGGGCCATACGGTTTTGTATAGTTTAACACGGGACACGCGATCTCATCATGTCAGATAAACAAAACTGTCCTACTAATTCACAAAAAACGAAAAATACGAGTACAAAATCGTTTTATAAATATTGCTTCGTCCCAAAATGTTCAAATACGACGCAAACAGCGCCAAATAAAATATTCATCAGAGTACCACAAGATGAGAAAATTCGTAAGCAATGGGTAGCAGCCGCGAGATCTGAGTGTACTTCGATACATAAAAGATATTGTTGTGAAGATCATTTCAACGTAAGTGAAACATTATAAATATTACTCTATGTTGTCATAGAAGAATTAAGTAATTAATTTCAAATTAAATTCATCCAACTGCGGAATATCTTACTAATCGTCCCTCCTCCTTCCGAAATGATAACATTGAATAATTATACAGTTACAGGAGGACATAGAAAACTATTTCTATTACAAAGAGAAGGGTGGCCGAATAATTTTAAAAAAGAATGTCGTACCTCGATTCTTCGTCTGTCAACCTGATAGAAACCATGCCCAACCTTTAAAAGAAAGAGCTGCGGTAGCAAAACTCAGACATATTAGGGTAATAAAAGAAGTAATAACAACAGCATCAACATCGACAACTAATCAAGATATGCTAACAACAGCACCAACGTCATTATCTACTGCTCAAGATGTGTCAACGCTAGAAGAATCAACGCCAGTGCCTAATCCAAACAGTGACTCATCCCAGGTTGTTTTGAATACTGAACATTTCGTCCAAGCTATAGGATCCCTGGCCAAGGAAAAGAATATCAAACTAGTTGATAAAGCTGTTCAAGTGAATCAGGTGAAACCTAAATTCAGGAGCGTTGGACTATCTTGCCTACTAAAGCCACCTGCAGGAATAAACGTTGCCCTCTCACCAATAAAACCAGAAACTCGAACTGTAGCCACATCCCCTATTATAGGACTTCGGCGATCAAAGAACCACGAGGAGCCTATCGACGATATGATAAGCTCGTCTGACTCTGCCACATCTGAAGATTTTGTGCCGGCTACAACTTCATCAGACACAGGAAATGAGAAAGTGATACTTGAAGCTGTCAAAAGCACAGTCTTTCTCAGCTGCACCTTACCAAAGATTCGACTTGATCCAAAGCTATTCATCGGTATCCCCAAAAACTGTTATTACATTGTTGATATGGTGGGGAAAAAACTTGGTGTTCCAGAAAAACACATCCTTCTAACTTTGAAGAAAATCCGCCTGAACGAGGCATATGCTATTTTAGGATATGATTTTGGACTATCAACGAGCCAAGTGAGTCGGATTTTAGCAAACCTGATTCCAAATTTATCCAATTTGCTAGGACAATTAGTTTTTTGGCCACCGAAGGAGTCAATACTAAAAAACTTACCGATCCAATTTCGTGCTAGATTCGCAAACGTCCAAAGCATTATAGACTGCTTTGAAATTGAAATTGAAAAACCTAGTGATGCTGTTAAACAAGCATTAACTTGGTCTGACTACAAGAAGTGCAATACCCTAAAGTATTTAATTTCTGCTACTCCTGATGGCCTGATCAATTATGTGTCGAAAGGGTATGGCGGTAGAGTATCTGACGTAGTTCTCGTCGAGGATTGTGGCTACCTTGAGTTGCTTCCTTCAGGTACATCAGTTTTAGCAGACCGTGGATTTAAACATCTGGAGACATTGCTCAAAAACAAGAACTGCACATTGGTACGTCCACCTAGTGTTGAATCTGCACGAAAGAGTACCAAAGAGGAAGTAATGCTCACAAAACGTATTGCCAGTGTACGAATACACATTGAACGAGTCATCAGGAGATTAAGAGAGTTCAAATCCCTGGAACCACACGCAACTGTTGACAACCATTTGATGAAGTATGCCGATAACATGGTACATATTGCTGCAAGCTTGATTAATTTACAAGGACCTTTGATAAAATGAATATATTTTTGTTAGTGCAGGAATAAAAAAGCACAGTGATAAAATAGTACAAAATATTTATTTGTGATACAGATTTGTGATACAGATATTAATGTCTCACCTTAATATTGTTTAATAATAAATTACTACTTAAACGAAATTTTTTTATCAAGTCTCTACAACGTACTTATGCTCACACTTACTGGCTGCGTGCCATAGATTTCATCAGCATGGGGAAAATAGCATTTTTCCAGAATTTTTGGGCTTTTGTCAAGACCGAATTTAAGAAGTTCGTATCGAAATTTACTTTTACAACTTCAACTTTTCTTGATTCTGTAAAGTCTGGATGAGCTACACAAAAAAGAGCTTCTTTTTTTGCAGCAAGTAGCATTTGCAAATGCATCTGAGCCAAATGCTTTTTGCCCACATTGCCATTTTTTACGTATGTTTCAAATGTCTTTTTTGTTAACGGGCATTTGACTTCTACCACAGCAGAATCAGTTATTCCGTCGGGAGACGCACCAAATATTGGAAACGAGCTGTTCAGTAGGAGCCCTGTTTTTTGTATATGCAAACCGATATCTTTACTTACCACATCGAGTACCTCATCTTCCAAAAAGCTACCTCTTTCCATTGCAAAAGTCTGAATGTGCTTCGCACCCAAAATTGTCTCAACAAGGGAACCTTCCATTTTTTTACAGTTAGCTGCTTCATACAATTTTGATGCTGTGATTCTAGCATGCCTGAGTTCATACCACAATTTTGAATTACTCTGATTTGTTGAGGCTCGACTTGCCATGTCACACAGAGAAGTTGGCATTTCCTCGGAGCAGAAATCGATGAACGCATCAGCTTTTTGATGACCACGATATCTGATCAGTAACTGATGAATTGACAAAGTTTCTGGGCCAGCTGGGGGGATGAAATGTTTAATGATTTGGCTTGTTGTGTTTTCTTTGGACAAACTCAGATCAATGAATTCCCGCAGAAAATTTCCTTCAACTGGCAATGGCGTTACTGTACTTCCTGACATATCTGAGGTCGTGATAAATTTTAATGTTGTGCCGACACGAGACAGTTTTGCTTTTTGCCAGTAACAGGTCACTTCGGTAGGTGCTGGATCCTCACTTCTCCTGTGAAGCCACATAAGAAAGGCGATCGCATGCTTGCACCCACCTGTAAAATAACATACCTATGTATTGATCCTTGATCCGTCACATTTATTTCACGACAAGGGTAATCAAATTATATACACACCAGCTGCAGCCGCACAATCCTGGCATTCCACTGTATTTATTACCTCCTTGCCTTCGTCTACTGTCAATATGACAACGTATGACTTGCTACGGACTCTATGTTCGGGACTGACTCTTGCCTTTACTGAGCATTTAGAACTTAAGCGACGCACCTGGACATACCCAATCGCAGAATCTCCATAACTTTCTCGAGCAGACCTATGTAAAAGGAAGGGACTTGTAAATCTACTCAGGACTACATGTTAACTGTAGTTTGTTAGCTTATGTAATATAGATAATCGTTAAAAATATTTGAGTAGCCAATTCTCTATAATATGCAGGATTGGAATTATGTAAGGAAAGAAGACATTTCTAATTTTTAAGGGGAGACTTCGGTGAAATTTTTGGCAAAAACAGGTTTTTTAATTCTTACAACTTTGAAAAGACGTGTTTAAAAAAATCCTTGCAGCAGTTTTTGAATAATGTCAGTATAGATAGTGAAAAAAAGTTTCAGCCTTCTGCGATGAAAGTGTAGACGCAAGGAATTTTTGATAGCGGTGAGAAAAATCTTCTTCGCAAGGTTCCTTGCGCTTACATTTTCATCGCAGGAGGCTGAATTTTTTTTCCCAGTCTATACTGACATTATTCAAAAACTGCTGAAAGGATTTTTTTATACAACGTCTAATAGCGATTTTCAAAATTTCACCGAAGTCTCCCCTTAAGTATAATGTATACATTTGTCTGATGAAGAATATCGTCAGAATATTTATTTAAAGGTTATGGTGGGTACGATATATTTGGATATAAGAATTGAGTTCCGAATTCCGTTCAGTGATATTAAATAGTGCATAGATAAAATATAAATCAAAAATCATCGTAAAACTAGTAGCGACTACACATGATGAGGTGAAAAAGTAGCTTACCTGCCGGCTTTTACGCCACGCATCTCAGCTCCGCCAAAATTTTCGTTTTTATGAAAAAACTCTGCGACCATAGTCGCATCAATCATTGGCAGATTGTTTGAGGTAGCTTTTTGAAAGCCGATATCAGTCATTATATCGCATAAATGTGTCAAATAACTCAGTTCGTAGCAGTTCGTAGCAGTTTACATACGAGCAGCTGACCTCGACGTACTCTGTGACGTCAAAATGGCGTCAGCCAATCACGGGCCGTCTACGTTCCCGCCCGTTTCAGCGTAAAATTAGCAATTTTTAATCATTTTTTGTCGTCCACAGGATGCATTTTTTCACTCTTACATTGCATAATAATTTATTAAAATATAGATAGCATTGATTTTTCATAAAGATATGAATTTTGGAGAATCACGCAACTTCCCTATTGCCGGTAAACATGCAAGTAATCTGAAACATTTGATTACCCGAAAACATTCGAGTACCCGAAAACATTTGCTTACCCGAAAAAATTCGAGTACTCGAAAACATTCGAGTATTCGGGTCGATTCGAGTACCCGAAAATTTCGGGTACTCGACCCGACAAAAATAAAAATTACTCGACCCGACCCGAGAAAAAGGTCTACCCGCACACCCCTACCAGAAAAATAGTAATGAATCCTATTTTAACATAGTATCGTCTACGATTTTAGAAAAGAATAAGTCTGGTTACTATGTGGAATAGTAAATATTACTATTCTTTTCTCTCCGTGTAGATATAGGGAATATATTAAATTGGCCCATTTTTGTATATGACACATACATATAAGAATTATATATGATCATCTATATGAGAATTATGTATGAATCGTATATGTGATGAGTATTATATGTGATTATATACGATTATTATAATATATATATGATTTATATATGATTCATATATATGATATATATTTTTCCATATACTTTTCATATATCTAAAGACATATACAAACTTTTTTTATCGGACTCATATGGGGAAATATGGTAAATATATTAAATATATGACTAATATATTTTTGACATTTATTTTGTTCCGTGGGGGCGTGCCACCACTATAATTATAAAGTACTTTGCAGAATTTTCTTTATGCACAAGCAACTGATGAAATATTGTAGAAAATAAAAAAGCGAAAATATATGAAGTCCGATTCGGCGAATAATGGTTACTTTGTTGCAACGTTGCAAAATAGTCTTCTACGACGAGTTACAAACAATTAACTGCGAAGAAATGATCAACCAATTCGTAGTAACGAACAAGGCACTATTTTCGGTCTCTGAGGGCCAGAACTATACGCATAAAATAAACTCGCGGTCGAGAAGCCTGTCACACGCGATTCAAGCTATAGAGTATAGACGGAATACTGTATTTTAGTGATTAGGTGATATTTTATATTTTCTAGTTGCGATAAATATTTTCATAGTCTGCTAAACTAAAACATCATAACAAAAACTATAATTCAAGTTTGATTTACTATACGTATAGTTCTTGCTACTTTACTACGTATGAAAGTCCTCAATTTGTGTCTATACTGTCGTTTAGGATCAGGCGAAATCGTTGACAATGTGCAAGATTATTTTCTAATGAATCCTCGTCGCAGTTCTTTGAGTTGGTAACAATGAACATGGATTTTTCTTTACACATGAACGGAAAGGCCGATTTCGCTCCCTATTTTCGGGGAGCAAAGAGCGGTTTTACCGCTCGAAAAGTCTTTCCTCCCAGAACGTCTTTCCTCCCGGCCTTTCCTCCCTGAAAGTCTTTCCTCCCAGTCTTTGCTCCCCGATATGAAGTTGCACTAGATTCATTTACTTCTTTTTTCCTTCATGAACAAAACAGAGGACGGTGGGTCCAACTTCATACCTATACTGTTTTGTTTAAAGCAGTAACCAAATAGATAAATCATAACTTTGATTTATTTATTAAAATTAATCGGTAAAACCGCTTTTTCCTCAAATAGGTAGCAAAATCGGCCTCCGTTCATGTGTAAAGAAAAATATAGTGTGCACTACGGGAGCAACGTTTTCGCTTCCTCGGTGTAGTTTGCTGCCCTCGCGTCCGCTCGTCTCGGCGAGTCCTCGCTCTCGCTCGGGCAGCAAGCTACACCTCGGGAGCGAAAACGTTGTTTGCTCCCTTGATGCACAATATACTATTATCTTTCACGTTGTTTCACCCTTGCCCGGCTGGCGAAATTATTCACTTCCAGGCCTGGTCAAAACATCGAAAAAAATGAAATCATCATGACCATCATGGCTAACTCGAATGTGTAATTGAATTTTTATTTAATCACACATTACTTTGGTACTCTATAAATATAACATAAATTCATTATGTCACACGAAGCCTTGTAACGGTCCAGGAGAGCGATGCAATACTTTAATTTTATTCTATAGTTCGGACACGTGTTATGGCGATATTGGCTTTAATTTCTATATCTGTGAATATTCGAATATGTCTCTGTTGCCGATGGACGTTTGTGTTGGTGGTGTTTACTTTCCACACACTTGCGACCGCGTTGTATCTAAGTCTTTCCGGTCAGCTGTGGGGTCTTCGTACTCGGGTGTGTGAGACTGTCGCGATGTAGTATGCTGAAACTTTGCCTAGATGAAGCCTGGATTCTTTATACGATCTCCCTTCCGCTCATTGAGTCAGGAAATGAAAAAGAATACCAGGAAGTGATAGGAGAATTAACGACAATGATTAGTGGCGCTACAATTACTAATCTTTTATTAAGACTCGTAATGAGATTATATATGGTTGTATAATTAGCGGAGCCGCTACTATCTGTCAGCCACTTATTGGGCGTCGAGATGAGTGATCTCCAGCCGATGTTTGGCCTTGAGTGCGTTATATTGCAGGACGAAGACGCTACCTGTATTAGGTGTTGTATTGCTTACCATATAACGCGACCTCAGCCGGATATTAGGATGTGTTGTTAATCTGCTAGGTATTATGAGGAATGACACTTCACAGCACTTAAATAATAAATAGAAACTGGAATATTTCTTTCATTTTCACAAACTTGTCTTTATTTCTATAATCTTTATGATTATAACTGCGTCTACTGCGCGCGGCTAAATTTATTAATTAGGCAAATTATAAACGAAAACGGTTCAAGTAAAATTATTTAAATTATATAAATTATCTATGATAATATTTGTTCTGGTTTTACGTACCGAGAAAACGAATTTCAAATCAGATATACTGAGGATTATATTATTGACTCTACGTTTATACAAAAATCTAAGTTTATTGCAAATTGACTATAAGTTATGAAAATGACTCTATATTACTAAGAAATAAGTTAATCAACTATCTAGACGATTTCAGGAGTTATCTTTAATTGACCGATCTTAACTTCGCGGGTGTACTTGCACGACTGTGTCCTATGACACCTCTTTACGCTGCTTATATACTGATTTTGATCTTCCTGTAATCGTCTTGATTGTTCTGGAAGCTTCTATATTGTTCGATCTTACTTTACATCTTATTTGGTACGATTCTGGCTAATTGGTGGAGTTTAATATTGCCTTCATACTGGCGCAAGTTCTTTTGATCCTATTTTCACCAATTTAGGTGTTATTATTTTGAAAGTCGCGCGTCGATAGCATCGTCTGCGATCGAGAAGCTTCTACGACCTTCTACCAATTTCCAGAACCTTCCATGCGTTTCGATGGACGATATCTATCAGCTATTTTATACTAGTGACTTTAGATCAGGACGTCACAGCCTGTTCAAATCCTTCAAACCTGTACACTAAACGTAATGGATTCTGAGCCGGACGAGTTGGACAATTCTAGAAACAGCCAATCGGCGCTCTGGATTTTTTTAATCCACTATACACTAAACGTAACTAATCCACTGTATACTAAACGTAATGGATTCTGAGCCGGACGAGTTGGACAATTCTAGAAACAGCCAATTGGCGCTCTGGATTTTTTTAATCCAGAGCGCCGATTGGCTGTTTCTAGAATTGTCCAACTCGTCCGGCTCAGAATCCATTACGTTTAGTGTACATACATTTAGTAAACATATTTTCTTTTACTCCTGGGTCCTTTATTGGTTACTAAATATAAATAAATAATACAAGAAAACTGTTATAAGAAGTCTGTAATACCCGAAAGGGGATGCAAGAAAACATTATATATACTAAATATAAATATACGTAAAATAAAAAGAAACATAGTTTACGCTGCAAGTTTGTTGGCTCTCTGACATTATAACAAAGTACGCATAAAATGTAAACGCGGCCTGTAGCTATGCCAGTGAATTTTACTATTATTATGGGTATAATAAACATAAATATAGTAAGTTCTGCAAGCTTGTCGATTCTTCTATGCTCCGCCAGAGGAGCCCGAGCGCGGCCTGTTGCTATGCCAGTAAATTTAACCAATCAGACATCGAGCTGAGACCCGAGAGTCCCGCGAACTCGGCAGCGATTGGCTAGAGGCTATGCGGTGGGGGGAATCTCCGGAGGCGGGAGAGCGTTCCGCGGCAGATCACCGCGAGGCTTCGAGGTACGAGGTTGGTGCGTGGTACTTAAGGTGAAGTGAAACGTTTGTCAGAACTTCGAAAACGGGAATCGTGGATTCTCCGGAACTACTGAATCAATCGCGATGAAACTTGGAGGGATTGCACATAATTGTGGCAGAAAGTGGCTGATTATTTCACTTTTCCAAAATTTGACAAAAATTTTCACAGATTGACGTACCGACCACATAAATCGCGAGATTATTCACTGTTGCCGTAGATAGTCGCATTTTTCCCGATAATTAACCACTCCGCAATGAAAAACTACACACTTTGAGCCTAATCTCGTGTCATTTGATGGAGAAATGGCTGAGAATTGACGATTCTCCGTTGCTCATAACTAAAAAACCGATATTCAGTTGAGATCACAACCCTTATCTACAGTTAGTCGAGATCACAGCCTGTATCGAAATTGCAGCCTATGGCTGTGTTCCAATTGGTAAGTGTGCACACTCGTACCCTCGTACACTCGTGCCCTCGTACACTCGCGCACTTACTTTTCTACCACGTCGTTCAGATTTTTCATGGTAGAGGGCACTGTCCTAAAGCGTAGGTATACGGCAATATAAAGGTGCCTTTTCACGGCGTCGCTTATCGCTCAGATTCAGCGACAAATGGGTAACGTGAGGATAGTAAATATCGCCACGATAAATTCTATCCATGGCCGAGTGGATTTCACGAACACAATTCAGTCTTGGTCGTATGTTGAAGACTCCTCGTGCTTAGTACTAGCGAAGTGAACGAAACGTTTGACAAGAAAAGAAAAATCAACCATCTGAACAATGGATATTGATGAACATCACGGAATACCAATATATGTCTGTAAGTACCGTTAACTTTTACATTTATTCTAAACCAATCTAATATGCTCATGTCGGCATGTTCGACAAACAGTTGTAAAGAAATGTCGGGGGAAAGGCAAGTATCAATTCTAATACAAATTATACAAATAATTTTTTTTCAACTTGACTTGTATGTCACCGTGGCTGGGTTAAAAAAAGGAGTGATTGTGATTATATTTTCTAATAAATTTGCATTACACATCTGTGAATAATTCTGACAAAACCTGAAAATCGATTACGTTCTTCTTCCTTTCGAATAAATGAACTCAATCTAGAAAATCGATGATGTTCTTCACATTCTGAAATATTACTGGAACGTATTAAAATTTCGGAACATATTCGTGAGGGTATTCTAGGGGGACGCATGGTGGTAGTATGGGCACACAGACACGTGTACACACCCATGAGTGAATTTCGCTCCCTATAAATCTTATACTCAAATTTCCTAATCTATGAGACTTGATCAAGAATCTTTTCGTTTTCCAGGGAAACCTGACGACGTTATTGGTTTGATAAAAACAAGGTCATCATTGAACCATTTATTCACTGGCAAGCGTGGGTCCAGCAATAGTGGTTGGGAAATCGTGGCGACCAAATTGAGATGCGGTGCTACCGCACTCCAGTGCAAGAAAAAATGGGAAAATCTGCAGATGAAGTATAAAAAAATAATGGTTCCCGCAACAGGAACTGGGTTGGAAGAACGGCCGCATGGAGCGCATAACTGGCCCTATTTCGCCCTAATGAACAAGTTCATGTCGAGCAGACACACAATAAACCCTCTGTTGTTGGTACAGTCGTTTACTCCAACTCAAACTGCAGCATCACCTAATCAAGCTTCACTAACTTCAGTGTCTGATCGCTCCATGTGCTCAAGTTCCCGCATTCGTACCCTGCCGGAAGATCTGCTATCTTCTGAGGCTGAAACGCTTTCCGGGCGGTCTTCGTCTTCGGCTCAATCACCTTTTTCATTTCCGGTTCCCTACTCTCCCCAGCCGTCTCCTTCCTACTCCCCTCGGCCATCACCATCCCATTCTCCTCAGCCATCACCTTCCTGCTCTTCCCAGCCATCACCATCCTACTCTCCCCGTCCATCTCCTCCTTACTCTCCCCAACAGTCTTCTTCCTGTTCACCTCAACCTACATCCCCCTCAGTACCTTACCTATCGCCTATCCTCAGCGAGGTGAATTCCCGACTGAGCAATGAACACCTAGAATCAAGTAGGAAAAGAAGGCGTCCTGCTCCAAAAAACACAGATGCCATTACAGACCTGATGAGAATAGTTACCGAAGATCTCAGTAAACAGGACCGCGATCGGGAACAGGCCCGAAAAGTTGAAGAAGACCTCTTAGAGGTTCTGCGAGAATTTCTCTCAAAGAAATAAAAGTGTAATATTCGACTTCTCTCAAAACTGGCATGGCCGAAATTTTTCAACATAATTTTGATTTTCTTCCATGTTTAACTCATAAGTCTGTTACGTATCCCATTCTATTCAATACCTCTCTCACTCTCAACACCCAAGACATAATATCCTGCATGCATCCAGTCTCACCACCTCTAATCAGAGGAAGTCTCACCCTTACATTCCAAGAAGTCCATCCCTACCTATGCTCCCATAAAACTGCACCTGCACGAACGCGCCCATGCCCGGGACAATGGAAATGATGACCTAACGATTCAGCTCATCATCAGCTCATCAGTAGCCATTATTAATATTGCACTTGCAACAACTCACTTACTCCTAAATCGTTAACCAAACCAGTCGTTCTTAAACTTGCATCCGAAACGACTCTTAATTAACTCTCGAAATCATAAACTCAAATCACTCATCGCTTTCACTTAATAACGTATAACAATCATATCGATGGTTCTACTATCCTAGTAATCACTATACCAATAAACAACTATTTAGTTATTTACATATTATATTCGTTTCAATCACCTACCATCCAAAATCCGGTTACCCAGCTAAGGTGTAAAACGAGGAACGAACTCGACGACAGCTCTATCCACGTATACACAAAAGGTGGGAGCTCTTTCCTTATTCATAACAAGTCAGTGATTTTATTATGTATTGAAATGCAATATAGATGTGATAATTGACATTGTACTACCTACATCGACCGCTCCTCAGAATAAGATCCTAACTTGCGACGCTTGCTACTCAGATTCTAGCTACTAAGACCCCTACTAGCGAGCCTTGCTACCGAATTTATTACTTTTTGGAACAGTTCGCTTGTGATTTTGTGTGAAACTAGTTGTAAAAGAATGTAATATTAATACGTAAATATAGTTTTTTCAAAGTACTTCTTTTTATTACAATATGTTTTGTGGAATTCTCTCACCCTAGGCGGCTCAGGTATCTAGTTTAATTCTAGCTTTAAGATTATAATGGTTAAGATGGATTTGGGGTGAATGAATGAGATTTCAATTTTGGGAAAAAGCCTTGCGGCATAAAAAACCCAGTTTATTGTTTCAATACATACGATGTTTCTTAGTAGCTACAATAGTCATTATTTCACAGTTTAGATTGATCACAGAAATTTTTTAAAATAAAGTGACAGTATTAGAATATGGCAAAACAATACTAAATCTAGTGTATTAGACAGCACTCCATAATGAAAACGTTAATTATTGCAGCATTTGTGCTTGTTCAATTGTAAATAGTCGCAGAAGTAAGTTGCGTGAGTCGTTCCCGTGCTGTTCTTCATGAGGAACACGTCGGGGAGGAAGTGGTTCCAGTAGGTGATCTTCATGGATTCGAATAATGTCACCTTGTGTAATACAAATATTGTGCATTACTGTGCAAGCTGCTATAACTTTGATCGCAGTTTCGATTTTCACTTCCAGAGCTTTCGTAAATATAATTCGCCACCGTACCTTCAGAAGACCGAATGCTTTTTCAACTACTATCCTAGCTTTGCTGAGCGCATGATTGAATGCTCTTTTCTCTGCAGTGAGAGGTGCCTTGTAAGGTGTGATGAGAGTAACAGGGTGTCGTCGACACGGATAGCCACTATCACCTATTATAAAGTACCCTTCTGGAGGATACAGACCGTTTTGAAACAATGCGCTGTTCCTAAAAACTCGACTATCGTGAACAGAGCCAGGAAATCCGCTTACAATATTTATAAACAACCCCGAATCGTCAACTAGGCCTTGTAAGTTTATAGAGTAGAACTGTTTGCGGTTGTAATATTGATCATGTAAATTGATCGGACAAAGGATGCGAACGTGGCACCCGTCGATGGCTCCAACACACTGCCTGAATACAACACTGTTCGCTTTCCTAGCAAATGCTTCACCGATATTTGGCAGCCTCTCTTCGGATGGTAGTCGCACAACTTCGGGTAAAATGGCAATAACCAAGTCCAGAAATTTATGGACTATGCGAAAGACAGTTGACCGTGGGATATCGAAGCTGAAGGAAACAACTCTGTACGATGTACCACAAGCTAGCCAAAATAGAAAGGTGATTGCCTAGGAAATAGCAAAAAAAAAAAAAAAGTGATGAGTGATTATTTCATGTCTGTTTTAACAAATTGTCCACTAATATGAATGAGCAGGTGTAATCAAGTCATATTCAAACAAATGCAATGCTCACTTCGAGTTCGATACACCAACCCGACCGCTTGTGATCCCGCCTACACAATTCAACAAGTCGGGACACGCTTTCCGGCGTAACTCTTAAATGCTCCTTAGTTGGGTTTCGATCGCCCCTCAGCAGAGCTCCCAACAGTCGTTCGTTGTACCCAACAATCGCCTGACAATACAAGCTTCGCTGGAAATTTTAGGAAAATAATTCTGCATTAAACTGCATCGTGAAAACAAGCCTCAGTTAGCTTAGGTAACGTGACTTGACTCAGTCTAGTGATTCTTATGTACGTATTATAACCTCACCTCCTCATGATTTTGTTGCAACAATCGCAACAGCAGCGAATCATACATATGTGTTCTAGCTGCGTGTCTCCTTTCCATTTCCCGATTTCTTTGGAATATACGATTTGTAACCATCCAGACAGCTATACGCAATTCGTCAGTAATCATTATATGCAACGCTTTTCCTGATTGACACTTGTAAAACTTGCACTGACAACTTGTTTTTTACGCCAGATTCTTTTGATATTTTTATATACTTGATAAAACGTTTCGTTCACTTCAGTTCACTTCGCTAGTAGCACGAGGCACGAGGAGTCTTCGACTTGATACGACTGAATTGTGTTCGTGAAATCCACTCGGCCATGGATAGAATTTATCGTGGCGATATTTACTATCCTCACGTTACCCATTTGTCGCTGAATCTGAGCGATAAGCGACGCCGTGAAAAGGCACCTTTATATTGCCGTATACCTACGCTTTAGGACAGTGCCCTCTACCATGAAAAATCTGAACGACGTGGTAGAAAAGTAAGTGCGCGAGTGTACGAGGGCACGAGTGTACGAGGGTACGAGTGTGCACACTTACCAATTGGAACACAGCCAGTATATTTGCAAATAATCTAGCGGTGGACAGAGGTACCAAACGTTCGGTAGTTCTGTTTTACCGCGGTGCAAGGCACCCGGCCGTGGCCTTGAAACGTTTCACTTCACTTTAAAATACAATCGTACATCGTGGGGACGCCGCGTATATCTAGATCCCAACGAAACCTAAATACATCATGCAGACGGTTGTGTGTGGAGTCTAGTGTTGTGAAGTGAACTAAGAAGATTATCCGAAAAAGTGAATCTGATTCATTGGTGCCTAATAATATGTCCGACTCGACTGAGGAAACTCCCAATAGTCAGGACATCCACGTTATCGACGTCGCTAAAAAATTACGAGAATGGGCACTCGACGAGTATAGGGTAACGGCACCGGTAGTCGGCCACCCCCCAGTAGTCGGCCACTTGACCCATTACATCGCAATAATTAGTATGCATATCCATTGATTTCCTTGCGATAATTTTCCTTGTGTTCATTGAGGTTTTTTCCGTCGGTAAGTACCACAGTGGCGTAAGTTAGCTGTTTTAGTGGAGTAAAATCGTTCGTCGAACGTCGCGCGTTGTCAAGCGCGGTGCTGAGTTGAGGTGGACACAACAAGAGCGTGGTATTTGAAAACCGTCAGTATTGAATTTACTGGCGAAAATAAAGTAATATTAGTATTTATATATGTTGGCCATTGATGAAATTAGCTATTTCAACGCCTAAATCAGTGTGAATATTTGTGAGGTTAAAATTATTCAAGGTGGCCGACCTCAGGGCTACAATATCCTAGGTAACTCCAGTAGTCGGCCGGGTGGCCGACTACTGGAGCACATCGTATTTAATTTTTACTACCAGTAGTCGGCCAGTCCGGCCAGTCACGATGTTTAACCCAAAATTCGTTTGCGAAAAATATTAAATCCGTTAATCCAGTTATTTTCATTACTGTTAACTGCTATACTAAAACAATAGATTCCTAAATATTTAATATAATAAAATAGGGTACTGTTAAGAGTAGATATAATTAATAAAATTATTTTCTACAATAAATATTATTAAAAATAATAGTAATAATAATGATTGATAAATAAATGAATAATAGCTATCAAATAATAAAAATGAATATTAATTTAACGGAAACACATATTAATGTGGCTTGAATGAGCCCTTATGATTCTCCGAGCCCTGCGACTACCCGGCCGACTACTGGTATACTCAACGTGGCCGAGTACTGGTGCAGCGTGGCCGACAACTGGTGATTCGCACCACATTACCTTATTTGACGTTTAATTCTCGCATTTAAGTATTATTCCTTGAGCTGAACGTGAAAAACAATATCTAGGACCTTTTGAAAACAGTACACGAAACCCAAAATATCAAGTACGATACAAAGCGTTCGAAAAACGAAGTTAAAATCGCCGTAAGGCTTAAGTGGCCGACTACTGGTGCCGTTACCCTATTGCGGCTTTTGAAAGTAAGTACAATATTTTTCTCTTTATTGTGACGCTGTTTCTATTCGCACGGTAGAGTGTCTTTAATAGAGTCGTGTCGTGTCGTGGACGTAACTTATTTCATTGAAAATTACCGTAAACAAAAATATTGAGTCTGCTCAATATTATTAGATAACCAATTCGATTTCTCATTATAACGATACGTTTACCTTATGTTTAATATTTCGTAGTATGATCAAAATAACGAGGCTGAAGCTAGCAGCCAGAGTTAGCAGCCGAACGCTGCTGTTCAACGTTGAACGCCTATGCGTAGCAGCGTTCGGCTGCTAACTCTGGCTGCTAGCTTCAGCCTCGTATCAAAATAGGGATATAAGTTTGAGTTACGATAAGAATTCGTATATTTGATTTGAATGTACGAATTATCAAAATAGCGATACGTATACTCATTCTGACAATATTTTTTTCTACGCGTGAGGATACTCTGTATAGCTACGACGCTTCGTCAAGATAAACAACTCACAAACAATTAAACTGCGTATAGCTGAAATAGCGATATGTATACTCATTCTGATAATATTTTTTTCACCGTGTATATATAATTGTATAGAATATTTATATTAAATATAAATATAAATAATACTAATAATATAAATAATAAAATAAATGTTATATAAAATCCATGTAAGTTTTATAGAAAAATCGTTCTATAGAACTCTATATGATTCTATATAACTATATAAAGTTATATATAATTATATAAAGTTCTATAAAACTTACATGGATTTTTATATATATAATATATAAAATCATTTTTACTCGGGCAACTTTCTCGGTTTATTTCACTGTTACTAGTTTTTTGCCTGTCGCTAGAATTTTTTTCCCTGTTTATTTCGGTGTGAAAGATGTTGGTATTACGGAAGCCTGGTCCCGCCAACCGAGTGCGACATACACTGTTGTGAGAATCAGGCTCTAACGACATACACTGTTCTAAAAAAATCCGAATTTAGCGACATACATTGTCGTGAAAAACCCGAATTTAGCGACATACATTGTCGATAAAATCAGGATCTTCTGAAAAACTGAACAAAAATTGCATGAACTAAATATCTCTTTTGAAAAAAATAAAATAATTACATAATAAAAATGCAGTTTATATTATGATAACTTTTATGCTAGGACGTAAATAAACGGACTCGATAAATTGCGATATGGGTATTAGGGTGGTCGTTAAAAAAAAAATTATTTTGGATAACCTGCAATCGGTTCTAAATGTGAAAAAAATAATTCTCTAATTTTTTCAGATTTTTAATTTGACTCCCTATTGACGCTATTTTCACATGAACTTTTCTTAATTCGTAAAAATCCTAATTTGAGATGGGTTTAATTTAAATCAGCGAGATCACATCGGATACGTCTTGTGTTTGTATATTACACACAGCTCGAGTGAAAAATTGAAATCATTATTTTACATATTTTAATATATTGATTAATTTAATTATTTTTTATTTCTTATTTTTAATTCTCGCGTAAAAAAATTAAAACTCAAATGATTTTGCTAAAATTGATATTATTTAATTCAAATATAGACTTCTCAGCGCCAAGCTTGATCATAGTCAGTGACTGTCTATTTGAGCAATATCATTTGAGTTTTAATTTTTTTACGCGAGAATTAAAAAAAAAAAAAAAAAAAAAAATAAAAATAAAAAAAAATAAAATAAATTAATCAAATAATATTAAAATATGAGTCAGATCACGTCAAGTGGACCCCCCCCTTTTCCACTTGATCATGGAATACTTGCTAAAATATATTAATCGAAAGTAGTCATCACTAATAATCATCCCTCAAAACAGTTTTTGAAAATTTTGAAATTAACAACAATTTTTTTTACAATAAAAATTTTAAGTACTTTTAATTAAAAAATCAATTGTAAAAAAACTGTTGAAGATAACTTAACGAAATTTGCAGAGCTTATAGTGAAATATTTATAATTTCATAAAAAAATTTAAAAAAAAATTTATTTGTTTATTATCATACTTTTTATTAACTTTTATATAAACAAATGAAAATTTTAATGACTTCTCAGTACGATAATCGAATTTTTTTTTTTTAGTTATACGCGTTATACATTCAAGCTCCATATTCCGAAAGAAAATTTCACTGCCCGGCATTAGTTTAAATAATATATATTTTTATATCACGTAGCGACGAGCGGTGTCAGTGCAGCGCGCTGCCAAGCTTGGCTGCTCAGGCTATAGATCGCTCCATAGGACACAATTTAATAAAAAAAATTTACTGTAAAAATTATTTCACAGAATTTTTTTTTTTTTTTTAATTATATTTAAAAGAATATTTTTAACAAATAATCAAAATAATCACACATTTTTTTATTAAATAAAAACAGTCAAACGAAATAAACATTTTTTAATACAAATAAAATCAATAAATAAATTAACACTTTAAATTATTTTTTAAACTTTTTTTTGTTATTTTTTAAATGCAATGTTTGTTGTAATTTTTTGATCTTCAGAAAAAATTTTGCATTTTAAGGATTCTTTATTGATACCTTGGAAATGAAGAAACTGACGCGTATTTTTTATTGTTATGGCTTGTTCATACCGCGGTTTGTATTCAGCTTCATGGGAATTATGATCTTCTTGAGAACAAAAACCGAAATCAATATTTTTGAAAAAATGTTTAGCCCATTTAAATAGTGACTCTGCTGTAAAAAAAACCCGGAAGTGATGAAATCTTCAAAAGTTTCGTGGACCATCTTCACCAAAAACTTGATTTTCCCCCCAAATTTCGTTCGAATCGGTCGAGTCGTTTTCCCGCAGTTCAGGATACACGTAATAATTAATTGAATTGTGAAACACTTGAACCGGAAGTGATGAAATCTTCAAAAGTTTCGTGGATCATCTTCACCAAAAACTTGATTTTCCCCCCAAATTTCGTTCGAATCGGTCGAGTAAAAAAAAAAAAAGTTTAAAAAATAATTTAAAGTGTTAATTTATTTATTAATTTTATTTCCCAATAAACCATAACGTAGGAAAAATAGGGCTGATGTCCGGCTAAAACACGTGTATTAAACGTAATCACGTTTAATTTAGCCGGACATCAGCCCTATTTTTTCTACGTTATGGTTTATTGGGTTGTATTAAAAAATGTTTATTTCGTTTAACTTTTTTTATTTAATAAAAAATGTGTGATGATTTTGATTATTTGTTAAAAATATTCTTTTAAATATAATTAAAAAAATAAAAATCCTGTGAAATAATTTTTACAGTAAATTTTTTTATTAAATTGTGTCCTATGGAGCGATCTATAGCCTGAGCAGCCAAGCTCGGCAGCGCGCTGCACTGACACCGCTCGTCGCTACGTGATATAAAAATATATATTATTTAAACTAATGCCGGGCAGTGAAATTTTCTTTCGGAATATGGAGCTTGAATGTATAACGCGTATAACTAAAAAAAAAAAAATCGATTATCGTACTGAGAAGTCATTAAAAATTTCATTTGTTTATTTAAAAGTTAATAAAAAGTATGATAATAAACAAATAAATTTTTTTAAAAATTTTTTTATGAAATTATAAATATTTTACTATAAGCTCTGCAAATTTCGTTAAGTTATCTTCAACAGTTTTTTTACAATTGATTTTTTAATTAAAAGTACCTAAAATTTTTATTGTAAAAAAAATTGTTGTTAATTTCAAAATTTTCAAAAACTGTTTTGAGGGATGATTATTAGTGATGACTACTTTCGATTAATATATTTTAGCAAGTATTCCATGATCAAGTGGAAAATGGGGGGTCCACTTGACGTGATCTGACTCATATGTAAAATAATAATTTTAATTTTTTTACTCGAGCTGTGTAATATACAATCACAAGACGTATCCGATGTAATCTCGCTGATTTAAATTAGACCCATCTCAAATTAGGATTTTTACGAATTAAAAAAAGTTCATGTGGAAATAGCGTCCATAGGGAGTCAAATTAAAAATCTTAAAAAATTAGAGAATTATTTTCTTTCACATTTAGAACTGATTAAAGGCCATCCAAGAGATATATAGAGATGATTTTTGAGATCGAAGGTCGGAGTTTGGGAGAGTGGTGTGAAAAACGTTCGAAGAGAGACAAATAGATAGTGAAAATAAACCAGTGAGCTGTAAAAAGCGCGGCGGAGCGGAAACGCACAGGTAGGGAAAGTGGCGTGAAGATCAAGGTGAAGGGAGAATAGGGAACAGAGGAAAACCAAACACAAATTCGTGGAGGTTAGGAACGCATGTGAGTGTGTAGGTGAAAAGGGCGCCAAGAATGCAAGAGAGTGGGGACGCAACAGGTGCGTGTAGTCATAGCAGCGACATCTCGGTGGACGAAAGCGCAAGACCCGACGGAGCGGCAGTACCGACGCACGGCAGGGGAGAAGAAGGTAAAGCAGTCGGTAAAGTAGTAGGCAACTGGGAAAAATACTTCTTAGCTAGTGAGGATACGACAACGAAAAGAGGTAGACCTACAAAAGCGGAGCAGCTGGCAAAACAGGGAAGGCAGAGGTCCAACAGTTTACGCAGTTTAAGCACATTTGCAAACTTCACTAAGAACGCAAGGAAAAGAGATAGAGACGACGAAGGACTGAAGAGAATTGAGGGGTTCCCGCACAAGAAAAGTGCCATGATGGCAAGAACCCCACCCCGGAAGGAAGCGGAAGATCGACAGAAGAATATGATGAACGTCGAAGAAATGGGGCTAGAGGAGCCAAAAGAGAGTAAAAAAGGAGAGGACGAAGTCGGGGTGGAGGGAATGAGAGGGATGATGGCCCAATTGATGGAGGATATGAGGAAAAGAGTTGCGGAAGACACTCGTGACGCCATCAAAGAAGAGGGGGAGAGGCGGAGAAAAGAGACGAGTGAAATCAGGCAGGAGCTGAGAAAACTGTCGATTACGGTCAGAAGAGGCCAAGAACTGTGGAAGGAAGAGAAAGAGGAAATGGTTAGGCAAATTGAACTGCTAAAAAAGGCGGACAAGGAAAGAGAAGAGGAGCTGCAAAGGGTGAAGGGAGAAATGGAAGAATTAAAGAAACGAATGCAAGAAAAGACGCCTGGAGCAGGAGCGGAGTACTTAGGGGAGGCAAGGATCATGACTAGGAAAATAGAGGTCCTGGAAAAAGAAATGGAGAGCAAAGAGAAATTCGAGAGAAGGATGAATGTCCTAGTTAGAGGGGAAGAGCTAGGTCAGCACGATGACAAGATAGAGGGGGCAAAGAAAGTGCTGAACGAGGCCGCTGGAGCAGTAGTTCAGATCAAGGAAGCCACGGAGTTGGGAGATGCAACTTGTAGCTTCATAAAGGTGACCCTGGCATCCTGGGAAAAGAAAAGGAGCATAATGAGAGGAAAGAGGTCCTTCAAAGGCAGGAAAATTTACGTAGACGACGATCTGACTAAAAGGGAAAGGGAGGTACAAAGAGTGATAAAGGGAAGAGCTAAACAACTAAGAGAGAGAGGGCACACAGTAAGCGTAGGGTACAAGCGGATATGGGTGGACGGCATGCGGTGTGACTGGGATGACAGAGGGAAAACCATTGCGAGGGGCGTGGAAATGAAAGAAAGCACACTGCAGGAGCCCAGCGGCAGCAGCACGCAATAGGGATGCGACGAAGAGGACGGGGTAAGGTTCATATTCTGGAACATAGCGGGGTGGAAGAACAAGGATGAGGAGTTCTGGGAATTCATAAGAGGATATGACGTAATAGGACTCACGGAAACGTGGATGGATGAAAAGGAGTGGGAGAAATATGAAGGGAGGCTCCCGAAAGGCTGGAGATGGAAGCACCAGGCGGTGGAGAGGGTAGAGAAAAAAGGGAGACCCAGAAAAGGAATTCTCACAGGGGTAAGGGAGAACCTTTGCACGAGGGAGGAAGAGAAGGCAGCAGTAGAGGGCATTGAGGAGAGGAAGTTCAGAGTGGGCAGCGAAATATGGAAAGTGATAACAGTATACAATAGGAACGGGGAAGAAGAGAAGCTAAACCAGCTGAAGAGGATGATAGGGGATGAAAGAGAAGAGGGGTTGCTAATTGTGGGGGGTGACTTTAATGCAAGAATAGCGAGGGAAGGATCGAGGCCGTCGGTGGGAGAAGATGATACAGAATGTAGAGCCGTGAAAGATGAAGTCCTTAACAGGGAAGGGGAATTCCTACTGAGAGTAGCAGAAGTAAGAGGGTGGAGCGTCTTGAACGGTAATTAAGAGGGGGACGAGGGGGGGGGGGGGGTGGACATTCGCCAGAGGGGAAAGCAGATCAACGATAGACTACATACTGGTAAACGAGGAAACGTGGGAGAGAATCGAAAGCTTCAGAGTAATAGCGAGGGTAGACTCTGACCATCAACCGATCACAACGTGGGTGAGAGGCAATGACGGCAGGACAAGAAAGCCGGATAACACACTAAGGGAGATTCAGGTCTGGGGGGAGAAAGAAGCAGCGAGGTTCAAAGAAACAACAGAAAATAAGGAGTGGGAGGCGGGGGAAGTCCAAAGGAGTTGGCAGGAGCTGAAAGAGGTAATCAAGAGGGGAACCACGTACAGGGAACGGAAGGAAGGGTGGAAAATAGGAAAAAACCCGTGGTGGGACAGCGAGTGCAGGAGGGAAAAGAAAAGGCTCCAAAAAGCTTGGAAAAGGGCTGGTCCGATAAAAGGGGGGGAAAGTGAAGAAAAGTTCAAGAAGGAAAGACAGGAATACAAAGAACTGTGCGAAAATAAGAAGACAGCGTGGAAAAGAGAAGAGGAGAGGAAGGTGGCAGCGATCAAAACAGAGAAAGAAGCTTGGGAATACGTGAAAAAGGAAAGGAAGCGGAGGAAGGGGATAAGCGAGAAAATTAAACCGGAAGATTGGGGAACCTTCTTCATGGAGACCTTCGAAGGACTGGAGAATAGATCGATTGAATCGTGGGAGACGGAAGGAAGCGAAAGACTAACAGACGAAGGCATAGCAGAAGGGGAACTGGATGAACAGTATGCCAAACTAAAAAAGGGCAAGGCAGAGGGGGGAGATGGTATTAAGAACGAGGCGTGGATGTACAGCGGGAACAATGTTAAGAAGAAGCTGCTAGAGATACTGAGGAAAGTGTGGAGGGGGGAAGGATACCCGGAAGACTGGAGAGAAGGCGTTATTATTCCAGTGCATAAGAAGGGAAGTACCGAGGTGATAAACAACTACAGGGGAATCACCCTAACCAGTACCGCCTAAAAAATGTACGCGTCGATCCTGAACAAAAGAATACTAGAAGAAATAGAGAAGAGGAACGGTTTCAGTGAAACAATGGCAGGATTCAGAAAAGGCCGGGGGACCATGGACCATATACAGGGAAGAAATCTTGATACTGCTCAGTCAAAGTGCCTGACTGCGCATTCGCGAGTTTCGTCGTCCGCTAAGGCAGGTTAGCCATGCCGAGTTTTAGCTGTCAAACTTTGTTTTTGGCGGCGATGTAATTGATACGAATTTTTGAGGTTATAATCTCAAATAATTGCGTTAGCGATTCGGAAAGGCTTGAAAAGCTTTATTGAAACTTGATGTTCGACTGTCGCAATTTATTTCGAACAGTTGATTGCTCGCTTCGATTCGATTTATCCGTTTATTTTTCAAGGATTTGTTTCATCGAATTAAAATTGAAAACTAGTGGTCTTATAATGGGTGGTTGGAAAAAAACGAATCAGGTAGGTGTGAACAGTTTATTAAATTGTATTAATTTGATACAGTATAATTAATCCAAATTCTTGATCGATTAACAGGAAATGTTGGTGAATAAATGCTGTTGAACTAGAAAATTCAAGAATGAGTTTGTAACAGCCAAATCATTGCATCTTCTGAGTAACTTTCTCGCTAGGAAGAAACATTCATTTGACGAGTTCTGAAAATGAATAGTACCAAACTGATCGCTGAAGAAGTTTGAATATCTTATCTCTAGTGGAATTTTGATTTTCTATTTTGGTGAGTCTACTTTAATAAAGTTTCTAATAAATCTACTCCAATTTCAACTCAAAAATTATTGTGAGTGGTAAAAAGTGAGTGATTAAAAAATCAAGCAGAGTTTATCCTGTGAATTGTTAACAATGTTCGAGTGAATAAATAAAGTAGGCCCCATACTGAAATTAAAGATTAGTAACGTCGGTCATTTTGAGTTATTTCTGAATTCCATGTTATTGCTGTTTGAAACAAAAGAAAGCTCACCCGCAGAGTTAAAATAGAATCAGAAATGCAGATAGTATCCTGCAATGAGTTGAAAATCTAGAATTCCAAAATGTTTCTCAGCGTCACAACTTTGCTTTCAGGCCATCTCATGCTTTTAGAGATTGTTCGAAGCACTACGATGAAGATATTGGTGTATCTGATGCGAGGGGAAACTTCAGTGAAATTATGATATAAACGATTTTATCGTTTTTCAAAATACTAAAAAGAATGTAATTAAAAACTCCCTGCGTCAAAATTTAGATTATGGTAGTTTCTATTGAAAAAAATGTCAATCCTCTAAGTTAAAAGTGGATGCGCAAGGAACCTTTTGCAGAAAATTTTCTGCGCACCGCTGCCAAAAACTCCTTGCGTATACACTTTCAACTTAGAGAATTCAAATTTTTTTCCATACACATACTACCATAATCCAAATTTTGATGCAGGGAATTTTTGATTGGATATTTTTTAGTAATTTCAAAAATAAAAATATCGTTTTTATCAAAATAAGTAAATATCGAATTTTCATAACGTTAATGAAAATTTTCTTTGCGAACTGGAGAAACAATAGACTTGAACCTCAATCTGATAATCTTCATCGCAGTGCTCCGTCACTCTGACAATGCTCGCTGATAATACTGTTTGAACTTCAGTAATGGTAGACGGTGTCGAATGATTCCTTGACAAAATGAAGTATCAGCAACGGTCGAATGACAAACTCATTATCATTGACTTTATCAAAGTAAGATGATCAAATATCCAAACACCGAGATCTGTACAGTGTTGAGCCTTTAATTTTGCCACGATTGATGTAAAGACGGAGGTGATGGTCCGACAAAATTCATTTCAACACCTAGGGTCCGATAGAACGGCCAGACCGAGTAGCTGGAATGGTGGCACTGATCGAAAAACCATAGTCCTTGTTGCCAGAAAGTTTCGATCATCAGGTAAGTCAGGATTTTCCTTCCGTTGATCAACGTTGAAACCTTGAGCCTCCTAGAAGAATGAATTTCATCAATGAATACATGCCAAGATCCCGTATCACTCATAGATCACAGAATTAGAAATGTACTTATGACCCCTGATGACTACTGAACTTTAACGTTGACAACAGTAGTTCCACTACATTGTTTGATGGTTTCATAGCCGAAAATTGAATCAACTAATTTCCAATTAAGTCCATCATCATGAGAGGTGAAGCTGCAAAATTTTTCATTATTAATAATTTATCGAACTTATACTCAAACCGCGATTTGCGAACTTTACGACACTCACGTAAGGTTAACCAAATTCATCACCTTAACCCTCATTAAACGATACGAGCTAATTTAACGTCACTGATCGCATCGCGAACTACTTCCATGTTCTTTTACCTCATCATATCGAGGGATATCGAATTCCTGAAATTCGGCAAAAGATCGCCACGAGATATTCGAACAGACATTAGTATCTTGCCATCATAGTGCGTGCAGTTTGTAAACATTACGAGGCGCGCGCGGGCTCGGAAGCCGCAGGCATTCAAAATATCGTTGACCTTGCTACCAGAATGCGATTGGATGATGGCAACAGTCCAGAATAGTATCAGCCAATCGTCTGTCTGTAGAATCTCGTTGTAAGTTTTTCCCCCTAATAATAAACAAACGCGCGCGAGTGAATTGAGCAGTTTGCAGAAATATCGCGCGTATTCAACCTCGTGTTTGTTAAGTACCTCGATCGTTTTGTGAAGATTTTATCGGCCTGAAAATGCCTAATTACGTTTATACTGTGCAGGAAAGAGTAGAGCTGGTGACCCATCATCTTCAGGGCCTTAGTTATCGTGAAAATAGGGACCATTTCGCGGCCGCATACCCGGGTAGACCAATACTATCACCCAACACAATCCGCAATATGGTCCGGAAATTTCAAGAAACGGGAACTGTCGATGGAAAGCTCATCAAGGTAACTCAGCCCAATCGTCAGCTAAGTTGGGATATCAAGCTGGACACCTGCTTGACCGTCGAAGAAGATCCTACGAAGCCAACCAGCCGCATTGCCCAGGAGTTGGGAATTAGCAAAACGTCGGTCAGAAGCATACTGCGTGAAGCTAAGTATTTTCCTTACAAGTTTGAGACCCATCAGGAACTTTTGACTGGTGATGACGATAATCGTCTTCGTTTCAGTCAAGAGATGATGGACCGTCTGGATGCAGACGAAGGGCTTGCGAGGCGTATTTGTTTCTCTGACGAAAGCACTGTGATGCTCGTCGGGAAGCCGAACAGGCAGAACACCAGGACCTGGAGCCAAATTAATCCTCGTCTGTTCTTTCAGGTGGGTACGCAGTATCCGTTGAAACTCAACGTCTGGCTTGGCGTAATAGCTAATCGACTCATTGGGCCGTTTTTCATCGACGGAAATCTCAACGGTGACAAGTATCTCCGGCTGCTGAGAGTGCACATCGTTCCAGCTCTTAGACTCATCGAAGAAGAAATTGTGAATCAATATTACTATTCAGAGAGGATTTTTTTTAAATCAAATATTTCATGTATTTTCTGAAAGTAACACAATTTTCATCTGAATTCAAGGGCGAAGAAGTCTGGTTCCAGCAGGAACGAGCCCCACCGCACTTCACACGAGCCGTTAGAGATTATCTCGATCAGGAGTTTCCTGGTCGTTGGATCGGTAGGGGAAGCCCTACAGTACAATGGCACGCTCGTTCGCCTGACCTATCACCTCTGGACTATGGTTTATGGGGCCATTTGAAGAACGTCCTCTATGCGCAAGGTAGAATTGAAGACCTTGTCGCGCTGCGAGCTAGGATCTTGGAGATCATTCGGAGCCTGTCACCGGATGTGATTTCCAACACGACGAACGCCTTTTACGATCGGCTAGGCTACTGTGCTGCAGCCGCAGGAGGACACTTCGAACACCTCTTGAACGGGAACCACTGGCCGGAGAATGGGTAGGCAGGATGGTGGAGATTGGTCTCCCAGCGTTGTGGGGCGATTGTCCCGTAAGTTGTCGTTTTGTTTAATAATTTTACTATGGTGACATGAATTACGCTTTAATTAACTGTTGTTCTTTTCCTCATTTTCTTCTTGAATTGATGGGAAATTCTTCTTCGTTAATGGACCATTGATTAATGTGCCCTGGAGCTGCGTGAAATTCACCAACTATTTGATGAAGCCAACGAAGGGTCTGTGAAAGGCCGCATCAGGTACGTCTGCAGTAAATTTAGACTCTTTGAACTTATCAATTTCAAGTATGAGCTAGATAATTTTTTTAACTCTTTCTCACTAATTCCACTTGTGAATTTCATGTTCATCGGCACTGATTACTGGCCTCCGGAGCACTGCGCTGTGACGAATCCACTCCGAGTTACCTGCTATCTGAATTCAACAATTCATTGATTTTTTACCTAATGTAATAATAAAGAAAATTTCCATAATAAACGTTATTTTCACTCACCTGCCTCAGTTTGTCCAGACTGCCGGTTAATAATAATTCTTCCGATTTGATTTTAGATTTCATACTTTCAATAAATAATTCCAAGATGAGTTTTGTAGCGATTGATTTTGTGTTTACATCAAATCCTTTGTTGCGCCTGAATTATCTTCCGATATGGACTATTTTATTCAAGATTGCTATTCGATGCCACTTTTATTTTGATAATTCACGTTAAATAAAAATAAACAACAACATAACCTCAACTGACTAGTCTACGCGCGAAAGTTTGACAGCTCTTGCTTCATTTCTCGCAAGTTGGCACCCCTGCCTCATACGTCATAATATTATCGCGGGACCATCTCACCGACCAATAAAATTGAATTATTTGGCGCATGCGCAGTTAGGCGCATCGACTGTGCAGTATCAAGGTTTCTTCCCTGTATACTCCCTCAACCAGATAGTGGAAAGGAGACTGAGTAGAATAAGAGGGACAGTGTACCTACTGTTCATAGACCTGAAGGCTGCCTTCGACAAGCTAGATAGAGCAAACAAACAAAAAACAAAAAATAAAACAATACAAAAAATAAATAAAAATGTGTCATGGCGTAATAGAAAAGATTGTTTGTATATGTATAGTTAGAGAAAGAATGAAGACAGACAGAGAGAGAGAGAGAGGCTGGCTGGCTGCTGCTCCTCCTCATCCTCCTCCAGTTTTAAATCAATTTTGTTAAATTAAAGAGAGAAGAGAAGAGAAAGAAAAATAAGATAAGATTCTTTTTGGGTTTTTTGTGTTTCAAGAGCTATGGAAGGCAATGAAGAAAATAGGTATAAGCGAAGCGATGATAAGAAGAACGAAAGAGATCTACAGAGAAACGAGTTGTAAGGTCAAAGCGGGAGGCGTCACCGGGGGACAATTCTGGGTGAAGAAGGGAGTCAGACAGGGGTGCCCACTTAGCCCCACGCTGTTCAACATATACATCGCGGACCTTGAAGAGATGATGAGAAAAGGACAAGATGGAGGGGTAGTTGTGGGCAGGGAAAAGGTATGGACACTTGGGTACGCAGACGATATTGTAATGTTGGCAGAGTCGCAGAAGGAGATGCAAAGTATGATGATGAGGGCGGAGAAATACTTTATAAGAAGAAAGCTCGAAGTCAATACAGACAAGACCAAGATTATGAGGTGCAGCAAAGGAGGCGGAAGAAGGAAAGAAGTTAGGTGGCAATGGGGCGGGACAGAGATACAGGAAACAAGGAAGATAGACTACCTAGGGTACAGGTTAACAAAGAATAACAGAAACGAAGAACACGTGAAGGAGAGAGTGAGAAAGGCTAAGATCGCCATGCGACAAATTTGGGGAATTGGGGAGCGTAACTTCAGGAACGACATCAGGTGGAGGCTGAAGCTATTCGACTCGGTTGTAAGGAATATAATATTGTATGGGGTAGAGATCTGGGGTTGGAAAGAGAGACAGGAAGTGGAAAAGATACAGGAAAAGTATCTAAGGTGGATCCTAGGAGTAGAAACTACGACACCGGGGTACATAGTGAGGGAGGAGTTAAAGAGAGAGAAAATCAGAGTGGTAGCTGGTGGGAGGGCGGTGAAATACGAGGAAAAAATAAGAGAGGAGTCAAGGAAAGCGATACTGAAAGCGTGCTGGGAAGAGAGCAGAAAGGAACTAAAGGCAGGAAACAAAACGAGGTGGGAAGAGGACAGAGAGAGATATTACAATAGATGTGGCTGGGGAGGCGAGGCTGTAGAAAGGGAGAGAAATACAGGCAGGGAGATGAGAAACGTACTGATAGAAAGAGACAGGGAAGTAGACGATCAAGAGAGAATGGATAGAATAATGGAGTCCAGGAGTGTAAGAAGATACAAGGAAATCAGGGTGGTAGGGATACCAAGGTACATCAGGCAAGGTAGAGAGGGAAGGAACAGACAAGTGAAGATAATGGCGAGATTGAGATGCGGAAATGAGGAAAGAGGTAATAAGTACTGGTTAGAAGAAGAGAAAAGAGAATGTAGACTATGTGGTGCGGAGGCAGAGACACTAGAGCATCTTACCACTAGATGCAGGGAGGTAGAACCGTGGGCTGGTGCGAATGTGGCGGACCTGCTAGAAGAAGACGGAAGGGGCACGGAATGGGGGATCGAGCTAAGACAAGCGAGGGAAAGGAAGATAGAAAGAGATAAGCAGATGTGGACAACGGAAAGCCGGATTACGGAGGAGCAGAGGGACGCCTCGCCTCTCACCCCCGAGGAGGCCGTGGGGGGCGGGGGGGGGGGGGGGGGGGAAGGAGGCAGGGAGCGTGGTGGTGGGTTCAAATTGAAGCTTGAAGTGTCTTCTTTTACGCCTGTTGAATGGATATTCTTTATTCCGTTTTATTGTTGAGTTCCATCTCTCTGAAGCAATCGGTGCGCAAATTCACGTCTTAACGCAAACTTCAACATAGCACACGGGCAGCAGGAATTTTTCGTCAAAAAATCCATTCTGTGTCAAAGTTAGGAAATTTTTTTGGCTTCAAAACCCTTTTTTCAAAATCTTCGTGCGATTTTTTTCGCAGCGCTACGTCCATTTCAAGCAAACTACTCGAAAAAATGTTCAAATCACCATAACTTCCGACAGAGTCATGGTAGAACAATATTCTACACACCGATTTTCAGGTAATTTCATCTCCTTCAAGATGCTCGTATCAAATTAATTTTTCTCTCAATTTTAAAGGGTTCAGCTCACTTTTACCACAGAAGTGCGTAGGTTAAAATGCATTGAAAATTAGGGTTAAATCCGACCCCCAAAACTCTATTCAAACTTATCGGAAATTGAAAACTGCTATGATTTTCAAAAAGCTCAAGCTCTTCTCTTTCAAATTCTCTAGCTGTCGATCTCCGTGCGATTTTTTTTCGCCGAGTTACGACAGTTTGAAGTAGACTACTGCAAAAGATCTTCAATTGGCTATAACTTCTGAACATTTTATGGTAGAACAATTTCTTGCGGACCATTTTGGACGTGCTCCAGGTACTTTATCATCAGATCAAACTTTAATTCAAAATTTCCAAAAATTCAAAACTCCTTCCGATCTGTGTACACGGAAAAAATGTTGGGCAGGCGACTGCACTACCACATAGTCGCGCAGCGCCACCGCATATTCGGTGCGGCGGCATAACCAGATTCGGGCGAGCAGCTCGCCCGCATGTCGCTTCACCCACGTTTTGGGGCTACAGCTGCACCGAAACGGGCGAGCTGCCTTCCCGCAAGGGACTGCAGCAGCACCGAACTGTGGTCGTACAACGCTCCGCGCTTTCGGGTGAGCGGCCGTAACTGTTGGGCGCGCGGCTCACCCGACATATTTTCCGTGTATGAATGCTTCCCGCTTTTGGCGTTACCCAGGATCAACGACGTGGACGTAGCGGGAATCTGATCCCTTCGGGGTGTTTGTTTTCAGTGATTCCCCTTGCCTCTCACTTTCGGGGTGCTTGCTTCAAGTGAGCCCCCTTGCCTCTCACTTTCGGGGTGCTTGTTTCACGTGAGTCCCCTTGCCTCTCACGTGCGCGATAAGATGTCTGCTAAAACCGCGTGTTACCTCCGCGGTTTCTCACGACTTTTTGAAGTATTTCGCGCATGTGATTACGAGACGCGGTGGTAAATGCGTGGAACATCATACCACAGGCACGCATACGACGGTGCATCAACTTGCGCGAAAGACTTCAAGAAGTCGTGAGAAACCGCGGAGGTAACACGCGGTTTTAGCAGACATCTTATCGCGCACGTGAGAGGCAAGGGGACTCACGTGAAACAATCACCCCGAAAGTGAGAGGCAAGGGGGCTCACTTGAAGCAAGCACCCCGAAAGTGAGAGGCAAGGGGAATCACGGAAAACAAACACCCCGAAGGGATCAGATTCCCGCTATGTCCACGTCGTTGATCCTAGGTCACGCCAAAAGCGGGAAGCATTCATACACGGAAAAAATGTCGGGTGAGCCGCGCGCCCAACAGCTACGGCCGCTCACCCGAAAGTGCGGAGCGTTGTACGACCACAGTTCGGTGCTGCTGCAGTCCCTTGCGGGCAGGCAGCTCGCCCGTTTCGGTGCAGCTGTAGCCCCAAAACGTGGGTGAAGCGACATGCGGGCGAGCTGCTCGCCCGAATCTGGTTATGCCGCCGCACCGAATATGCGGTGGCGCTGCGCGACTATGTGGTAGTGCAGTCGCCTGCCCAACATTTTTTCCGTGTACACAGATCGGAAGGAGTTTTGAATTTTTGGAAATTTCGAATTAAAGTTTGATCTGATGATAAAGTACCTGGAGCACGTCCAAAATGGTCCGCAAGAAATTGTTCTACCATAAAATGTTCAGAAGTTATAGCAAATTGAAGATCTTTTGCAGTAGTCTACTTCAAACTGTCGTAACTCGGCGAAAAAAAATCGCACGGAGATCGACAGCTAGAGAATTTGAAAGAGAAGAGCTTGAGCTTTTTGAAAATCATAGCAGTTTTCAATTTCCGATAAGTTTGAATAGAGTTTTGGGGGTCGGATTTAACCCTAATTTTCAATGCATTTTAACCTATGCACTTCTGTGGTAAAAGTGAGCTGAACCCTTTAAAATTGAGAGAAAAATTAATTTGATACGAGCATCTTGAAGGAGATGAAATTACCTAAAAATCGGTGTGTAGAATATTGTTCTACCATGACTCTGTCGGAAGTTATGGTGATTTGAACATTTTTTCGAGTAGTTTGCTTGAAATGGACGTGGCGCTGCGAAAAAAATCGTACGAAGATTTTGAAAAAAGGGTTTTGAAGCCAAAAAAATTTCCTAACTTTGACACAGAATGGATTTTTTGACGAAAAATTCCTGCTGCCCGTGTGCTATGTTGAAGTTTGCGTTAAGACGTGAATTTGCGCACCGATTGCTTCAGAGAGATGCAACTCAACAATAAAACGGAATAAAGAATATCCATTCAACAGGCGTAAAAGAAGACACTTCAAGCTTCAATTTGAACCCCACAAATTCCGAATATGATATCCAGATCAAAAGTTACAGTCGTTTTAAAATTCATCATTTTTCGACTCGTGATCAGGTGCTGCTTTAATTCTTTTGAGGAGTGTATATGTAATGTAAATAGTATGTAGTATGAATCATGTAACTAAGTCAACTTAATGTATTTTGTGCAATGTGATATAATTAGTAAGTAAGATAACATAAGAACATGAAACATGTATCGGAAGCGGGCAACGCCGAGAAGGCAAGCCTCAGGATAATAAAAACTACTTAAAGGCCATCCAAAATAATTTTTTTTTCAACGACCACCCTAATGGGTATACATATTTATTTTTTTTAAATAATTAAAAATTGCATGTATACTACTTCTACTACATTGCTTTGGCGAGGGAAAGGAAAATGGGATAACATTTTTTTCCCCAATCGAGTTTTTCTGATGAACATCTTTGTTTTTCAACGGTTGAAATACTTGGGTCTGGTTTAGTTTTCGGGTAACGAGAACGGCCAGGTTGTCTACAGCGAGTTGTTTACCTTTTATGTCCGTTAACAGTTTCAAATTTATTTAAATCCTGATTTAATCGACAATGTATGTCGGTAAATTCGGATTTTTAAAAATGCTACTTAGCTTTTCGATATTCTGACGTCACGTTATTATTACAAATTTGAAGATTATTCTGCAAAATATCATCATTTACAGTCAACTTACTTGGTGATCTAATCGGAGTATTATAAATCATTTTCAAATTACCATTATCTTATATACCTATCAGGTTTGACAAAACTCAGTCGCATTCTTTTTACATCCGTGTAATGTTGAAAATTACGTATAAATTTAGATAGTCAATCAAAACAATCAATCAACGAAATTAGTATTTCTCATATATTAGTAGCGCTCATATTATATTCAGAATATTTTGTATACAATTGATAATTGGAGAAGGGTCTCAATCAATCAGTGTGATACATTCATGATGAATAACAATTGATAATTGTCGCAGCTGATTTTTTTTTTACTGTCTGTAAGGCTGGTATTACTAGCGATTCAAACCTCGGAATCTGATCTCGTACGTATTTTGAGGTCAGAATCGCTGGTGACACCAACTTAATCGACTTGTCCGAAATATCAACTGCAACAGATCAACCTCGCCAAGGTACCGAGCTATAAAGAATATTTGTCATTGGAATACATATCACAGTAAAATAACTCTTGATTGAAACGTATAATACCTATTACATAGCATTGATTGGGTAACTCAGTATGAAATTATTAGAATTTTATTTAGTAGTTGTGACGTGGATTTTTCCTGGTCCTCAGACCAGACCGGAAAGCTAATCTGAGAACCGTCCACTCGACAATTGGCCAACGAAAAATTAATAATAAAACCAAATGTTGGGCGCCAGGCGTATAACCGCCACTTTCTGAAAATCTAAAGAATAAAGAAAATACAAACTACAAATACTTGAGCGCCGGCTAGCGTCAGTACCGCGGAGAAGGGTCGGGATTAATTGAAGGATTAGCAGAGTGTATTAACCACTCGGTGAATTTGAATTTAACAAAGAAAATAAGATTTATTAAAAAAAAAAAAAAAAAAAAAAAATAGAATAGAAAAATAGAAATGACGAGTTTTACAATAGTAAATAAACTAATAGCTTCCACGTAGGAGAGCAATAACAAACAAAAAAATAAAGCAAAAATAAATAACTCGACAAATACGTCCCTCGCGGAACAAAAATTACAGCTAAAAGATCGGAATATGCCCGCAAGGCTTAAGGGTACCAGTACAACGAGTTTTCGAGAAATTATCATAGTCCGAAATCAATTTATTTCATAACCAAAGTTCATTTCACATCAAAATATTTTTCTTTTTCAAAATCATGTGTCGTAAGGATTTCAGAGCACCGTTGGACCGATTCAGGTAATCTTGGATTCATTTTCTTCAGAAAACAAATCCTCATCATGTGAATGTAGGAATTTTGAAAAATTTTCGTTTTGGCCAAGTTATTTAAGAAATGAGTGATAATAATTTTTGCAAATTTGGTAAATTGATCATAACTTATGACATAATTTTTTATTTTATAATTCCTACATTCACATGATGAGGATTTGTTTTCTGAAGAAAATGAATCCAAGATTACCTGAATCGGTCCAACGGTGCTCTAAAATCCTTACGACACATGATTTTGAAAAAGAAAAATATTTTGATGTGAAATGAACTTTGGTTATGAAATAAATTGATTTCAGACTATGATAATTTCTCGAAAAGTCGCTGTACTGGTCCCCTTAACCAAACTAATTCCCAGAATTATTACTTAAAAATTAACTTAAACTAACTCTGCCATCGTAGGCGAAACAAAAAGACTAACCGAAATTCAAAATATAACAATGATCTGTATCTCCTCGTGAGAGGGAGAGAGCGCGACAGTGACGTATACTATGACTGTCTTTCTCGCACTCAGGTGCGAAGCCTACGGCTCTATAGAATGACTAATACGTGACACAAAACTCGAAAATATTACGCAAAATTGAAACTCAAAACGCTATTATGACGCGAGACACTGGTGGCGGCCTACCGACTCGGAGGTCGTCTTAATTTGATTCTCAAAAATCTCTAAAAGCCTCGTGGCTCGGACAAGACAAGATGGCTGATGGCAGTTTGCCGAATTCAAATTAGTATGAGTCAAATTGGCTAACGCTTACCGTTGTCCAGCCACACTTTCAATGAGATTTCCTCATGGAAAAAGAACTCGGTTCTTCTGGCTCTCCAGCACACGCAGTAACGCACTCAGGCACTCAAAAATGCAACATAAGTCCCTCGAAGGGAATACTATGAAAAGCTACAATTAGAGCGAGCTCTGAGCTCGGCGCTCTATCTGCGAGGCAAGCCTACGGCAGAGTGATCTTTGACAGCTGGGTATCGATAGTTCGCACCCTGGTCATATGATCGCCTAATAATTTGCGTATTGACCACTAGATCGCCTCACGTTAGGCAGTAGATCTTGGCTCCGCGCTAAACTCAAAATCTGCTCTGATGATAAGGGTTCCTGCAGGAGGAACGCGGTTCGCTGTAGTGATGAGCGAAATTGGTATTGGTCTTGCGGTCTTGGTCTTGTTCTTGCATTTTTGCAAAACCAAGACCAAGACCAAGATCGCATGTAGCTCATCAAGACCAAGACCAAGATTGTGTGCGCAAGACCAAGACCAAGACCAAGACACAGCCTGCAAGACTCGAGCAAGAACAAGACCGAACTGCAAGACTCTTGCAGTTTTGCTATACACTTGTGTAACGTTTGAACTAGGTAAAGAATAAAGAAGAGACTTTGTATACATTGGTTTCAAGAAAATCATTACACCTAGCATTTCAAGTTCTTGAGTTTTAAATACTCTCAATTTCTAATATTCAGGCAAGACTACAAACAATTAATACTGTAGCTGGGCATAAATGGTCTGGTATGAAAAATAGATATTTAAGTATGTACCACGTGATCAGTCAAGTAATGTTATATTTTGTTCTACTATTTACATTGTGTAAGTAGTTAAAAGCCACTTGCTCTCGTTACTTGCGAAATATATTGAATACGTGTAAATGAGCCATGAATTGCAGTAGGGTGAAGAGAAGCAAGACTGCAAGACTCTTGTAAAAATATTCTGAGTGTGCAAGAACAAGACCAAGATCAAGACTGAGTGTTGCAAGACCAAGAACGAGACCACGACCAATGCGACTCATCAAGACCAATACCAAGACTGGGTGCGCAAGACCAAGACCAAGACCAAGACCAAGACCAAGACCAAGACCAAGACCAAGACTACCTTGGTCTTGGTCTTGCTTTTGCTCATCACTAGTTCGCTGGCTCTTCGGGGTGGCGGGAATCTCTTCCACCACCGTTATCACTCGTAGCTGAGTTCTCTAGGTATTCCCCCGCGTTCTCTCTTTCTATGGTAGACTCCACTGCAGTCCTTCGCCTTCAGAAGCGTAATTGACGGGCTTTATCGTCGAATGTCTCGTTGTTGCCTCCGTCTCTGTAGATTTCGGCCTCGTACTCGAAAGTATCGGCCATGTCTCCCACATAATAGAGAAAAGGTAGAAAAAGAACAAAAAGAATAAGAAATAGATTCGACAGTCTTAGATCGGTCACGGTCGCCTCTCGGAGATTTTATAGCCTCGGGGCTAACCTAACGCATTCATATTTCTTTCATGCATTCACCCGACGTAACTATGGTCGTCTAAGGGTTCGGGAGTCACTTGTAACACGCGTTGCAAAATGCAATGTTACATAGTATACAGATGACGTTAATTAAAAAAAAAAAAAAAAAAAAAAACTTTCTCCCACTAACAGACTCAAAAAGTTTCATTTAGGTAAAAAAAGTATGATTATTTTTGCTTCTTCTGATTTTTATAACTAGCAAATGATACGTCACACAAAAAATGTACAGACATATTTTTGTGAAATAATAAAAAATACAAAAAAAAAAAAAAAAAAAAATTAAACTTTGACCTTGAATAACTTTTGAACGAGTGGACTTATTAGAAAATGACTCAGAACTTTTTTGTAGAGCGTTCAATTCTTTACGAAAATACGTCTGTAGATTCTCTGTGTGACGTATCATTTGCTATAGTCATAAAAATTGGAAGAAGCAAAAATAATTTGTTCCATGTTATTCTTATGGAAAATCGAAAAGTGCGATGCACCCAATCTTAATATTATTATTAGTAACTCATATTTCAACAGGCATACTTTTTGACCTAAATGAAACTTTTGAGCCTGTTAGTGAGAGAAATTTTTTTTTTTTTTCTTGAATCCCCCAATACAAATGTTATTTCCCGGTAGCGTCTCTAAGCAAACCTGAATCATGCTTCCCTGAAATTCCAGCTTATTGTGCCATGACAGTTTTGAACATAGGATATTGAAACGTTACAGGAGAACAAGTCGATGGCGAAATGCTTTTGAGCATGCCGAAAGATGCTGTATCAGAGATTATCAAACCTCTCGGCCCACGCTACAAGTTTTTTGAGAAAAGGGAAGAAGAATTACAATTACGGAATTGTAGCGTTGCAGGGGTAAGAATTTTTGCGAGAATATTAGTATTCCAATGCTATTCCTAACTGAGAATTCCATTGCCTTCGTTTTGTATCTCGTATGACACTATATAGATGTTTATCATTTTGAGTCAGATCACGTCAAGTGGACCCCCCCCTTTTCCACTTGATCATGGAATACTTGCTAAAATATATTAATCGAAAGTAGTCATCACTAATAATCATCCCTCAAAACAGTTTTTGAAAATTTTGAAATTAACAACAATTTTTTTTACAATAAAAATTTTAAGTACTTTTAATTAAAAAATCAATTGTAAAAAAACTGTTGAAGATAACTTAACGAAATTTGCAGAGCTTATAGTGAAATATTTATAATTTCATAAAAAAATTTAAAAAAAAATTTATTTGTTTATTATCATACTTTTTATTAACTTTTATATAAACAAATGAAAATTTTAATGACTTCTCAGTACGATAATCGAATTTTTTTTTTTAGTTATACGCGTTATACATTCAAGCTCCATATTCCGAAAGAAAATTTCACTGCCCGGCATTAGTTTAAATAATATATATTTTTATATCACGTAGCGACGAGCGGTGTCAGTGCAGCGCGCTGCCAAGCTTGGCTGCTCAGGCTATAGATCGCTCCATAGGACACAATTTAATAAAAAAAATTTACTGTAAAAATTATTTCACAGAATTTTTTTTTTTTTTTAATTATATTTAAAAGAATATTTTTAACAAATAATCAAAATAATCACACATTTTTTTATTAAATAAAAACAGTCAAACGAAATAAACATTTTTTAATACAAATAAAATCAATAAATAAATTAACACTTTAAATTATTTTTTAAACTTTTTTTTGTTATTTTTTAAATGCAATGTTTGTTGTAATTTTTTGATCTTCAGAAAAAATTTTGCATTTTAAGGATTCTTTATTGATACCTTGGAAATGAAGAAACTGACGCGTATTTTTTATTGTTATGGCTTGTTCATACCGCGGTTTGTATTCAGCTTCATGGGAATTATGATCTTCTTGAGAACAAAAACCGAAATCAATATTTTTGAAAAAATGTTTAGCCCATTTAAATAGTGACTCTGCTGTAAAAAAAACCCGGAAGTGATGAAATCTTCAAAAGTTTCGTGGACCATCTTCACCAAAAACTTGATTTTCCCCCCAAATTTCGTTCGAATCGGTCGAGTCGTTTTCCCGCAGTTCAGGATACACGTAATAATTAATTGAATTGTGAAACACTTGAACCGGAAGTGATGAAATCTTCAAAAGTTTCGTGGATCATCTTCACCAAAAACTTGATTTTCCCCCCAAATTTCGTTCGAATCGGTCGAGTAAAAAAAAAAAAAGTTTAAAAAATAATTTAAAGTGTTAATTTATTTATTAATTTTATTTCCCAATAAACCATAACGTAGGAAAAATAGGGCTGATGTCCGGCTAAAACACGTGTATTAAACGTAATCACGTTTAATTTAGCCGGACATCAGCCCTATTTTTTCTACGTTATGGTTTATTGGGTTGTATTAAAAAATGTTTATTTCGTTTAACTTTTTTTATTTAATAAAAAATGTGTGATGATTTTGATTATTTGTTAAAAATATTCTTTTAAATATAATTAAAAAAATAAAAATCCTGTGAAATAATTTTTACAGTAAATTTTTTTAAATTCCCTAAGAAATACGTAAAATACAGCTCAAAAGAGCTATCTTCCCTAAGAAATACGTAAAATACAGCTCAAAAGAGCTATCTTCCCTAAGAAATACGTAAAATACAGCTCAAAAGAGCTATCTTCCCTAAGAAATACGTAAAATACAGCTCAAAAGAGCTATCTTCCCTAAGAAATACGTAAAATACAGCTCAAAAGAGCTATCTTCCCTAAGAAATACGTAAAATACAGCTCAAAAGAGCTATCTTCCCTAAGAAATACGTAAAATACAGCTCAAAAGAGCTATCTTCCCTAAGAAATACGTAAAATACAGCTCAAAAGAGCTATCTTCCCTAAGAAATACGTAAAATACAGCTCAAAAGAGCTATCTTCCCTAAGAAATACGTAAAATACAGCTCAAAAGAGCTATCTTCCCTAAGAAATACGTAAAATACAGCTCAAAAGAGCTATCTTCCCTAAGAAATACGTAAAATACAGCTCAAAAGAGCTATCTTCCCTAAGAAATACGTAAAATACAGCTCAAAAGAGCTATCTTCCCTAAGAAATACGTAAAATACAGCTCAAAAGAGCTATCTTCCCTAAGAAATACGTAAAATACAGCTCAAAAGAGCTATCTTCCCTAAGAAATACGTAAAATACAGCTCAAAAGAGCTATCTTCCCTAAGAAATACGTAAAATACAGCTCAAAAGAGCTATCTTCCCTAAGAAATACGTAAAATACAGCTCAAAAGAGCTATCTTCCCTAAGAAATACGTAAAATACAGCTCAAAAGAGCTATCTTCCCTAAGAAATACGTAAAATACAGCTCAAAAGAGCTATCTTCCCTAAGAAATACGTAAAATACAGCTCAAAAGAGCTATCTTCCCTAAGAAATACGTAAAATACAGCTCAAAAGAGCTATCTTCCCTAAGAAATACGTAAAATACAGCTCAAAAGAGCTATCTTCCCTAAGAAATACGTAAAATACAGCTCAAAAGAGCTATCTTCCCTAAGAAATACGTAAAATACAGCTCAAAAGAGCTATCTTCCCTAAGAAATACGTAAAATACAGCTCAAAAGAGCTATCTTCCCTAAGAAATACGTAAAATACAGCTCAAAAGAGCTATCTTCCCTAAGAAATACGTAAAATACAGCTCAAAAGAGCTATCTTCCCTAAGAAATACGTAAAATACAGCTCAAAAGAGCTATCTTCCCTAAGAAATACGTAAAATACAGCTCAAAAGAGCTATCTTCCCTAAGAAATACGTAAAATACAGCTCAAAAGAGCTATCTTCCCTAAGAAATACGTAAAATACAGCTCAAAAGAGCTATCTTCCCTAAGAAATACGTAAAATACAGCTCAAAAGAGCTATCTTCCCTAAGAAATACGTAAAATACAGCTCAAAAGAGCTATCTTCCCTAAGAAATACGTAAAATACAGCTCAAAAGAGCTATCTTCCCTAAGAAATACGTAAAATACAGCTCAAAAGAGCTATCTTCCCTAAGAAATACGTAAAATACAGCTCAAAAAAGCTATCTTCCCTAAGAAATACGTAAAATACAGCTCAAAAGAGCTATCTTCCCTAAGAAATACGTAAAATACAGCTCAAAAGAGCTATCTTCCCTAAGAAATACACCTTAAAAAGATATATTTTAAGTATACTACCACAAATACACTATTACAACAACTCATCGTATATAAATACCTTCCCACAGATAAACTACAACAACTCATATGTAATTATATTCCATATAAAAATACATCTTAAAAAGATATATTTTAAGTATACTACCACAAATACACTATTACAACAACCGTATATAGATATCTTCCCACAGATAAACTACAACAACTCATATGTAATTATATTCCATATAAAAATACATCTTAAAAAGATATATTTTAAGTATACTACCACAAATACACTATTACAACAACTAATCGTATATAGATATCTTCCCACAGATAAACTACAACAACTCATATGTAATAATTATATTCCATATAAAAATACATCTTAAAAAGATATATTTTAAGTATACTACCACAAATACACTATTACAACAACTAATCGTATATAGATATCTTCCCACAGATAAACTACAACAACTCATATGTAATTATATTCCATATAAAAATACATCTTAAAAAGATATATTTTAAATATACTACCAGTTAAAAAACTAAAACTAATAATATTATATTAAAATTTAAAAAACAATTAAAATTATTAAAATTAATATTATATATATATATATATAATATATATATATATATATATATATATAAATTATAAAATTACTTATTAATAAATTAATAAATAAAATATTTAGAATCATATTCAACACCTAAACAACACCTTTCCTTGCATAAAATTTGAAGAATCAAATTCAATTCTTTTCGTAAATTTATAAAAATGAATTAATTTAATAAATTTATCCATTTAATGACATAGCAAAAAAAATACCAAAAATCAAAAAAAAAAATGGCCCAAAATGACCCAAAATGGCCCAAAATGACCCCAAAGCCAATATATTCCCAAAATCAAATAATTTTAAAATAACTCAAGTTTATAAATTTAAAGATAAAATTTATCTAACCCAAAGATAAAATATTATTAATATTATCCCACTAATATTAAATAAAATAGTAAATTTAATACTTTCATTATTAAAATATAATAATAAGTATCATATTCAATACCAAATAATATCTTTCTCATTTAAACATATTATACAATATATATTATAATATATTTATAAATTATATATATATATATATATATATATAAATATTTAATATATTAATATATATTATAATATATTTATAAATTATATATATATATAAATATTTAATATATTAATATATATTATAATATATTTATAAATTATATATATATATAAATATTTAATATATTAATATATATTATAATATATTTATAAATTATATATATATATAAATATTTAATATATTAATATATATTATAATATATTTATAAATTATTTATATATATAATATATAAATATTTAATATATTTATATTTAATTTATAAATTATCATTATGATTAATAAATATTATCTTATTTTTATAAGTTATTAGATATCTTTCTTTTAATTTTCCATATAAGTTTTGATTCATCTTATAGATGAACTTCATTTAATTAATATAATATTAATTAAATGGAAAGCTTTCTTAATATTTTTTAAATGATTATTAATTATTCTTTTAATTTAATAATCATTAAATGGATATTAATGGATATTTTAATAATTAATAAATTTAATTTTGATTTATCCATTTAATGACATAGCAAAAAAAAAAATACCAAAAATCAAAAAAAATGGCCCAAAATGGCCCAAAATGGCCCAAAATGGCCCAAAATGACCCCAAAGCCAAAATATTCCCAAAATCAAATAATTTTAAAATAACTCAAGTTTATAAATTTAAAGATAAAATTTATCTAACCCAAAGATAAAATATTATTAATATTATCCCACTAATATTAAATAAAATAGTAAATTTAATACTTTCATTATTAAAATATAATAATAAGTATCATATTCAATACCAAATAATATCTTTCTCATTTAAACATATTATACAATATATATTATAATATATTTATAAATTATATATATATATATATATATATATATATATATATAAATATTTAATATATTAATATATATTATAATATATTTATAAATTATATATATATATAAATATTTAATATATTAATATATATTATAATATATTTATAAATTATATATATATATATATATATATATATATATATAAATATTTAATATATTAATATATATTATAATATATTTATAAATTATTTATATATAATATATAAATATTTAATATATTTATATTTAATTTATAAATTATCATTATGATTAATAAATATTATCTTATTTTTATAAGTTATTAGATATCTTTCTTTTAATTTTCCATATAAGTTTTGATTCATCTTATAGATGAACTTCATTTAATTAATATAATATTAATTAAATGGAAAGCTTTCTTAATATTTTTTAAATGATTATTAATTATTCTTTTAATTTAATAATCATTAAATGGATATTAATGGATATTTTAATAATTAATAAATTTAATTTTGATTTATCCATTTAATGACATAGCAAAAAAAAAATACCAAAAATCAAAAAAAATGGCCCAAAATGGCCCAAAATGACCCAAAATGGCCCAAAATGGCCCCAAAGCCAAAATATTCCCAAAATCAAATAATTTTAAAATAACTCAAGTTTATAAATTTAAAGATAAAATTTATCTAACCCAAAGATAAAATATTATTAATATTATCCCACTAATATTAAATAAAATAGTAAATTTAATACTTTCATTATTAAAATATAATAATAAGTATCATATTCAATACCAAATAATATCTTTCTCATTTAAACATATTATACAATATATATTATAATATATTTATAAATTATATATATATATATATATATATAAATATTTAATATATTAATATATATTATAATATATTTATAAATTATATATATATATAAATATTTAATATATTAATATATATTATAATATATTTATAAATTATATATATATATAAATATTTAATATATTAATATATATTATAATATATTTATAAATTATATATATATATAAATATTTAATATATTAATATATATTATAATATATTTATAAATTATTTATATATATAATATATAAATATTTAATATATTTATATTTAATTTATAAATTATCATTATGATTAATAAATATTATCTTATTTTTATAAGTTATTAGATATCTTTCTTTTAATTTTCCATATAAGTTTTGATTCATCTTATAGATGAACTTCATTTAATTAATATAATATTAATTAAATGGAAAGCTTTCTTAATATTTTTTAAATGATTATTAATTATTCTTTTAATTTAATAATCATTAAATGGATATTAATGGATATTTTAATAATTAATAAATTTAATTTTGATTTATCCATTTAATGACATAGCAAAAAAAAAATACCAAAAATCAAAAAAAATGGCCCAAAATGGCCCAAAATGGCCCAAAATGACCCAAAATGGCCCAAAATGGCCCCAAAGCCAAAATATTCCCAAAATCAAATAATTTTAAAATAACTCAAGTTTATAAATTTAAAGATAAAATTTATCTAACCCAAAGATAAAATATTATTAATATTATCCCACTAATATTAAATAAAATAGTAAATTTAATACTTTCATTATTAAAATATAATAATAAGTATCATATTCAATACCAAATAATATCTTTCTCATTTAAACATATTATACAATATATATTATAATATATTTATAAATTATATATATATATATATATATATATATAAATATTTAATATATTAATATATATTATAATATATTTATAAATTATATATATATATAAATATTTAATATATTAATATATATTATAATATATTTATAAATTATATATATATATATATATATAAATATTTAATATATTAATATATATTATAATATATTTATAAATTATTTATATATAATATATAAATATTTAATATATTTATATTTAATTTATAAATTATCATTATGATTAATAAATATTATCTTATTTTTATAAGTTATTAGATATCTTTCTTTTAATTTTCCATATAAGTTTTGATTCATCTTATAGATGAACTTCATTTAATTAATATAATATTAATTAAATGGAAAGCTTTCTTAATATTTTTTAAATGATTATTAATTATTCTTTTAATTTAATAATCATTAAATGGATATTAATGGATATTTTAATAATTAATAAATTTAATTTTGATTTATCCATTTAATGACATAGCAAAAAAAAAATACCAAAAATCAAAAAAAATGGCCCAAAATGGCCCAAAATGACCCAAAATGGCCCAAAATGGCCCCAAAGCCAAAATATTCCCAAAATCAAATAATTTTAAAATAACTCAAGTTTATAAATTTAAAGATAAAATTTATCTAACCCAAAAATAAAATATTATTAATATTATCCCACTAATATTAAATAAAATAGTAAATTTAATACTTTCATTATTAAAATATAATAATAAGTATCATATTCAATACCAAATAATATCTTTCTCATTTAAACATATTATACAATATATATTATAATATATTTATAAATTATATATATATATATATATATAAATATTTAATATATTAATATATATTATAATATATTTATAAATTATATATATATATAAATATTTAATATATTAATATATATTATAATATATTTATAAATTATATATATATATATATATATATATATAAATATTTAATATATTAATATATATTATAATATATTTATAAATTATTTATATATAATATATAAATATTTAATATATTTATATTTAATTTATAAATTATCATTATGATTAATAAATATTATCTTATTTTTATAAGTTATTAGATATCTTTCTTTTAATTTTCCATATAAGTTTTGATTCATCTTATAGATGAACTTCATTTAATTAATATAATATTAATTAAATGGAAAGCTTTCTTAATATTTTTTAAATGATTATTAATTATTCTTTTAATTTAATAATCATTAAATGGATATTAATGGATATTTTAATAATTAATAAATTTAATTTTGATTTATCCATTTAATGACATAGCAAAAAAAAAAATACCAAAAATCAAAAAAAATGGCCCAAAATGACCCAAAATGGCCCAAAATGGCCCCAAAGCCAAAATATTCCCAAAATCAAATAATTTTAAAATAACTCAAGTTTATAAATTTAAAGATAAAATTTATCTAACCCAAAGATAAAATATTATTAATATTATCCCACTAATATTAAATAAAATAGTAAATTTAATACTTTCATTATTAAAATATAATAATAAGTATCATATTCAATACCAAATAATATCTTTCTCATTTAAACATATTATACAATATATATTATAATATATTTATAAATTATATATATATATATATATATATAAATATTTAATATATTAATATATATTATAATATATTTATAAATTATATATATATATAAATATTTAATATATTAATATATATTATAATATATTTATAAATTATATATATATATATATATATATATATATATAAATATTTAATATATTAATATATATTATAATATATTTATAAATTATTTATATATAATATATAAATATTTAATATATTTATATTTAATTTATAAATTATCATTATGATTAATAAATATTATCTTATTTTTATAAGTTATTAGATATCTTTCTTTTAATTTTCCATATAAGTTTTGATTCATCTTATAGATGAACTTCATTTAATTAATATAATATTAATTAAATGGAAAGCTTTCTTAATATTTTTTAAATGATTATTAATTATTCTTTTAATTTAATAATCATTAAATGGATATTAATGGATATTTTAATAATTAATAAATTTAATTTTGATTTATCCATTTAATGACATAGCAAAAAAAAAATACCAAAAATCAAAAAAAAATGACCCAAAATGGCCCCAAAGCCAAAATATTCCCAAAATCAAATAATTTTAAAATAACTCAAGTTTATAAATTTAAAGATAAAATTTATCTAACCCAAAGATAAAATATTATTAATATTATCCCACTAATATTAAATAAAATAGTAAATTTAATACTTTCATTATTAAAATATAATAATAAGTATCATATTCAATACCAAATAATATCTTTCTCATTTAAACATATTATACAATATATATTATAATATATTTATAAATTATATATATATATATATATATATATATATAAATATTTAATATATTAATATATATTATAATATATTTATAAATTATATATATATATATATATAAATATTCAATATATTAATATATATTATAATATATTTATAAATTATATATATATATAAATATTTAATATATTAATATATATTATAATATATTTATAAATTATATATATATATATAAATATTTAATATATTAATATATATTATAATATATTTATAAATTATATATATATATAAATATTTAATATATTAATATATATTATAATATATTTATAAATTATATATATATATATATATATATATATAAATATTTAATATATTAATATATATTATAATATATTTATAAATTATTTATATATAATATATAAATATTTAATATATTTATATTTAATTTATAAATTATCATTATGATTAATAAATATTATCTTATTTTTATAAGTTATTAGATATCTTTCTTTTAATTTTCCATATAAGTTTTGATTCATCTTATAGATGAACTTCATTTAATTAATATAATATTAATTAAATGGAAAGCTTTCTTAATATTTTTTAAATGATTATTAATTATTCTTTTAATTTAATAATCATTAAATGGATATTAATGGATATTTTAATAATTAATAAATTTAATTTTGATTTATCCATTTAATGACATAGCAAAAAAAAAATACCAAAAATCAAAAAAAATGGCCCAAAATGACCCAAAATGGCCCAAAATGACCCAAAATGGCCCAAAATGGCCCCAAAGCCAAAATATTCCCAAAATCAAATAATTTTAAAATAACTCAAGTTTATAAATTTAAAGATAAAATTTATCTAACCCAAAGATAAAATATTATTAATATTATCCCACTAATATTAAATAAAATAGTAAATTTAATACTTTCATTATTAAAATATAATAATAAGTATCATATTCAATACCAAATAATATCTTTCTCATTTAAACATATTATACAATATATATTATAATATATTTATAAATTATATATATATATATATATATATAAATATTTAATATATTAATATATATTATAATATATTTATAAATTATATATATATATAAATATTTAATATATTAATATATATTATAATATATTTATAAATTATATATATATATATATATATATATATATATATATATATATATATATATATATATATATATATATATATATATAAATATTTAATATATTAATATATATTATAATATATTTATAAATTATATATATATAATATATAAATATTTAATATATTTATATTTAATTTATAAATTATCATTATGATTAATAAATATTATCTTATTTTTATAAGTTATTAGATATCTTTCTTTTAATTTTCCATATAAGTTTTGATTCATCTTATAGATGAACTTCATTTAATTAATATAATATTAATTAAATGGAAAGCTTTCTTAATATTTTTTAAATGATTATTAATTATTCTTTTAATTTAATAATCATTAAATGGATATTAATGGATATTTTAATAATTAATAAATTTAATTTTGATTTATCCATTTAATGACATAGCAAAAAAAAATACCAAAAATCAAAAAAAATGGCCCAAAATGGCCCAAAATGACCCAAAATGACCCAAAATGGCCCCAAAGCCAAAATATTCCCAAAATCAAATAATTTTAAAATAACTCAAGTTTATAAATTTAAAGATAAAATTTATCTAACCCAAAGATAAAATATTATTAATATTATCCCACTAATATTAAATAAAATAGTAAATTTAATACTTTCATTATTAAAATATAATAATAAGTATCATATTCAATACCAAATAATATCTTTCTCATTTAAACATATTATACAATATATATTATAATATATTTATAAATTATATATATATAAATATTTAATATATTAATATATATATTATAATATATTTATAAATTATATATATATATATATATATATATATATATATATATAAATATTTAATATATTAATATATATTATAATATATTTATAAATTATTTATATATATATATATATATATATATATATAATATATAAATATTTAATATATTTATATTTAATTTATAAATTATCATTATGATTAATAAATATTATCTTATTTTTATAAGTTATTAGATATCTTTCTTTTAATTTTCCATATAAGTTTTGATTCATCTTATAGATGAACTTCATTTAATTAATATAATATTAATTAAATGGAAAGCTTTCTTAATATTTTTTAAATGATTATTAATTATTCTTTTAATTTAATAATCATTAAATGGATATTAATGGATATTTTAATAATTAATAAATTTAATTTTGATTTATCCATTTAATGACATAGCAAAAAAAAAATACCAAAAATCAAAAAAAATGACCCAAAATGGCCCCAAAGCCAAAATATTCCCAAAATCAAATAATTTTAAAATAACTCAAGTTTATAAATTTAAAGATAAAATTTATCTAACCCAAAGATAAAATATTATTAATATTATCCCACTAATATTAAATAAAATAGTAAATTTAATACTTTCATTATTAAAATATAATAATAAGTATCATATTCAATACCAAATAATATCTTTCTCATTTAAACATATTATACAATATATATTATAATATATTTATAAATTATATATATATATATATATATATATATAATATATATAAATATTTAATATATTTATATTTAATTTATAAATTATCATTATGATTAATAAATATTATCTTATTTTTATAAGTTATTAGATATCTTTCTTTTAATTTTCCATATAAGTTTTGATTCATCTTATAGATGAACTTCATTTAATTAATATAATATTAGTTAAATGGAAAGCTTTCTTAATATTTTTTAAATGATTATTAATTATTCTTTTAATTTAATAATCATTAAATGGATATTAATGGATATTTTAATAATTAATAAATTTAATTTTGATTTATCCATTTAATGACATAGCAAAAAAAAATACCAAAAATCAAAAAAAATGGCCCAAAATGACCCAAAATGGCCCCAAAGCCAAAATATTCCCAAAATCAAATAATTTTAAAATAACTCAAGTTTATAAATTTAAAGATAAAATCAATGAAGTGCCTGAAAAAGGATTATTTTGATAGAATAAATCATGTAATAATTTATATTACCCTCATTAAAAATTGACAAAATATTTAAAAAAAAAAAAAAATACTTCATCATTATTAAATATAAAAATTTTATTTATTATTATTATAATAATTAGATCTATAATTACAATTAATTCTTCATCATGATTTATAATATGAATAAGAATAGAAATTAATCTAATATCATTTATCCCATTAATAATAAATTCATCAAAAAAAATTAAAATTTCCAATTCTATAATAATTTATTTTATTATTCAAGCTATAGCATCATCATTTTTAATTATAACTATTATTATAATAAAAATACAAAACAATATTATTAAAATAAATTTTTTAATAAATATAATACAATTAAGACTTTTAATAAAACTAGGAGCATCACCATTTCATTGATGAACTCCTAAAATTTTTAATAATTTATCATGAATAAATTGTTTTATTTTTTTAACATGACAAAAAATTATCCCCTTATTCCTATTAATAAACTTTAATAATAATTTCATAATTTATATTTCTGCTTTAATTTCAACATTTATAGGAGCAATTTTAGGAATTAATCAAATTTCAATTAAACTAATTATAATTTATTCCTCAATTAATCATTTAGGATGAATATTAATAACACTAATAATTAATAAAAACATATTATTAATTTATTTTTTATTATATTCATTAATTAATTTAATAATTTCTATAATTATAAATAATTACAATTTTAAATATATTAATCAATTATTTAAAAATAATAATCAAAATATAAATATAAAATTAATTATAATATCTATATTTCTTTCTTTAAGAGGAATACCCCCAATATTAGGATTTTTACCTAAAATTTTAACATTAATATTAATATTAAAAAATAATATAATTATTGAAACATTAATATTTATTATTTTATCAACAGTTTCTTTATCATTTTATATTAACCCTTTAATATCAATATTTATCCTATCAAAAAATAATTCAAAATGAATATTTAAAAATAATATTAATTTAAATAAAACAATTTTTAGAATTATAATTTTAAATTTAATATTAATATTAATTATTATTGCCCCCTTATTAAATTTATTAATATAAAGATTTTAAGTTAAATAAACTAATAGCCTTCAAAGCTTTAAATAAATTAATTAAATTTAAATCTTAAACTAAAGATTTTAATAACATAATTATTATTTCTTCAGAATTGCATTCTAATATTTTCTAAACTATAAAATCTTAATTACCTTAAAAATTAATAAAAGAAAATTAATTTCATAAATAAATTTACAATTTATCGCCTAAACTTCAGCCATTTTATTATAATAATGAATAAATGATTATTTTCTACTAATCATAAAAATATTGGAACTTTATATTTTATCTTTGGATTTTGATCAGGTATATTAGGATTATCTTTCAGAATATTAATTCGAACAGAATTAGGAATACCAGGATCAATAATTGGTGATGATCAAATTTATAATGTTATTGTAACATCACATGCTTTTCTTATAATTTTTTTTATAGTTATACCAATCATAATTGGAGGATTTGGAAACTGATTAATTCCTTTAATATTAGGAGCTCCTGATATAGCATTTCCTCGATTAAATAATATAAGATTTTGATTTTTACCACCATCAATCACTCTTCTTCTATCAAGAAGAATAGTAAATTCAGGTTCAGGAACAGGATGAACAGTATACCCACCCCTATCTAATAACATATCACATGCAGGAGCATCTGTAGATTTAACAATTTTTTCTTTACACTTAGCAGGAATTTCATCAATTTTAGGAGCAATTAACTTTATTTCTACTATAATTAATATACGAGTAAAAGGAATAAAATTTGAACGAATACCTTTATTTATTTGAGCAGTATCATTAACAGCATTATTATTATTATTATCATTACCAGTATTAGCTGGTGCAATTACTATACTATTAACTGATCGAAACTTAAATACTTCATTCTTTGACCCTTCAGGAGGAGGAGATCCAATTTTATACCAACATCTATTTTGATTCTTTGGACATCCTGAAGTATATATTTTAATTATCCCAGCATTTGGAATAATTTCTCATATTATTTCTCAAGAATCAGGAAAAAAAGAAACATTTGGAACATTAGGAATAATTTATGCAATAATAACTATTGGATTATTAGGATTTGTTGTATGAGCACATCATATATTCACAGTAGGAATAGATGTTGATACACGAGCTTATTTTACAGCAGCTACAATAATTATTGCTATTCCCACAGGAATTAAAATTTTTAGATGACTAGCAACTTTATACGGTTCACAATTAATTTTCAACCCATCTATACTATGAACTTTAGGATTTGTATTTTTATTTACTATAGGGGGATTAACAGGAATTATTTTATCAAATTCATCAATTGATATTATTTTACATGATACTTATTATGTAGTAGCTCATTTTCATTATGTTCTTTCTATAGGAGCTGTATTTGGAATTATAGCAGGATTTATTTACTGATACCCTTTATTTACAGGATTAACAATAAATAATTTATGAATAAAAATTCAATTCATAATAATATTTATTGGAGTAAATTTAACCTTTTTCCCTCAACATTTTTTAGGATTAAATGGAATACCTCGACGATATTCTGATTTTCCAGATGCATTTCTAACATGAAATGTTATTTCATCCATCGGTTCAATTATTTCTTTTACAAGAGTATTATATTTTATATTCATTATTTGAGAAAGATTATCTTCCCAACGTCAAATTCTATTTTCATCTCACTTAAATACTTCTATTGAATGAAATCAAATATTACCACCTTCAGACCATAGATATGAAGAATTACCTATTACATCATTAAACTAAATTAAATTAATATATATATATATATATATATAATATTTCTAATATGGCAGAATAATGTATTGGATTTAAGACCCATTTATAAAGATTTTTATCTTTTTTTAGAAATAACAACATGAGCTAATTTTAATTTACAAGATGCAAATTCACCTATAATAGAACAATTAATATTCTTTCATGACCACGCTATAGTAGTATTAATTCTAATTATAACATCAATTATATATTTAATAATATCAATAATATTTAATAAATATGTAAATAAAAATTTATTAAATCAACAAAATATTGAAGTAATTTGAACTGTTTCACCTACTTTACTTCTTATTTTTATTGCTCTACCTTCAATTCACTTATTATATTTAACTGATGAAATAAATTCACCTTTATTAACAATTAAAGCTATTGGACATCAATGATACTGAAGTTATGAATATACAGACTTTAAAAATATCGAATTTGATTCATACATAAATCAAAAAAATAACTTTAACTTAAATACATTTCGATTATTAGACGTAGATAATAATATAATTATACCTTTAAACACACAAATACGAATTTTAGTAACTTCAACAGATGTAATTCATTCATGAACTATTCCATCCCTAGGTAAAAAAATTGATGCAATCCCAGGACGATTAAATCAAATTAGATTAATAATTAAACGACCAGGATTATTTTTTGGTCAATGCTCAGAAATTTGTGGAGCAAATCATAGATTTATACCAATTGTAGTTGAAAGAACTCCTATAACATTTTTTTTAAAATGAATTAATTCATTTTAATAATATAATCTACATTAAGTGGCTGAAAGCAAGCAATGATCTCTTAAATCATATTATAATATATTGGCAAATATTCTTAATGAAAGAATTAGTTAAAAAAAAATATTAGTATGTCATACTAAAGTTATTAGAAAAGTCTAATATTCTTTTATTCCTCAAATATATCCCTTAAACTGAATTTCTTTATTCATTATATTTACAATAATTTTTATATTTTTTAATATTTTTTTTTATTTTAATATTTTACATATTTTAAAAAATAAAAAAATCAAATTAAATAATTTTAATAAAAAAATAAATTGAAAATGATAATAAATTTATTTTCTATTTTTGACCCTACATCAAGAATTTTTAATTACTCATTAAACTGAATTAGAACTATCTTAGGAATCTTATTTATTCCCCAATTATATTGATTTTCTCTACCACGAATTAATATTCTAATTATAAAAATCTCAATAAGAATTCATAATGAATTAAAGATTTTATTAAGAACAAATCAACATAAAGGAAGAACATTAATTTTTTTATCATTATTTTTTTTAATTATTTTAAATAATTTTTTAGGATTATTTCCTTATATTTTCACAAGAACTAGTCACTTAGTATTAACCTTAACCTTAGCTCTTCCTTTATGATTAAGATTTATTTTATATGGTTGAATTAATAACATAAATCATATATTTGCTCATCTAGTACCCCAAAATACACCTGTAATTTTAATACCTTTTATAGTTTTAATTGAAACAATTAGAAATATAATTCGAGCATTCACACTTTCTGTTCGTTTAACAGCTAATATAATTGCAGGTCATCTTCTAGTAACTTTACTAAGAAGAACAGGTGTAAATATAAGATTATCACTAACAATTTTTTTAATTATAATTCAATTATTATTATTAACTTTAGAATCAGCAGTAGCTATTATTCAATCCTATGTTTTTATAGTTTTAAGAACTTTATACTCTAGAGAAGTAAATTAATGATAAAAAAAAACCACTCTTTTCATTTAGTTGATTATAGACCTTGACCATTACTTGGAGCTCTAAGAACAATAATTTTAGTTTCAGGATCAGTAAAATGATTTCATTTTAATAATAACTCCTTATTTATTTGAGGGTTATTAATTATTCTCTTAATTATATTTCAATGGTGACGAGATATTATTCGAGAAAGAACTTATCAAGGATTACATACAATTTCAGTAACAAAAGGAATACGATGAGGAATAATTTTATTTATTACTTCAGAAGTATTTTTCTTTGTATCATTTTTTTGAGCATTTTTCCATAGATCACTTTCACCTTCAATTGAAATTGGAGGTATCTGACCCCCTAAGGGAATTATTCCTTTTAACCCCTTTCATATTCCTCTATTAAATACTTTAATTCTTATTTCTTCAGGAGCTACAATTACATGATCTCATCATAGATTAATAAATGAAGATAAAAAAGAAACTAAAAATGGATTAATATTTACAATTTTTTTAGGAATTCTATTTTCCATACTCCAAGGATATGAATATATAGAAGCTCCTTTTACTATAGCTGATTCTATTTATGGTTCAACATTTTTCATAGCAACTGGATTTCATGGAATTCATGTTTTAATTGGAACAACATTCTTAATTATTAATCTTATACGTTTAATTAAAAACCATTTTTCTAAATTTCATCATTTCGGATTTGAAGCTTCAGCATGATATTGACATTTTGTTGATGTAGTTTGATTATTCCTATATATTTCTATTTATTGATGAGGAGGAAATTAAATTATTTATAAAATTTAAAATTTATATAATATAAAAAGTATATTTGACTTCCAATCAAAAAGTCTAATTATTAGTAGTATAAATAATATATTTAATTTTAATTTTTATAATATTTATTTTATCAATTTCCATAATTATTATATTATTAGCATCAATATTATCAAAAAAAACTCTTTATGATCGAGAAAAAAATACCCCATTTGAATGCGGATTTGACCCTAAAAATAAATATCGTATACCATTTTCTATGCGATTTTTTTTAATTGCAGTAATTTTTTTAATTTTTGATGTAGAAATCGCCCTAATATTACCTTTAATTTTAATTATAAATTTATCAAACTATAAAATCTGATTAATTTTATCATCTTATTTTATTTTAATCCTATTAATAGGATTATATTATGAATGAAAATTTGGAGCTTTAAATTGATTAAATTAATATAAAGGATTATAGTTAAAAATAACATTTGATTTGCAATCAAAAATTATTAATTATTAAAATTAATTTATCTTATTTTAAAATGTTTGAAACAATTAATTGTAATCAGTTTCGACCTGATTTTTAAGTTTAAATATAAACTCAAACTTAATAATTTAATTGAAGCCAAAATTTAGGCATATTATTGTTAATAATATATTTGAAAAAAAATTTCCAATTAAAGAAATATGAAGAATCAAATAAAAGCTTCTAACTTTTCTTTTAACGATTTAATTTCGTTTATATTTCTATATTTATTTATATAGTTTAAAAAACATTACATTTTCACTGTAAAATTAAGAAAAAAATTCTTTATAAATATAATATTTAAATGTTTAAAGATAAATTATTATCATTTTTTCATCTTCAATGAAAAGCTTTAAATTTTAAGCTATTTAAACTTTATAAATATTATAATAAAATAAAAATATAACATCAAATTAAAATAATAATAAAAAATAAATTTAAAATTGAATTTAAATAAAAAAACAATAAATCTATTCAAGAAGAATAAACCTTTAATAATTTAAAAACCCCCCGACCAATTATATACTCAGTTCAATTTTGATCTACATTTAATGATAAATTTCTTCTAGGTAATAAAAAATATTTAATTAAACCTCTAGTTGAAATAATAGGTAAAAATCATATTATTCCTAAAAATATTTTCAAAAAATATATTGTTATAAAATTTTTATTTAAATTTAAATAAAAAAACTTAACTCTTAAAATAATTCCTATAAAAATAATAATAAGAGGTATAATTTTAAAATAAAAAGGTAAAAAAATTGCTAAAGGATAAGGAAATAAAATTCAACTAAATAATCTCCCTATAAAAATAATTATAATTATTAAACCAAATAAACTTTTATTTAATATTCATCTCCTTCTTTTTAAACCTTCTTCTTTTAAAAAATTTAAAGGTAATATTATAAAATTATTAAATATAGTAAAATAAATTAAACGAAAAGTATATATCACTGTAAATAATGTTGAAATTAAAAATATAAATACTACAAAAATATTATAATCTTTAAATATTACTAATTCCAAAATTAAATCCTTAGAATAAAATCCTGCTATAAAAGGAAAACCGCATAATGCTAAATTAGCAAAATTAAAACATACTGAAACTAAAGGTATTTGTAAACTTAAAGAACCTATAAAACGAATATCCTGAAAATTATTTAAATTATGAATATAAATACCTGCACATATAAATAATAAAGCCTTAAACAAAGCATGAGTTAAAAGATGAAAAAATGCTAATTTTCTAAACCCTAGAAATAAAATTCTTATTATTAAACCTAATTGACTTAAAGTAGAAAGAGCAATAATTTTTTTTAAATCAAATTCAAAATTAGCATTAAATCCAGATATAAATATAGTTATTAAAGAAACTATTAAAAATCAACAAATAAATTTATTATTATTTTTAAATAAATTTTCAAAACGAATTAATAAATACACACCTGCAGTTACTAAAGTAGAAGAATGAACTAATGAAGAAACAGGGGTAGGAGCTGCTATAGCCGCAGGTAATCAAGAAGAAAAAGGAATTTGAGCACTTTTAGTGAAAGAAGCTAATAAAATAAAAATTATAACATATAATATTTCATTATTAGAATTTATAAAATCTAAATAAAAAATATATCTTCATCTACCAAAATTTATTATTCAAGCAATAGATATTAATAAAAATACATCCCCAATACGATTAGAAAGTACAGTTAATATACCAGCATTAAATGATTTAATATTTTGATAATAAATTACCAAACAATAAGAAACTAACCCCAAACCATCTCATCCTAATAAAATTCTAATTAAATTAGGACTAATGATTAATAAAACTATTGATAAAACAAATATTAATACTAAACAAATAAATCGATTTAATATTAAATCATGTTCCATATAATATTTTCTATAAAAAATTACAAAAGAAGAAATAAATAATACAACACTCAAAAATATTAAAGATATTCAATCTAAAATTAAAGTTATAACAATTGAAGAAGAATTTAAACTCAAAATATTAAATTCAATAAAATAACTTAAATTTATTAATAAAAAATATAAACCAATAGAAAATATTATTAATCTATTTAATAATAAAAAAAATATTATAATAAAACAAATATTGAAAAAAATTATCTAAAATAAATTAATTTATATTTTTGACTCCACAAATCAATGTTTTTATTAAACTATTTAAATAAATTCATAATACAAATAATTCATTATTTAAAATTAAAAAATTTAAAGGAATTCAATGTAATATTAATAATAAAAATTCACGAACATAACCTTGAGAAATTGAAAATAATCTAAAATTTAACTTACCATGCTGAGTAAAAGAATATAAAAATAATGTATAAGAAGCTCTAAAAAAAAGATAAAAACATTAATATAAACAAAATAATTCATCTTCAAGAAATTATTCTATTAATCAATATAATTTCTCCTAATAAATTTAATGAAGGTGGAGCAGCCATATTTGAAGAACATAATAAAAATCATCATAAAGATATTCTAGGTATAAAATTAATTAAACCTTTATTAATTAAAATTCTACGTCTACCTAAACGCTCATAAATAATATTAACTAAACAAAATATTCCAGAAGAACATAAACCATGAGAAATTATTATTAAAAATGAACCACATACCCCCCAACCTATCAAAGTTATAAAACCACCTAATAAAATTCTTATATGAGCTACTGAAGAATAAGCAATTAGAGCTTTTAAATCAACCTGAAATAAACAAATTAACCTAATAAAAATACCTCCAACTATTCTAATTCTAATAAATACAAAATTAAATATAATACCTATATTAAATATAATATAAAAAACACGTAATAAACCATACCCACCTAATTTTAATATTACACCAGCTAAAATTATTGAACCAGAAACAGGAGCTTCAACATGAGCTTTAGGAAGTCATAAATGAACTAAAAATATAGGTAATTTAACTAAAAAAGCTAAAATTATACAAATATATATATATAAATAATTTAATAAAAAATTACTTTCAGAAAATATAATTAAACATAATGTTTTATTTCTATAATATAAATAAATAATTGATAAAAGAAATGGTAAAGAAGCTAATAATGTATAAAATAATAAATATAACCCAGCTAAAACTCGATCTAATTGAAGACCCCATCCTATAATTAAAAATAAAACAGGAATTAAACTACACTCAAAAAATAAATAAAATATTAATAAATTATTAACTCTAAATGTTAAAAACAAAAATAATAATAAAATAATATTTATAAAAATAAATAAAGGAAAAAAATTATTTTGATCCTTAATAATTATTCTTGATATTATTATTATTGAACAAATCCAAAATCTTAAAATAATTAAACCATAGGATAATAAGTCACAACCCAAATAATATCTCAAATGTGATCATTCATAAGTATATCTACCTAAAAATAAAAATATAAATCTACCTAAAAATAAAAAAAATTGAGTTAACCAAAACTTTTTTATAAACCTAAAAGGAATTATAAACAATAAAAAAATAATAAATTTTAACATTACTAAATAATTCTTAATGACTTATAATAATCATTACCATGAACACGAACTATTATAATTAAAATTGATAAGCCTAAAACCCCCTCACATACTCTAAACACTAAAAAAATTATTCTATAAAATAACTCTATTTCAAAAAAATTTAAATAAATAATTAATAACAAATAAATTATTAATACAATAAATTCTAAACTTAACAAAATCATTAACAAATGAAATCGATTTATACAAAATCTTAAAAACCCTAAAAAAAATAATATATATATATAATCAATAAAATATAACCCAAATATAAGTTTTAATAGTTTATAAAAAATATTGATTTTGTAAATCAATGAAAAAATTTTAATTTTTTAAAACTTCAGAAAAATAAATTAAAATTTATTTCATTAATCTCCAAAATTAATATTTTAAATAAACTATTTTCTGTATTTTAAAAATTTTAATTATTATAACTTTATTAAATAGAATTATATTTTATTCTTCCAAAACACCTCTATCTATAGGATTAGTTCTTCTTTTACAAACTATTTTAATTTCATTAATATCAGGAATATTAAGATTCAATTTTTGATATACATATATCTTATTTCTAATTTTAATTGGAAGAATATTAATTCTATTTATTTATGTATCAAGATTAATATCCAACCAAAAATTTATATTTAATAAAAATTTCAAAAAAATTTTTTTTTACTTATTAATAATAATTGTAATTATTACAATAATTTTCAATATAAAATTTTATCTAATATTTAATTCAGATTCAATAAAATTTCCAAATATAAATACAGAACAATTTTATATATTAAAAATATCTATAAATAAGTTATATAACTTACCCTCTAATCAAATTATATTTATACTTATTAACTATCTTTTATTAACCTTATTTATTGTAGTAAAAATTACTAATATTAACATAGGACCCCTACGAAAAAATATTTAATGAATAAACCTATTCGTCTTTCTAACCAAATTATTAAAATTTTTAATAATTCTTTAATTGATTTACCTTCTCCTAGAAATATCTCTACTCTATGAAATTTTGGATCATTACTAGGATTATGTTTAATAATTCAATTAATTACCGGAATTTTTTTAGCTATACATTATACAGCTAATATTGAAATAGCTTTTTATAGAACAATTCATATTTGTCGAGATGTTAATAATGGGTGATTAATACGAACTATACATGCTAATGGAGCTTCAATATTTTTTTTTTGTATTTATACACATATTGGTCGTGGTATATATTATGGATCTTTTCATTTTACTAAAACATGAATTACAGGAGTAATTATATTATTCCTAGTAATAGGAGCAGCTTTTATAGGATACGTTTTACCTTGAGGACAAATATCATTTTGAGGAGCAACTGTAATTACAAATTTATTATCTGCTATTCCATATTTAGGAATATTTTTAGTAGAATGATTATGGGGGGGATTCTCTGTTGATAATGCAACATTAACACGATTTTTCACTTTCCATTTTATTATCCCTTTTATTATTTTAGCAATAACTTTAATTCATTTAATATTTCTTCATCAAACAGGTTCAAATAACCCTTTAGGAAGAAATAGAAATTTAGATAAAATTCCATTTCACCCATACTTCTCATTTAAGGATTTAATTGGTTTTATTATTTTATTAATTTTATTAATTAATTTAGTATTAATTTCCCCCAACTTATTAGGAGATCCTGATAATTTTATTCCAGCTAACCCTTTAGTTACACCACCTCATATTAAACCAGAATGATATTTCTTATTTGCTTACGCAATCTTACGATCAATTCCAAACAAATTAGGAGGTGTTATCGCCCTAGTTATATCAATTTTAATTTTAATAATTTTACCATTTTTCCATTTAAAAAATTTTAAAAGAATAATATTTTATCCTTTAAATCAAATTTTATTTTGAATTTTAATTTCAAATATTATTTTACTAACATGAATTGGAGCTAGACCAGTAGAATCACCTTTTATTATTATTGGTCAAATTTTAACTTTAACATATTTCTTATATTTTTTATTAAATCCTTTCATTAACATAATATGAGATAATATCCTAAATTAATATAATCAATGAACTTGAATAAGTTTATGTTTTGAAAACATAATATAAAAGTTTAAATCTTTTATTGATTTTACAATTAACTAACTTTATTAAACTAATAAAACATGAAAAAATAATTTTAATCCTATAAAAAATATTAAAAAATTCAAAGAAGAAGGTAAAATTCTTTTTCAAGCTATACCTATTAATTTATCATAACGTATTCGAGGTAAAGTACCTCGAATCAAAATAAATATAAATGAAATAAAAACTAAATTTAAATAAAATATAATAGAATATAAATTACCCCCTAAAAATATTAATCTATATAATATTCTTATTAATAAAATTCTAGCATATTCTGCTATAAAAATTAAAGCAAATCTTCCTCTTCTATACTCAACATTAAACCCTGAAACTAATTCAGATTCACCTTCAGCTAAATCAAATGGTGTACGATTTGTTTCAGCTAAACAAATAATAAATCATATTATAGCTAAAGGAAATGTAATAAAAATTATTCACACAAAACTTTGAAAATAAAAAAATTCCAAAAACCTATATCTTTCAATTAAAAAAATAAAAGATATTAAAATAATAGCTAAACTTACTTCATAAGAAATAGTTTGAGCTACCGATCGTAAACTTTGAACAGTGTGAAATGTGAATTTAAATTTTTAATTAGACTTATGTTTTTCAATATCGAAAATCGCGATTTTAATCACTTCAATTTTTATGAGTATCGAAACGCGATTTAAGAGCAAGTACAGGTCACGCACTATTTTGGCTACGTGCCTAATTTTAATAATTGATACGATGTGACTCGACGGGCGCTTTGCCACACAATCGGTACCTGATGCCTCCACGTACCCCCTTTTATACCGATAATTAGCGGGCACCGCGAAATCGCGGGATGCACGGAATCGCGGTTTTGCACGGAATCACGGGTTGCGCGGAATCGCGGGTGGTGCGGAATCGCAGATTGCGCAACATTAAGCAATACACGAAATTCCGCGGCGTGCATCGCGAGATGCGCGTCGCGGGATGCGCGATGGACACTTGTCCGGCTGCCCTGGCGGTAGCCAGAACAGCCGGAACGTTACATCTGCCCCCTTCTACCGACTGATGTTCGGTCGCAGCTGGGGATCCCTCGGCTCCGGTCGGATCAGGTGTCGGTAGATGTTGGTACCTTGCTTCGTTCCTTGGGTTGCGGTCACCCTAGCCTTCTCCTCCTTCAGAACTCGAGTTCCGGCATATCTAGGCACCCGTAGTCCGGCTCAGGGAAGTCCAGTTCCGGTGTTTCGAATACCGGAATGCCCCCTGACGGCAGGTCGTGCTCGGTGATGACCAGCTCTGGCAGGTTGTTCTCTGGCCACTCCAGCGGCTCGAAATACGTGATGTATTCCGGCGTGGTCAATGTCGCGTACCCTACTGGTTTCTGGGTTGCACGCTGGTCCTTATCCTCGTCGTCACTAAGGGATTCTGGATCGCCGAACCACTTCTGGATGGCCCTCTGCCTTTCTAGTTCCTCTTGTTCTTCATCGGGTATTCCCGGTATCTCGATCGGCACCAGGTTCCACGGCAAGTATGATACCGGGTGCCCGGGTCTCGGGTGGCGTTTGGCACTTCCTTGCCCCTCGGTATCCGCAGGCCTTTTGGCGGAGGTTGAAGGTCCAGGGTCTGCCAGGCCCTCTGCCCTTATCGGCGGCGTCGGCTCTGGGCTCGTGACGGTCTGAATGGCCGGTGGTCCGCCTTCTTCCTGGTTGCTAGCGGTGAGCCCTGGTGCTACGGTCCGGATGTTCGATCTGTATCTTCGTTTAGTCTGGGTCGATCTGCCCCTTCTGTAGATCCCAGGATACCGCTCGTACACCTCGTCCCTAGCCTGGATCAGGTGATCGCCTGTTTCCAGTTCGCCTTTGTCGTCCGTCTGCGTGGACACATTTTGGACGATGCGCTGGCCGATTTTATATCGAGGATTTATTAGGTATTTTGGCTTGCCCATCTTCACTCGTTGGTTATTCCTTTACTCTCTCAAAAATTCACAGTACAATAGGCCGTATGGTAATGAGCTAGCCCTTATATCATCTATTTTTACCCCTTCTTCATGGATTTAAGACCATATAAGGAGTTGTCGGACTATTTTGAGTAGTTAATCCTTTAATCCTTCTATTGTACGTGTTTTTTGACTATAGGATCGTCGTACCGATTCTTTACAGGTGTTACTGTTTTACGTCGCTGCCCCCTCGGCACTTTGGATGTATTGCTTGAACATATTCACATGGAACTTGCCCCGTTCCATCCCTGTATGGGTGTTCTCCAAGACATAGGTGGCCTCACCAACTTGCCTGCTGATTCTATAGGGTCCTTCGTACAAATCGAAGAATTTTGCCATCTTCTTTTCTTTTGAATCGGAAACATTGAGTGCTCGGATTAACACTAGGTCTCCCACTTTGAATTTAGCCATTTTATGTGTCGAGTTAAACCGGTCTGCTCGGCGTTTGCCGTGTCTTACGATGTTCTTTTTAACGAGCGTTAATTTCGCGTCACGCGGTAGGTCAGTTTTATTCGTAACTAACCAAGATTCCCAGAATCTCGAAGGGCGTTGGCCAAGGTGGATCTCGCAAGGTGCGAATCCAGTGGTGTCATGGCACACTTCGTTCATACAGCTCTCAATTATTTTTAACCAATTTATCCACGACGTGTGCTTGTCGGTGAGAAAAGTTCTGAAAAATCGCCCTAACTCGCGGTTTACGCGCTCAACGATATTTCCTTGCGGATGTCTAATCGAGGAATAAATTAATCTGATGTTTTCTTCGTCTAATTTATTTTGCCATGCTGTAGAAGTGAACTGTGTGCCATGATCGCACTGGATTCGCTTAGGCTTTCCATACTCTGGGATATACTGTTCAAATATGCATTTTATTGTCTGCGGAGCGTTCGCTGCTTTTAATGGATATAATTTTACGAGCTTGCTGAAGGCATCTATGGTGACTAATAGCCACTTATAGTTTCCCTTGCTCGCTGGCAATGGACCTAGGTAGTCGATTGATAATAATTCTCCAACTCCGTCTGGCACAATGTTTTGCATATTTGCATAGCTATATCTGTTGGGTACCTTGCACCTCTGGCATCTTTCGCAGCTAGCTAGAGTTTGTCTAATTCGTTTAGCAAATTTAGGATAATAGAATCCTTCTTTAAGTATGAGATAACATTTGTTGGCGCCTATGTGTCCGTACATTTCGTGACACTCTATGATGAGCTGTTTTACTAGCGCTTCAGGGACGTAGGCTCGTAACCTGCCCCCTGGCTCTCGGTGGTATAATATTTCATCTATGACTTCTAAGTTGTTATCTAGTTTTAATTTTACTGAATCAAGTAGTTCACTGATTCTTTTATCTGTTCTTTGTAAAACTGGATAGTTTCCTAAATCCCTACTTAGTTGGTCGTCAATTGCTTTTGCCAGAGGTGCAAGGACCCCTAGCTCCGCTACTGAATCTACTACACTCTTTTTACGTTCTGGTGGGTAACGGCTCAACACATCCGCGACTATATTCTCCGTGCCTTTGATGTACTCAATGTCAAAATTGTACGTCTGTATGAACAATACCCAGCGTGCTAAACGAGAGCTAACGAGTTTACAAGAAAATATATACGTTAAGGCTTTATGATCGGTCCGGATCGTGAGCTTCGCACCGACGATGAAGGTTCTGAATTTTTCTAGTGCGAATACTATTGCTAACAGCTCTTTTTCGGATGTAAAATAATTCAGCTCAGCCCCCTTCATCGTTCTACTCGCGAACCCCACGATCCGTTCCTCGTTGTTATCGGATAATTGATAAAGCACTGCCCCGACCGCATAATTGCTGGCGTCACATTGCAAATAATACCTCCTTTTCGGATCCGGATGGTTTATAACCATCGTATCACAAAATAATTGTTTTACTGTAGTGAAATGCGTTTTCATTTCCTCCGTCCAGTCCCACTTGGCACCTTTCTTTATTAAAGAGAGCAACGGAGCTGTTGCTTCCGCATATGCGCTGGTGAATTTACTGTAATAGTTTGTTAATCCCAAAAATCCTTTGAGTTGTTTCGCGTTTCTCGGTATCGGGAATTTCTTTATTGCCTCGATCTTTTCCGGCTGTGGGTGTATCCCATCTTTTGTTATCCGATGCCCGAGAAAATCGATTTCTTCTCTAAAGAATTTTGACTTTTTGAAATTAAGTGTCATATTATATTTTCGGAACACTTCAAATAATAATTTCAGGTGAGCCAAATGGGACGGAACGGAGTCAGAAATACACAGTATGTCGTCTACAAAATTTATTGTAAACTGCTCCGTCTCCTTCAAAACTAAATCCAAGGCTCTAATCAAACTAGCCAAACTTGTATTAAGCCCATAAGGGGTAACTGTAAAATGATAAGTTTTTCCTTCGTGCATAAATGCAGTATATTTTCTTGAATCAGGATGCAAAGGAACTTGCCAAAAACTCGCCGTAAGATCTAAACTCGACATGAAAGCTGCGTTTCCACACTTCTGGAATAAGACCTCAGTCGATTGAGCGCAGTCATGGTCAGGCACTATCAGTTGGTTGATGTATCTTGCATCTAAGACTAATCTGATATCACCGGTTTTCTTTGCAACAACTACTATAGGATTGATGTATTCGCTATATGATCTTTCAATTACTCCAATATCGAGCATTTTCTGAATTTCGATTTTAACTTTATCTCGGTGTACCATTGGTATAGGATATGATCTCCTAACAAAAGGTCTATCTTCATAAATTTTAATTTTGTGTTCGTAAACTGAGACTCTACCAGGTAGCTTGTAAAAGATGTCTTGATACTCTATCAGTAGTTTTGAAAATGAATCTAGTTCGAGTTGATTTAGTACCTGACACTCAGACAATTTCTCATCTATTTCATCACGGGTCAGTGCATACTCATTAATCTCGTTTTCGATCTTATCGACGGTCATTTTTTCTAGATTGATTTTACTGATTTGTACCGATTCTCTTTGATAATCTTCGATATGATTTGCTTTGAACAGCTCGATACTAACATCGGCGGAAGCTGTTTGGAAAAATAGTCTGTTAGTTCGAAGGTCTACATCTGCTTTCCACCGGTGCAAGGTGTCTATTCCGATAATTATTTCGTGACCGAGCCCTGGAATTATCAAGAAGCAAATGTGATCGGTAGATTTCCCGATAGTTATCTCTGCATAAAATTGTTCTTTTATTCTTACGGGCTTGCCCCCTGTTACTCCAACTATTTGGTAATTAACGACTGGCAGCCTTTCACATTGCTCTAATCTTTTTATACGTCGATCGAACCAATCTTTAGAAACGCAAGTGACTTGACTTCCGGTGTCGATAAGCCCTTTGACTTCTATCCCCTCGATATTAAAATAGACTTCCGGGCACTGTTTGCTTTGTGACTCGCAATTATTGCTTTCTTTAATTAAGTACTCGGATGGATCTTCGAACATATCATTTTTTGGTTCTAGGGAGTTTATTTTTGCCGCGTTGATAACGATCTCGCGCTGTGTCACCGGGTTTTGCGGCTCACATACCACAGCGCGCTCTAGTTTTCCGCTCGCTGAGTTTCGGTCTCATCCTCAATTTCTGTTATGACTGGCTCTACTTCGGAAATCGCGCTAACTTTTGGATTTGTCCAGCTACTATGTTTATGATTTGCGTAAGCTGGTTGTCCAGCGTCGCGCTTGTTTTCTTGCGAATCCGACTTAAAGTATGTGTCTCGCGCTACGGAAGGTCGCGACGTGTTTGCCTCATCACTGCCGAGACGCCATGACACCTGTTTACTGTCTTTATTTTCGGTGACTTTATTAGTGAATTGATGTGGTCGGCTTATATTTGCCGGTGCACGGAAGTTTTTGGGTGCATTCGATCTCCCTCCCGACTGCATTTCGTCCAAGAAGTTAAGTAAGGTGTCAATTTCCCGGATATTTCGGCAAGTAGCAGCTACCACTACCCGTTCTTCAAAGTGTTTAATTAGGCTTTTAACGATATCTTCTTCCGCAATTTTAGGACGGAGACCGACTGCAGCCGCAAACTTCCTATTTGCATACTCGGACCATGTTAATTTTGAATCCGGTGAATAGAAACCCCATTCGATATCTTTGCGGATATCTCTCTGGACTCCCTCACCCCAGAATCTAGCGAGGAACTTTTCTTTAAACCCTTCCCAGGTGTTAATGACGTCTCGGCGAGCGATCCACCAGTCTTTTGCATCGTTTCCTAAGCTTTGACCGACAAGCCGCAGGCTAAGATCGTCCTCTGAACCCAAAAAGGTAAGGTATTCCTCTAATTCCCGGATATAGTTCACCGGTTTCTCCCAACTCTTTCCCGAAAAAGTCGGCAGTTTTAATTGTTTTGTTAACAAGCGAATTTGTTCGTTATTTTCATTCGGGGCTCCCGGTCGCCTCTTAAGCTTTTTGAGTTCAGAGTCGAGACCGATTTTTAGACTTTCATGCCTATGCTCAAGTTCCTGAATCTTTTCTCGATTTACCCGATCCCCCTCCTTGATTTTGCTTTTAAGGGCTTCGTAATTTCCAATAGCCTCGTCTCGCAATGATTTTTCCGTATCTGTGATCTTATTGATACAACCGGCTACATCGGTATCCCATCTCTCTATAACGGCTTGTACAGTAGTCTCCAGACGGTTGACTCGACTTTTATTTGCATCCGCGTGATCTCTAACTTCTTTATTTACACGGAGAGAAATTTAGCTCGCGCCCTGTCTCAGTAATGGTGGCGCTACTGTACGACATGTAAAGTACGTGAGGCGTGCGCTTTTGGTGTGGTGGGCGCCCCAAAATCTGGAACGCTCAGAGTTCTAAGCTAGTGGGACAGAGATCGTCTTAATGAAAGAACGTTAGGTTAACGTTTTGTGTTTGATATTTTTGGATTCTGCGTTAGATAATTTAAGAGGAGTTGATTTTGAACATCAAATGAAAAATATTGGGTGTTCAATTATTGTATGTTGTAAAATGTATCATTACGTGGATTATTTGAACAAAAAAGATTATTTGTTACTTCAATTCTGATTCAGACTTGAACTAATAAAATAGATAAAATTGAGGTTAACTTACCTTTGAGATGCCACTCTATTGAAGTGTGCCCGTTTGTTTTTAGAAAACTATTCATAATTTATCCCTGACATATACACAAATCTTTATTAGAAAGAATCAATCGGCGAACTTTGAATTATTATATCTGAGCGAACTTTTGGGACGCTAGGCTGCCCAACTTTTGGCGCTCGTAGAGACCTAATGACTTGGTATAGTCGACGTCTTATAATAGTTCGCCGCCGGTACTAGCGCGGGACACACAGCGTACGTTACCGACAGACAGTTACTTTACCACCAAAAAGGACGCCCTCTGAACGACGTGGTACGTATGCCGTGCGAAATTTCTCTCCGTGTATCTTAGCTTCGTAACTGACTCGGTCTTCGACCTGTATACGGTGCATTCCTTCAACCCGCCGTTCTAGAGCTTTAATTCTTTCATCCCATTTCTTTTCAACCCTATCATTGCTGTCCGTTAATGCTTTTAGACGCGCGGCTATTTGTGCAAGGGGATCGGGGTGTTCATCACCAGGACCCTCTTCCTGACTTAAAATGCTTTCGTCATGCATAACGGTATCATCTGGCGCGTGATACCCGGTGTCACTACTCAACCCGCCTGCGGCTTTACCCTGAGCTTTACCGGTAACGGCATCTTTTCCTTCCATTTTCCCTTAAGATTCGAAAAAGAAAAAAAAAGTTTGAAGTTATTTTGAATGAATTTAAGTTGTCTGTAGAATGAATTTAAGTTTAATAAATGAAGTTAAATTGAATTTTGTATCTAATGAATTTGATTTTATTTAAGAGGCCCCACGTTGGGCGCCAAATGTAACTTACTGCACCGATATCTCAGCTGAGGGCTGGAGATACGGTGCTAGTCCGCGTGAGTGTCTTTGTCACGGGTGATGTTTTGGAGCTCCTCTGGTGGAAAAAGTGAAAAACCACAAAATACCCTATTATAGACTCAAATCAGGACTCAACCGATTTGAGCTAATTATCGACTGAGCGAGGATCTGCTTCGCTAACCGAGTTTGTACGACAGACGCAGGCCGAGCTAGTTGTGTGCGAGAATCACAGACATGGGTATTCCCCAGTGTTGCAAACCCACACCAACTCAACCGTTGCTGCCTTAGCACAGAGCTGGGTGTCGCTAGGCGTACCAAGCTGAACAACTAGACTCGGGATTGGGTTTTACACCCGCACCGTAGCTGTCGTTTGCAAATTGAAAATAAAGAAAGAAACCTGAAATATTTAGAGATTATTAATTTAAAGGAAATAGGAAATTGAAAGAAATAGATGTCGTTTTAACAATAGATAGTATTTAATGAAATTAAATAATCATTAGTCAGTCGTAGAAAACGATACAAAAGGATTAAACAGAACGTAGTTCATCAAGCATAGAAATCAGAATAGAATTAAGTCATAAAGAATAGAATAGAGTAGAATATAACAGAAAATAAAGGTTTATATTAAAGAAATAATTCAGTAGGATAAGATTAGAGTTAATTAGAGTTCATGATCAATGTTTCCATTTAGTTGGTTTTGTTTAAGCCGGTATTTTAATAATTGTGGATGTCCAATCCACAATTGAATTAAATTGCGCCGATAGCTCTGTACTATGACGTCTTTTATGCTTGCAGTCTAATTTATTTATTTATAAAAAATTAGTAAAAAACTTTGAACAGTGTGAAATGTGAATTTAAATTTTTAATTAGACTTATGTTTTTCAATATCGAAAATCGCGATTTTAATCACTTCAATTTTTATGAGTATCGAAACGCGATTTAAGAGCAAGTACAGGTCACGCACTATTTTGGCTACGTGCCTAATTTTAATAATTGATACGATGTGACTCGACGGGCGCTTTGCCACACAATCGGTACCTGATGCCTCCACGTACCCCCTTTTATACCGATAATTAGCGGGCACCGCGAAATCGCGGGATGCACGGAATCGCGGTTTTGCACGGAATCACGGGTTGCGCGGAATCGCGGGTGGTGCGGAATCGCAGATTGCGCAACATTAAGCAATACACGAAATTCCGCGGCGTGCATCGCGAGATGCGCGTCGCGGGATGCGCGATGGACACTTGTCCGGCTGCCCTGGCGGTAGCCAGAACAGCCGGAACGTTACAATACATACAAATGGCAGACCGGCGACAAAGCGATCCGCTGTTACCAAGCGGCACACAAGCACACGGCCCTATACGTGCGCTTTTTGAAAACAACACAATAGATATGGACGGTCAAAACGGTCAAAACGCACATAGATACATACAGACACGGGAGAATCAAATACAATTTCAACCGCGCATGCAGGTACACGAGCCATTTAGAGACGATAGACAGTCAGGTGCATTCAATGCACAAGAAGAAGTGAGTAGCATAAACAGAGAAATGCAATACACGGGACAAAGCACGCAAATACACAACACTACACTAACACACTTCGAAGCACCAAACACACACAATACACAACGAAACCGCACACACTTTATTACACACGAAGGAACACCCCTCACAGACAACCAGAGAAGAGAAATCACAGGCGCGGAAACATTCATAGGCACGAACACGCGTAACATACAACAAATCCAAAACCTAATAGACCTAGGTCCTCAACTAACACAACCGTTAATGTACGACACACAGACAATACACCCACAGACGGTACAACACTTTAATAACAGCCAAATCCACAAACCGATAATCCCAATTAAAGAAATCCAAGCATGGAAAATAAAATACTCAGGCGAACCGAACGAAGACCTATACGAATTTTTACAAAACCTAAGAGACCTACAATTAGGATATAACATACAAGACAGACAACTAATAGACAATCTCACACCGATACTAGACGGAAAAGCAAGACAATGGTACAGAATAAACAGAGGTAGATGGAACACACTACAAGAATTCGGAGAACACATACGACACACATTCACAGACACACGACGTAGAGATAGAATAGAAGAAGAAATAAGAAACTGCGCACAGGGAGAAAACGAATTAATCTCAGAATTCGTGATAAGAATTAGGACATTATTCACACAGTTAAACCCACCATACCCACTAACACAGGAATTAGAAATGACATATAGAAAACTCAAAATAGAATATAAACAATACATAGGAAGATACGACAGTAGTATATATATGACAACCAAGACTCATGAGAGCCAAGAATCACCTGTTCACCTGTCTGGAGTCACGACCCCCGCCTTTACCTTTATTCTCGAAGGTTCTAAGCCGCGCCTTTATGTCACATATTTCTGTCCGATTTTTCCGTCATATTTTTACGTTAGATTTTTATGGCAGATTTTGACGTCCGATTTTTCCGTCCGATTTTGACGTCCGATTTTTCCGTCCGATTTTGACGTCCGATTTTTTCCCATCCACATTAGATTTTTACGCAAATTTGTACGAGAGTTTCTACCCACGCGTTTATGTCTCGTTAGTGTGACAGGCGCTTCAATATCTCAGATTTTTATGTGATAATCAACTGTGCCAGTCAATCATCAGATTTTTACGCAAAAATTTCTACGGGTAATCCTATTACGCAAATTTGTACGAGAGTTTCTACCCACGCGTTTATGTCGTTAGTGTGACAGGCGCTTTGAAATCTCAGATTTTTATGTGATAATCAACTGTGCCAGTCAATCATCAGATTTTTACGCAAATTTGTATGGGTAATCCCTAGCGTGTGACAAGCAATGATCATAAATTTTTTATATCAACAAGTCAATTGTCATCCTACGTTACAGCGTGAAAACCTGTTTCGCTGCTTCACATAAAAATCATTTAAGATAAATACGACACTACTTGTTGGATACAGCTGCATTCAGAAATAAACGCTGGAGCAAGTATTCCAAAATGGCTGCAATATCGGATTTATCAATTGAGATGGAAAATAAATTGATGGATATGTTCCGACTGATCACAAGTTTGAGGAGTCCTGAAAAAGCTGAGAGATGGATTCACCACTATGATGCAACTATACGTTTGTTGAAGAAGGCACTGAAAAAATCAAATTTATCATGTGGACTCAAACACAGTCTGGAGTCAAGAATTGGTCGCTTGAAAAGTCTCAAAGTTCTAGTGCAGCAAAGGGTCAAGACGGGTCAAGGAATTGGAAACAGCACACCGCGGCTGCGAAGCAGTCGAATATGCTGGCAGGATACTGAATCAGCATTCAAAGGAAGAATTCGCACTGGACTGGTAATCAATATAGAACACATAGATCCGAAACAATTTCTAGAAGATGCTAAATATCTGGTGATCATTCGCATCAAAAATGCACTACGGAAACACACCTGCATCAAAGTAAATACAGCGCTTAACGGAGAATTTCTGTTGAAAGAGAAAACTGATACAAAATGCTTTAACACTCCGAATAGGCAGCTGCTTTTATCAACAAATTTGGAGGAATGGTATTCTAACCATATTGTCACACCTATAATAACCCAGATGGAAGAATTTCAGGAGAGGGATAGCGGTTGGGTACTGAGTAGATTGATTAATTTAGAAGTCAATGTGAATAAATGTGTACCTATAATTGGATCGAATTTTGTTGAATTACCTCGTGCGGTTAAAGTTCGAAGAGCAGTGATAAATGTTCGTTCGCGAGACGATGCATGCTTTGCTTGGGCAATCGTTTCGGCTTTACATCCTGCAGCGCGTAATCCGGATCGACCAAGTTCGTATCCACATTTCTCAGGAATATTGAATTTGACCGGAATTTCCTTTCCCATGACAATCAAACAAATACCAAAGTTTGAGAAAATCAATACAATGTCCGTAAATGTTTTTATTCTAAATATCAAACGTTATAGTGGGGACATCGAAATCCAACCATTGCATTTAACTAGTGATAAAAAACTGGTACACATTAATTTGCTGATGGTCCAAAACAGTGAGGGCAAATCACACTTTTGTTGGATCAAACATCTCTCCAGATTGATATCGAAACAGATATCAAAACATCAGGGTAAAATATTCATATGTGATAGGTGTTTACATGTGTTTTATAGTGAGGTACGGTTGACTAAGCACGGTATTGATTGCAGTAAATTGAATGACTGTGCAATACAGCTTCCTGATGATGAAACTAAGTGGTTGCAGTTCAAGAATCATATCCGCAAAGAGTTTGTGCCATTTATAGTATACGCAGACTTTGAATGTCTGCTGAATGAACTATCAACCGAAGGATTGAATGATGGGAAGTCTCATGCATACCAAAAGCATGAAGCATTCAGTGTTGGATATTATTTCTATTGTTCATTCGATAATTCACGATCAAGGTACGCATCATATCGAGGCGTCAACCCGTCAGAATGGTTTGTTAAGGAACTACAAACAATTGCAACTAACCTGGAAACAATTTACCAAAACCCAGTTAAAATGAATAATTTAACTCAAGCAGAAAATGTTGAGTATAGGAACGCAACAATCTGCCACATATGCGGAGGTCCTTTTACTGATACAACCATACGCGTTCACGATCATTGTCATTTTACTGGCCGATATAGAGGTCCCGCGCATGGGGGGTGTAATTTGAATTATCAAGACGAGCGGATTATTCCAATCGTGCTCCACAATATGACTGGTTACGATGCACATTTTATTATAACAGAACTCATGACAACATTCGAGGGGAAAGTAACAGCATTGGCGCTCAATAAAGAAAAGTACATTTCATTTACAAAGGAGGTTGAGGAGGGCAGTAGTTTCAAGTTGAGATTCATCGACTCATTCAAATTTTTGAATTCCAGCTTACACGAACTTAGTTCATATTTGACGATTGAAGAGTTGAAGATATTAGGAGAAAGTTTCAATGACATTACTCCCGCTAAATTCAAACTCCTGACGCGAAAAGGTGTGTTCCCCTATGATTACTTGAACTCACTTGAAAGGCTAAATGATACTACTATACCACTGCGGGAAGACTTTTACAACAGATTAACAAATACTAATATTTCAGAAGAGGATTATTTACACGCTGTTAATGTTTGGGAATCATTCAACATCAAGACGCTGGGTGAATACAGCGATTTATATCTAAAGACAGATGTTTTACTCTTGGCAGACGTATTTGAAAGTTTCAGAAAAAGTTGCATGAGGACGTATGATTTGGATCCTGCATACTATTATACTCTCCCGGGTCTGACGTGGGATGCAATGCTCAAGTATACAAAAATTTGTTTGGAGTTGTTGACTGATATAGATATGTTATTATTTGTAGAACGCGGTATACGGGGTGGTTTGAGTCAATGCTCAAATAGGTATGCGTGCGCTAATAATAGGTATATGAAATGTTACGACGTTAATGCACCTCAAAAATATTTAATGTACTTTGATGTGAATAATTTATATGGTTGGGCGATGTCTCAGCATTTGCCTACTGGTAAATTTGAATGGCTTGCAGATGTATCGCAATTTGATGTGTTACTGATTTCCGATGACGCTTCAATAGGATATATTCTGGAAGTTGATTTAGAATACCCTAAGGAATTGCATGATCTTCATAAAGATTTACCATTCTGTCCCACCCATAGCAACGCTCCAAATACAAAGGATGTTAAACTGCTTGCAACTTTGCATAATAAAACACGATACATCATTCACTACAGAAATCTCAAACAGTGTTTGAACCAGGGTCTGAAATTATGTAAAATACATCGAATTTTACGGTTCGAGCAGTCGGCTTGGCTAGGTTCATATATTGCTTTAAATACAAGTTTGCGTACACGTGCCAAGAATAATTTTGAAAAGAATTTATTCAAATTAATGAATAATGCAGTATTTGGTAAAACAATGGAAAATGTGCGAAATCATGTGGACATAAAATTGATCAGTGAGTGGGAGGGGCGATATAGGGCAAAATCATTGATTGCAAAACCAAATTTTCATCGGCGAACAATATTTTCTGAAAATTTCGTTGCAATAGAATTGCGGAGGCTGAAGGTGAAAATCTTCAAACCAATTTATGTTGGGATGTGTATCTTAGATTTATCTAAAACCTGCCTATACGCGTTCCACCACGAATATATGAGACCGCAATTCCAAGATCAGTGCAAGCTACTCTATACTGACACTGACAGTTTAATATATGAAATAAAATGTGATGATATTTATGAAATAATGAAGCGCGATATTGAAAGATTTGATACAAGTGATTATAATCCAAATAATTTGTATGGTATCCCCCAAAAAAATAAAAAAGTTCCGGGAATAATGAAAGATGAAAATAATGGGGATATAATGACTGAGTTTGTGGGTTTGAGATCAAAAATGTATTCAATTAGAATTGATGAAAAAGAGGTTAAAAAGGCCAAGGGGGTAAAAAATTGTGTTGTACAGAGGGGAATAACGTTTGCCGATTATATGAATTGCCTTAATACGAACCGTGACTTGAACAAACAGCAGCAATCCATACGTTCAAAGTTGCATAAGGTATATTCAATATGTGAGACAAAAATAGCGTTGAGCTCAAACGATACCAAACGTTATGTAATTCGCAATTCCACTGACACGTTGCCGTGGGGTCATTATAGTATAACCCGTGGGACGGAAAGTGATTTGGAAGAGGTTGTAACAGTTGATTGATTTTTGTTATTTATTGAAGGTTAAAAAATACATTTGTTCTACAATTATAAAGCATTTTTCTTATTTATCCACGAATTGTGCGATGAATCAAAACCTAACCATTTAACATATACCTGATTCCCCCTTTTACGTAAAATTTTCTCCACTAGATGCACATCGGGATATTTAGCTAGTTTTAATTCATGTTCATAAAATCCCCCCACAATAGGCTGTCCACGAGAATCTTCGAGCAAATACGTCACTGGATTCGTTACTCGCACTTTGATGATCTTGAATACTTCCGTAGACCAATTGGGTGTAAAGCCTCGAGCAAACACAGTTTTGTATTTACTGATTCGAACAAAGTCACCAATTTTCATCTTTGCTGGACCGGCTATTTTTATGTTGCTGTATACGGTTTTGAGAAGTTTCTTGGCAATAGCGCGTGTCACTTTTTGCGGCGACGTCCCAATTGTTCTGTGTACACGTTTATTGTAGTCTCCGACTAATTGTTGAAGCATATTCACCCATTCATACGAACCATTAGCGGTAAAAGCCATCCACATCGAGTTTTTCAGGGTTCTGTTCCAACGCTCAACTACGGATGCCTTCATAACGCTGTACGTGGAATAGTGATGGATTCCATGTTTAATTAAAAGAGACTTGAACGATGTGTTGTAAAATTCTTTGCCATTATCAGTCTGAAGATTTGTAGGTTTTCGAACGCCGGATATAATGTTAGTAAATGCCTCACACACATCTTTTGCGCTTTTACTTTTGAGTGGCACAGCCCACGCATATTTAGATAGAACATCAATTACTGTGAGTATGTACTTGAATCCTTTGTTAACTCTTGCATAAGGTTGCATATCGACAAGATCTGCTTGCCATAAATCATCGTAACCGCGAGTGATCACCTTTCGACGCGGATAATTACGTCGCGCGGGTGCATGCAGCTCTTTCACTAACTGCAATTTTTCTTTACTCATTTTAATGATGAGTTTTCATATGAACAGTAAGTAGTTGAATTTGTGTTTTGAGCTCAGCGTGTATCAGGTCGACGTAGTCTTTGTTCACACCATCGAAAGGCTGTCTAGGAGTCTCCACGTTATGCAGCAACCTTTTTTCAAAATCAAAGTCACTCATGAGACCCACCCGTTTAATAGTCGGTTTCGCATCAATATAATGTTTTGTCTGTGCATTTACTCTGTCGACGTATGATTTTGATGCTGCGTCTGTAACGAAAATTGGATCATGCACGTTGACGAGTCTTTTACCGGCTAAACTATAATGACCATCCGGTGTGAGGTTTTTTCCATCAACATATGATTTATTTACAGCATCAAATCCCTCAACAGGATTCCCAACATTTTTCACACGTTTGTGTCTGAAATTCCAAGTTTCATCGGAACCCGGTTGGAAGACATGTTGTTGAAGTGTGTCGACATATTTTTTGTTAACAGCGTCATCGTTAGCTAAAGGTGTGCCTAGTTGAACTATTCGAAAAGTTTTTGCATCGAACTGCTTCGGTGTTAGGTTGTCCTGTTGTGTGAGCTGCAGCGAGCTGGTTTTTACCGCATCAACGTATTGCTTGTTCACTGCATCGCCATCAGCCAGTGGTGCATGCACTTGTTTTAGTCGCTTGTTTTTCAAATTATAATGCTCCTCATGATCAGAAGTTAAAAAATTATTGTCAATGTAATCCTTTCTCACTACGTCGGTCGACTCGATCGGAAGAGCCACATTTGTTAGCCTTTTACCGCGAAAGTCAAAATTTCCATTCACTTGCAAAATATTCCTATCACTATTATTACTGGATACAGGGACACGTTTGAAATCAAGATGTCTTCCGAATTTATCAACGGACATGTCTACACTGACAAACAATGAAGGAGCTCTGTCTATTTATGAATAATATCTGCCTCACGTAGTTCCTCTATGATGGACATTATCTCATTGTCGTGCCCTGTGTGCCCAGCAGTTTTAGAAGCAACTAAGAGCCGTAATCTCTCAACAAGTTCATTTGGGTTGTCCCAATGGACGTAATCTACAGGATGATTTGTAACAACCATTCTGTTTGGAATCAATCCATGTCCAGAGGATTTGGCGCGAGCAGGGGTATTAAATAATCTTGAAATTACATATTTCCATTTGTAACCTTTGCTTCCATTCAGCTGTCCGCGTGAACTGTAACCGCGTTTATGGGCATTGGTTGCATGCAATATACTTTTATATTTTAAGAGATCGAGTTCATTGAAGTCTTCTTCGGCTGGAACTCTTTTAAAAATTAGCTCGAATACTCCTGGAGTTCCTTTGTACGTCACATTATTGATTAGAATATTATCATTTTTATCCACATCAAAGGGGGAATCACCCATCAACCAGGATCCGTCTGCAAAACGAACCCCATAAGTCGTATCATAATTATTTTTTGCGTCAAAAATTAATCCCATAAAATAGGGTTTAGTCAATTCGCCAAAGTTCTTCTCAATATATTCAATAGCTCGATCCCGCCCGTCAGAGGTTTCCAGAATTGACCGCATAGTATCTTCAGGCGATGGATCAGGATGAGATTGAGCAACGGTCTGTAAGTTCACAAAAACGCTGTCATTATTATCTGCTGCAGAACCGATCTCCATCGAAGCAGGCGCATTCTGCAGTGTAGCGTTAAAGGTTTTGTTGGGAGTGCTCGACGGTTTATAACGAATATGCTGCCGTTGCTTGAAATCATCACTGCTTCTGCTTGATTAACTTTTAATGCTCTGTATTTTGCTCGAATTGCTTTACTCGATCGTGCAATCGCTTTTTTAACTTTTTCATCATCAACTTTTGAGGAATTAGTTTTCATGCTCTCATCAAACGTTGCAGACTCATTGACCAATTCCGACATAGTTATGCTTCGAAAGTTAAAAGCTAACTGAAGGTCTTCGCTCACCAAACAACATATTCATCGAACCCCCCGCGGTAACGACCCCCGTGAAGGGGGCTATCCTTAACAATCGCAATAAACCCATATTTTTTCGACCAGCAGATCGCACATAGTTTTTGAAATGCGTCGTAAGTCATATCGTTGTTTACGTGATCATCATAGACAGCGCTGGCGACTTTTGTGTGGATGGTGTGGAGCACTCCACACCCTGAATGCCCACCGTGTGGATATTCCACACCCTAAAGGCCTTGTTTCAAAATTAAAATTTTGTAATGGATTTGGAAAATCTCTCGATAAAAACAAGTATACAAAATTTTCCGAAAATAACCATATTATATTTGCCTATAATCGACACTTGCGAGCCCCCTAGCAGATTCAAATCTCGACCATATTGATGAATACGTTTATCCTGAAAAAACAATATTCGGACTATCGCACTTCGGAAAAACTATTTAATTGAACTTTGAGCAAAAATGTTGTGAGTGCCCCCCCCCCCCCCCCCCCCCCTCCACCTGAGTTACTCCACACTCTGAAATTTCGTAAGTCGCCGACCTTGATCATAGACATGACGTAAATTCAAACGATCTTGTTTGAATAGGACAAGAACGTTCGCGTTGTCACGAATCAGGTGTTTGGGAACTCGTGCATATGTTTGACACAAGTAGAAACAGTCAACGTGTGCATGTCTTCCCATGGAAAAATATTCTCGAACCACGTCTTGCTTGTCACAGGCCACATCATCAAATACAAATACTGAGTTGGGTAATGACTCGCTTGGGGGTATTACATCACAATTGTTTGAGAATGGGAAAAATCCAATTTCTTCAATATTTGATATCAGTTTTTCCAGATATCGATACTTGGGTTGTTCCAACGACTTTGAATAGATATAAATATTCTCAAAACGAACTCCATTACAACTCTCCAGCAGACTCACTACAACATTCGTCTTTCCACAATTAGAGGGTCCACAAATTATGGACCTAATTGTATTGGGTAGTAGCGGACCGTGCCGCTTTGGAATGTCCGCCTCTGTTTTATTGTCAATATTTAGGACTCGAATCGAATACGGTTGCTTGATAAAATGCATTATTTGCTCGTGATTGAAATACTGACATGGGATCAAGGGTATTTATAGATTACGCAGGTATTTTTCACCTCAGTTTTGAAATGCATGTGAACGCAGCCTCATCGTTAGATCAATTCTTCACGACTGAACACTTAAAATATATCCCTAAAGTTATATTGTTGCAATATTATGGTAATCTGATCCCTAAACTGTGGAATAAACTTCCAATACACATAACAAGTGATCCAGACCTTGCACAATATCGCCTGTGTTTAAATCATTACAATAAAGACATTGATCAGATTGATGGGCTCGCGCGACAGATAAGAAATTGTAGTAAATGTCAAGAGCACGGTCGCACGGACAAGGTATATTGAACCGCGTTATCAACTCATTACCATTTGAACTACATATACCAGGCTATCAGTACTGTGGTCCCGGTACACATCTGGCTAAGCGTTTGACTCGAGGTGACCCAGGAATTAACCCGTTAGACAAGTCTTGTCGTGAGCACGATATAGCCTATTCAAAAAGTAGCGACCTCGCAGCTCGTCATAACGCAGACCGAAAGCTAGCAGAACAGGCATCACACCGGGTCACCGCGGGAGACGCCGCATTGCTTGAGAGAGCCGCCGCGTGGGCAGTATCACGTGCTATGAAGGTTAAATTGAAGATGGGTGCGGGATTGAAGCGTGGTAGAGGTAAAAAAAATGCAGGTGGAAAATTGCAAAAAATTAAAAAAAATGTTTCACAACGTCGGAGGAAGAGGGTAGAACGAGTAAAACCTCGAATTTTACCACCTGGAAAACGTGGAGGATTTTTACCTTTCTTGGTTCCATTGCTTGCGGGATTGTCAGCGGTAGGCAGTTTAGCGGGGGGAGCCGCAGGCATCGCAAAATCTGTGAATCAAGCAGCTAACGCTCGCAGACTAATATCTGAAACTGAGCGTCACAATCGTGCTATGGAGCAGGGTGGTCGCGGACTGTATCTGAATCCCTACAAAAAGGGTAGTGGGGTGGGAAAATGTAAAGGAAAAAAAAAACTTCAAAAATGAGATAATCATTCTGCCAAACGGCCCGACAACTAACATCGAGCTTCTCGCGTTTGCAAAACGCATGCGTATTCCGTATTTCAAAGGTGTGTTCATGCGATCTGAACTACGTAAAAATAAAAATCCTATCCAAGCGAATGAGTGTGGAATTATCAATTTGGATAGTTTGCATGGTCCTGGCACGCATTGGGTTGCATACGTCAAACGTGGACATAAAATCAAGTATTATGATAGCTATGGAAATCTGCCTCCACCACAAGAATTCATTGAATATTTTGGAGATAATGTGGAAATTGAATACAATCACGACCAGTATCAAACATATAATTCTGCAATCTGTGGGCAACTGTGTTTGTATTTTTTACGTGATAATACATAAATTACATTGACGTTCAAAGTTCAGTATGCACGTGACTGCGGTATGTCGCTGACGCTCACGCTTTCGGGGTCAACATCCGTTCTTAGTGCAAATTATTTTCCGCCTATTGTCTTATATGAGAACGCTCAATATGTATTGGGATTAGTAGATTTTGAAACTTTCAACTCAGTACCCAATGTCGATGGAACAAATAATAAATTTTATTATGATGGTGGAAAAGAAATTACTATTCCAGACGGGTCCTACGAAATTGATGATCTGAATAGATATTTATCTACACAGCTAATTGACGATTCCGAATCATCACCCCCCATTATCCTTCGTCCAAACAACAATACATTAAAATGTGAGTTGAAGTGCAAGTATGACATTGACTTCAGTGGGAAAAATAACCTCGGCTCCCTGCTAGGTTTTACGAAGCGACAGCTTAAAGCTAACGTCTGGCATGAATCTGATCTACCTGTCAACATTCTGAAAGTTAATATTATACGAGTCGAGTGTAACATCACGGCGGGTGCATATAGTAACGACCGTCCAGTACACACGATCCACGAATTTTCTGCAAACGTGCCACCTGGGTATAAAATCTCCGAGTCCCCTCACCACGTCATTTACTTACCCGTGAGTCCCCGTGTGATAGACAACATAACAGTTCGCGTTGTGGATCAAGACGGTGATCTGGTCAACTTTCGAGGAGAACAGATAACAATCCGTTTGCACGTAAAAGTGCAGTAATTTTTTTTACCATGTTGATATACGAGAACGTGCACAAATATGCGGTAACCATCCCCCCATCGCTCAGTATTGAAAGTTTGGTCAAACAAACAACACCATACGCAGTACGTCAGTCGCTCACGGCTGATAACGTCAACTTTTTAGAATCCTTGGGATTTCATGTAAAAGATAGATATGGCAAATTTGCTAAACATTAATGCTCGACCAGTATTTGATAACAGTATAATTCGAGTTGAAGTTCATGCCCATGCCCCCTACGCCAGTACATCATATCAAAACAATGACGAGATACGAATTCCAATTCAACAGCAAGATTTGTATGTTTTACCGTGTGACAGTTTTTTATACATTGAGGGCACACTACTAAATTCCATACCGAATGCAGATGGGTGTCCATAAACCCGTAAAAAATGTAAAACTCATCAATAATGCAATAGCTTTTCTTTTCGATGAAATTCGGTATGAATTAAATGGGGTTGAAATTGATCGATGCAAAAATGTGGGAATTAGCACTACTATAAAAAATTATTTATCATTGAATGTCAATGCGGGTAAAGCCATGGAGGTTGCAAATTGGAACTTGTCGGGAAATTTAGTTGAATTGGATAACGGTTATTTTAATTATTGCCTACCATTGCGCATTCTGCTCGGGTTCTGTGAAGATTATGAAAGAATCATTACCAGCGCACGTCATGAACTGGTTTTAATCCGTTCAAGGACAGATTCAAATGCTATATTTGCGGGGGACACGAATGCAGTCGTAAATCTGAAGATAACTAAATTACAATGGCGTATGCCTCACATAAGTGTGGAAGATTTACGAAAATTGGAGCTGTTACATCTTCTTGAGAGTGAAACATCGATTCAAATTAGTTTTCGCTCATGGGATTTGTATGAGTATCCAGTGCTTCAAGAAACTACTCACCATACCTGGTCCGTGAAAACAGCCGTTCAACTTGAGAAACCTCGCTACGTGATACTGGCGCTTCAGACGGGACGAAGAAATAAACTTACTCATGATCCCAGCGTATTTGACCATTGCCAATTGACAAACATCCGTCTATACCTTAATTCTGAGTCATATCCGTACGATAATTTAGATTTGGATTTCACCCGAAAACGTTACGCTTTGCTTTATAATATGTATGCCAAATTCAAAGCATCGTATTACGGCGAGACCGGTAGTCCGGAACCATTGCTTGATTTAGATACGTTTGAAAGCCATGCTCCAATCGCGGTAATAGATTGTTCACGTCAGAATGAATCTCTAAAAAGTGCGTCTGTAGATATACGTCTCGAGTTTCAGTGTAACAGTAATGTCCCCGCAGATACAACTGCGTATTGTCTAATTTTTCATGATAAAATTATTGAATACAGTCCGCTGACAAATGTGGTTCGAAAAATGATTTGAATAAAGGTGGGGTGATCGTGACCCTATAAATGCTTGACAAATCAGATTATTTGTAGAAAGGTATAGATCGTCATGGGGCCCACATTTGTCGATCTTCAGGGGTTTACGGGGCCCAACGATACCTATATTGTGAAAGAAATTGCAGTTTTGAAAAAGAATTTCGATTTGCAGCATTTTGTATTTCAACCACCATATCCCTGGTCAGTTTTACACAAAGACAACCAACATGAAGCGCGTGAGAGTAAACTTTTTCACGGATTTAGCTGGGATGACGGAAATATACCCTACTCGGAGCTGCTGTATCTTGTACACCCGGTTCTACAAAATTCTCCATCGGTCTTAGTAATTAATAAGTCTGTTAAATTAATTTTAAAACGATTGTTTAATATTGATGCAGCGTATTTAGCTGATGAAATAAAATGTGGACAACAGCCACGGTGCAGCAGCCATTCAGGTGACTGTGCAATTGAAAATGTTTTTAAAATGAATAACAGATGTTGTGTGCCAAAATAAAACTTACATTCAATACATATACTGTTCATTTAAATATTTTTTGAAAGTAGTTTAAATGTATCAAATATTTATCGATACGTTGGGGTTTATGGGGAAAAATGCTGAATTTATCGTCAAGGAAATTGCCTTAGTGGATGCTGACAATGAAAAAATAATAACCCTCAAGTTTAAAGAACCTTACGACATTTACGAATTGTCAGAATATCAGCGGATGGCTGTGGGAATGGAGTCTGAATGGCATGGAATTAGCTGGTGGAATGGTTGGGCTCCTTACACTAATCTTAAAGAATTTATTGTGAAACATGTGAAAGAATCAGAAGAGTACGTGTACTATGCCCAAAATTATTACACATGTGTGCAGTTGTCGAAGTTGAGCAAAGCTAAATTTGTTAACATAGAGAAGTGTGGCTGTCCCTCACTAGAGCGATTGGGGGTTTTGTACCCTCGCGAACTTAGGTGTAGCGATCATCATATGCATTGCGCTGTAAACCGCGTATTATTATTGAAGAAATGGGCGCTCCTTCATAGATCAAAACTGAATATGAGATCACCTGTTGGCTAGGTATAAAAGGCTCTGAATTTTAATACTAAATGTCAGTCTTCAACTAATACTCCCATGAGCAGTATTCGCAAGCGACAAGAACTCAAACTGCGAATCGAACTGCTTTTGAAAAATATTGGTGAAGTAAAAGCTTTGATTCAGACAAAATCAGATCTTAATCATATTTTGAGAAGATTGAAGTGTATAAAATTAATATGAACAACGCTATGGACCTGACTAAAATCAACAAGGTGGGTCGATGTGACGAATACCTTCCCACGAAGAAATTGGCAGATCTTGAAGTAAATAAACACTATCCCGTCACCGGTCTGCGGAAAGTGCAAACAAGATTCGGTACAAGAATAACCCTTGATTTGGAAAACGCTTTTTCTGCGTTTCTACCCGCACGCATGTCAAAAGTGTTGATTGATGATGAGGATTTATTCCAAAAAATGATACTGGCTGCCGATGAGAATCGCCTTCACATGCATAATCTTGGGGGGCTATACAACCGAGTTGAATTTAACTATATGTAAATTCTATCAAATGTATCACGTTTTTGCAAATAAATAATCATACATGAATTCTTCTGTCGAGCCTACCTTTATTTAACATTATTTTAGGGTCTATCAGTTTAGAAAATCTGATACCTGATCAACGTGTAGAACTGGACAGTTCAAAGATCTGATCAACCAGTTGAACTTTCAGTTCTTCGACCTGTTCACAGAAATTTCCTTCAGCGTCGATACGTTGCGTATTGATCACGTTAATGCTAAGGGTAAGATTGGTTCACGATAATTTTGCGGACAGGGTGGGAGGAGGTTTGTATTGAAAAAAGTATTCGAAGCCCTGTGAAAACCGGTTTATCTAGGTGCTCACTATGAATATGGCACCATCTCAAAATCTGAGTTACTTGCAATCTGAATTCAGAAGTGTAAGCATCGAATAGAACTCCGGAGAAGATTTTCTAAGTTTTATTGAAAATGATCAACATCATGGATTTAGCTGCTACCGCAGACCTATCTGATGCCAATCTGTTCAACGCTAAGCAGTTAGTCGAGGACTCCTCTACCCACAACTTTACCGATGCTGAGTTATTTAAAATTGGTCAGTTGGGTCTATGCGGTGAACGTCTTCCAATTAAGAAATCAATTAGTGGTGTGCATATCATCATCAGTTTCCGGCAGATGACAACATTATCGGGGCGCACAAGAATAGTAGTTGACATTATTGGTGGAGACGCCCCTTACGAAACATTTACCGAAAATCTACCTCCACGTATAACTGCAAGACTGCTGAGTGATGATGCCTTATTCCAAAAATTGAAAGCGGTTGCTGAAGACGGGGGCGTGTACTACCGTCATGTTTCTAAACGTTTTCGCCCAATTTTATTCACATTGCGAAGTATCCCTAACCTGCCTGCTGTATAATATTGAAATAAATCTTTGAATTATACCATAAATTTGTTGTCATATGTCTTACAATATTTAAGAATCTACTCTAAGTTTGTAGGGGCAAAGTATCCCTGACCTGTCTGTATAATTTTTGAATAAATATTTAAAATATAACATGAATTGTTGTCATATACCTTCTCACTACTCTTAGTCTGTAGGATAGCTGTGACATTTGAAACGAGGTATATAACCTGCGTAGTATTACAATTGACTTATTAAAAATTTTACCACCAAGGGTAAAGGCATCGGTTAGAACTGTCAAAGCACTATATGTATCGGACATCTCGCAATTGACTCGATAAAAAATTTTCCCCGCCGAGGGTAACCGATGGGATTACCTGTAGGAATTAACGTACGTCTACCGTAAAAATTCTGACGATCGATTGTCACATAAATATTCTCCAGGGGGATTGTCACGTTAATAAGCTAAAGGCGCTGGTAATAATCTCTACACACGACTTCAAGAGATACGAAGCCGAGGACTTTAGATAATATACCGCGAATAACAGGTGAGACTATACCGGTAGAAATTAGCGTAAAAATGTGTGATTTGCCCTCACTGTTTTGGACCATCAGCAAATTAATGTGTACCAGTTTTTTATCACTAGTTAAATGCAATGGTTGGATTTCGATGTCCCCACTCTGATGATTGACTGGCACAGTTGATTATCACATAAAAATCTGAGATATAAAAGCGCCTGTCACACTAATAACATAAGTCGCTCAGGGTATAGGATTACCCGTAGAAATTTTTGCGTAAAAATCTGATGATTGACTGGCACAGTCGATTATCACATAAAAATCTGAGATTTCAAAGCGCCTGTCACACTAACGACATAAACGCGTGGGTAGAAACTCTCGTACAAATTTGCGTAATAGGATTACCCGTAGAAATTTTTGCGTAAAAATCTGATGATTGACTGGCACAGTTGATTATCACATAAAAATCTGAGATATTAAGGGGGTATATACACCTTTAAATGGGTTGAATTTCTGAAAAACAATTTTCCTTTTTTTTTTCAACTTGAAGACTCTGATAAAATTAAAAAAAAATCATCATGTTTGGGGAGGGTTTGACCTTCATTATCCATATCTTACATCGTGTATTACTTCCAGTCTAATAGTGGCTGCGCTGAAGACAGGAAAATACAAAATCACTCGGTTGCCGCAAAGAATCAGACCCAGCGTTGGACCGATCTTGGAATTTCTGGTTCTCAATTGTTCATAAGACATGCCTTTATCAGATGAACATAGAACTTTTTGATAAACCCATTTTTAGTTGAAATATTAGAAAAATAAGCAAAATTTTTTTTCAAATTCAGGAAAAAAATCGAAAAAATTCAATAACTCCAGTAATTCTTGCGATATCAAAAAGTTCTATGTTCATCTGATAGAGGCATGTCTTATGAACAATTGAGAACCAAAAATTCCAAGATCGGTCCAACGCTGGGTCTGATTCTTTGCGGCAACCGAGTGATTTTGTATTTTCCGGTCTTCAGCGCAGCCACTATTAGACTGCAAGTAATACACGATGTAAGATATGGATAATGAAGGTCAAACCCTCCCCAAACATGATGATTTTTTTTAATTTTATCAGAGTCTTCAAGTTGAAAAAAAAAAGGAAAATTGTTTTTCAGAAATTCAACCCATTTAAAGGTGTATATACCCCCTTAAAGCGCCTGTCACACTAACGAGACATAAACGCGTGGGTAGAAACTCTCGTACAAATTTGCGTAAAAATCTAATGTGGATGGGAAAAAATCGGACGTCAAAATCGGACGGAAAAATCGGACGTCAAAATCGGACGGAAAAATCGGACGTCAAAATCTGCCATAAAAATCTAACGTAAAAATATGACGGAAAAATCGGACAGAAATATGTGACATAAAGGCGCGGCTTAGAACCTTCGAGAATAAAGGTAAAGGCGGGGGTCGTGACTCCAGACAGGTGAACAGGTGATTCTTGGCTCTCATGAGTCTTGGTTGTCATATATATACTACTTACGACATAAAAACGTTTGAACAATTAGAAAGCGCAGGCAAACAATGGGAAACAGATAAATCATGAGAAGAAACGCGACAGAACATAATTAGAAAACAAACTGCACAACGGGTATCATACACACACAGACAGGAAACCCCACAAATACAGACACAACAACGTAGAGTTTTGCTACCAACACCAAACACACCACCAGCATACACACACACAACACAGCCTAGACCACTAACACAACCACCACGACGCCCAGCACTCACATACACATCACCACGATACACACCACAACGATACACACCACAACAATACACACCACAACAATACACACCACAACAGTACACGCAGACAGACACATCAGAGCGACGCTGCTTTAACTGCAATACACCGGGTCACATGAGATGGCAATGCACAAAACCGCAACAGTCGGGAAACGAATAAGGGAACAACCAACACGGGTGGAGGTAGTTCCCCAAACACACAACACATACACACCCGAACACGTAACATTTACCATGACACACAATCCACGCGACCCAAGATTCCACATAAGAGTAGAAATGGACGGATTAGAATTCAATGCACTTATAGACACGGGATCAACACACTCGTATCTAGGACAAAAGATCGGCGAAATTTTGAAAGAAAGACACACAGACATACAAGACACACCGAACACAACAGTATTAGTAGCAAACGGCTCAAGCGCGGGGATAGCAGGCATAACAACACGACTAATGAGAGTAGGTCACACAAGCAGATGGATAGATTTCGGGATTATACCTACACTAGCGTGGACATGCATACTAGGAATAGACGCGATCAGACAATTCGGCATGAGATTAAACTTCGCAGATAGCAACTGGTCCATGAGCGAAAAATCAAACATAACATATAGGATGGAACAATGGCCAGATTCAACACCAACACCGATACAAAGGCCAAATAAACAAAAAGAGAGCGAAGATCAAGAATTAGTCATACAAGTAAGCGACATAAAAGAGAAAGCCACAGAAACACACAAAGAAACAAGGGATCAGGGAACACAAACACACACTAAACAAGCAAAAGCAGCAGCGATGCAAGAAAAATTAGCGAAAAAGGCAGCAGAGCAATCACAAATCACAGACACACAGAAACAGAACGCAGCAATAACAGAGGAAACAAACACTCCACCGAAAAGAAAAGCTTTATTACCAACTCCAAATTTCCCACCAAACCCAAATCTATATAAAAATTACACATACACATACACACAAAAGCAAAACACAAACAGAGTAGAGAAAACACACACAAACATCCCACAGAACCGAAAAGCCTTATTACCGACCCCAAACTTCCCCTCAAATCCAAACTTATATCCCAGACATCACACACCGCGAATCTGCAGCGGAATACAACAGCTCACCGACACACAACACATCGAACTACAAACACTACTAAGAGAGAAGATCACATCAACACCAGGACAACTAGGTCTAACACACCTAACAACACACAAAATAGATACACAAGGACACGCCCCCATAAAACAAAGATACTACAAAGATACTACATGGTTTCACCTAAAATCAGAGACGCGATACACGCGGAAGTAGACAAAATGATCGGAGAAGACGTTATAGAACCATCCAATAGCGAATGGTCAAGCCCGATAGTCATGATAAAGAAACCGAACAACACATACAGATTTTGTCTCGACTTTAGAAAAGTAAACTCAGTATCACGTAAAGACGCATACCCACTACCATACATGACAGCAATACTAGACAAATTACGCGCAGCACAATACATATCTAAACTCGACTTAAGTCAAGCATACTTTCAAATACCACTACACGAAGACAGCAGACACATAACAGCATTTACAGTACCGGGAAAAGGACTCTACCAATTTAAAAGGATGCCATATGGATTAACGGGAGCGCCGGCGACATTCCAAAGACTTTTAGACAAAATAATTGGACCGAAATCAGAACCGTACGCCTTTGCATATCTAGACGATATAATAATAGTCACACAAACATTCGAAGAACACCTATACTGGCTAGGGAAAATATTAGACAAAATCACACACGCAGGATTAACGATAAACCCGGATAAATGCGAATTCGGATGCGCGCAAGTAAAATACTTAGGATACATAGTAGATAAACACGGATTACACGTAGACCCAGACAAGATACAACCACTGACAGACTACCCAGAACCTAAAACACTTAAACAACTAAGAAGACTAGTAGGAATGGCTTCTTGGTACAGACGATTCATCCCCAATTTCGCACACATCACAGAACCACTCACACGATTATTAAAGAAAGAACAGAAATGGACTTGGGGAGAAGAACAACAACACGCAACCAACACAATTAAACAGATGCTCACAACACCACCTACACTAACATGCCCAGATCACACACTTCCATTCCAAGTACAAACAGACGCTAGTGGAACAGGTATAGGAGCGGTACTCACACAAACAAAACAAGATATAGAGCAAGTAGTTGCATACGCCAGTCGTGCATTAAGCGAAGCAGAACGAAAATACACAACGACAGAAAGAGAATGCCTAGCAGTAATTTGGGCGATACAAAAATTTAGACCATACTTAGAGGGATATCAGTTCACAGTCATTACAGATCATAGCGCATTAAAATGGCTACACAATTTAAAAAATCCGACAGGCAGATTAGCGAGATGGGCGTTAGAACTACTCGAATACGACTTCAACATAATACACAGAAAAGGCTCAGCACACCACATACCCGACGCGTTATCACGACTACACGAAGACGAAGAACAAGCACAGTTAGGCGCGATAGAAGACACTACAGACAAATGGTACACATACAAAAAGACACAAGTACAGACACGACCAGAGAAAAACGAATCATGGAAAATACGCGACACACACTTATACTTCCACAGACCCGATCCACTGCACTCCAACCTATTACCCGACACAAATCCATGGAAACTAGTAATCCCAAAAGAAAAAATCACACAAGTATTACACGAAAATCACGACACAACACAGGCAGGACACTTAGGGATAGAAAAAACATACCAGCGCATAGCGAAAGAATATTACTGGCCAGGAATGTACAGAGACACAGTTAATTACGTACGCAGATGCGAAATTTGCCAAAGAATAAAAGTAGAACAAAGACAACCAGCAGGTCTTATGGGACATAGAATCATAGAAGAACCCTGGACAGTAGTAGCATCAGACATAATGGGTCCACTGCCGATATCCAAAACACGACACCAATACATTATAGTTTTTCAAGACCTATATACAAAATGGAGCGAAATCATACCACTTAAAAAAGCAAACGCGCAGACAGTAGAAAACGCATTACACACACACGTCATATCAGGCTGGGGAACACCACGCGTGATACTAACAGATAACGGTACACCATACATAAACAAACTGATACGCGAACTAACACAAAAATTCGGCATCAGACACACAACCATACCCCCATATCACGCACAAGCAAACCCAGTAGAAAGAGTCAACAGAACAATAAAAACCATGATTCAAGCGTACATTGAAAAAGATCACAGGGAATGGGATATACACTTACAAGACTTACAATTCGCATTAAACACAAGTACACACACATCAACAAAACACACACCGGCATTCCTAAACCTCGGAAGGGAACTGAAGCCGACACAATGCCTACGAGATCAGCTGGAGAACGAAGGAGACATAGAGATACAAGACACAGACAAATGGACGGATCACCTACGCAGACTCCAAATAATCAGGGAAGAAGTCCAAAGACACTTGACAGAAGCCAACGAAAGACAGGCACACTAGTATAATCTAAGACGTAGAAATACGGAATTCAAGGTAGGAGATAGGGTTCTTAAAAAGAACCACATACTCTCTTCAAAGGTAGATCACATAGCAGCTAAATTAACACATAAATACTCTGGACCATACATAATTACAAACAAAATTTCACCAACACTATATGAATTAACAGCAGAAAATGGAAAATATGCCGGAAAATGGAACATAGAAAACCTGAAACTGTACATTTAAAAAGACATGTAACTAATCCCTCATTCGATATATTACAGAAACGATAACGATGGACAGAAAAATACCACTACTACAGACGCCAGGACAGCCGACACACCCACACCGATACACGATGACAGCTAACACACAGACAAACACAGAAACGACGAGACGCACATTACTACCGACACCAACACAATACACACCAGGTAACACGACACACAAGATCCCACTACTACAAACTCCCGGAATACAACCACACACACACAAATACCCAAACCCACCCCCCACACGAACACATACACCAATAACAGACACACAAAAAATAGAAACACATACACAGAAGATGGAAGCTCTAGACAGACACAACGCAAATAGACGCGGAGCACTACACACACCCAAACCAATACGGACACTAACACCCACACAACCACCACTCATTACACCCGACGAGACAACAACACACACCCCACCACCACCACCCACACGAATCATGCCTACAATCACACGACCATCATACAATAGAGCCATCGGACACCAAAGACGCACACGCACACGAACACACCCACCATTCCCAGGACAATACCATACCACTCCACACGAACAGATCCAAAAATCGCAACACGTAGAGAACACAGAATCAGACGAATATGAAACAGCGGACGAGATAGACGACACAGACACCACACTAGACACTATACAATAAGAAGAAGACGTGGAAAGGAAAGAGAGACAGAGGAAACAAGGAGAGAGAGGGAAGAAGACAGAAATGCAACACGACAAAACGACAGAACAACGCTAGAAAACGAGAAAACCAACGACACAACGAAAGAACGACACAACAGCAGGAGAAGACAACGAAAACCGACATACACTAGAAAATAAGGTAGAAATAACAGTACAAAGCAGAAAAACAGGTAGATAAAACACAAAATTAGACAACAAAATAGAAATAACAGTACAAGGCAGGAAAATATTCAGAAATAGTAGCAAATAAGATAGGAATAAGAAAAATAAGTTCAAATCAGGATAAAATAAATATATATATTAGAAAATAAGAGATATAGTACAAATGAAGATAGTATATAATAGTAGATAAGACACATGACACACACACACATAACACGTTAAATTAACCGGTTCACCCTATAGGCTTCACCCCGCATGGGGAGGGGGGAGTTGTGACAAGGCGGGTCACAAAACCCCGGAATATTTGAAATAGACGAAATCAGCCGAGCATAGCCGAGGACGATCGGTCATTAGGACCGATCGTCACTCAAGTACCTGCCGTCTTAGCGACAAGTTATACTAGAAGTAATTAAGTACAGTGTATTCGAGCCAACCAAATTAAGGTCAGTACTGGCATATTCAACCAATCGTAATTGCACCCCTCAATATTCACACACTCACACACTCACCCTCACACACTCCCACTTGTATCTAGAGTTAAGTTCTTTGAATAAATCAATTTATATTTTGTTATATCTCCGAATCCGAGCGTTAGATACATTTCTCGCCTCCCCACACGTCCTATCCCCATCATTTCGTATTCGGATATTCACCCGTTACAGTTCTTTTGTTTCTGGGTTTTTCCCAGAGTTCCCGGGTTTTCCCCAGAATTCCTTTGTTTCGTTGTTCTTTTGTTTTGTTGCTCTTTTGTTTCTGGGTTTTTCCCAGAATTCCTGGGTTTTCCCTAGAATTCCTTTGTTCTTTTGTTTTTTTGTTCTTTTGTTCCCCCATAGATTTTCAAGGTCAAAGGTCAAAGGTACTGGGTTTTCCCCAGATTTCCTGGGTTTTCCCCATAGATTTTCAAGGTCAAAGGTCAAAGCTCCTGGGTTTTCCCAAATTTCCTGGGTTTTCCCCATCGATTTTCAAGGTTATATATATCTCTCTATATTATAAAGATATATCGCCGCCGCCGCCGTGTCAGACTTTTTGGTTACCATGGCAACCTAACCCATTTTGGTTACTATGGCAACCTAACCCATTTTGGTTACCATGGCAACCTAACCCATTTTGGTTACTATGGCAACCTAACCCATTTTGGTTACCATGGCAACCTAACCCATTTTGGTTACCATGGCAACCTAACCCATTTTGGTTACCATGGCAACCTAACCCATTTTGGTTACCATGGTAACCTAACCCATTTTGGTCACCATGGCAACCTAACCCATTTTGGTTACCATGGCAACCTTACCTGACCTAACCGTATCTGACCTAACTTTACCTGACCTAACCTTACCTGACCTAACCTTACCTGACCTAACCTTACCTGACCTAACCTTACCTGACTTAACCTAACCTGACCTAACCTTACCTCACCTAACCTAACCGGACCTTTGAGGTGAGGTTAGATTAGTTCAGGTCAGGTTGGGTTAGATTGCCATGGTCAGGATATAGTGGGTTAGGTTGGGTTAGGTTGGGATGGGATGGGATGGGATGGGTTAGGTGAGGTCAGGTTAGGTTTTCGCCCCTCCCCTGTTGCCCAGAGCCAAGAAGAGCCGAACCCGGTCCTTCCCTCGGTCCAAGGGCCCAGGAAAGGGAAAGGGGGAAGCAGAGCCAAGGCAGCCGAGGAGAGCCGAAAAGAACCGGAGAGAGCCGAGGATAGCCGAAGATAGCCGAGGATAGCCGAAGGTAGCCGGGGATAGCCGAGGATGGCCGAGGATAGCCGAAGATAGCCGAGGATAGCCGAAGATAGCCGAGGATAACCGAAGATAGCCGTGGATAGCCGAGGATAGCCGAGGGGAGCACAAAATGTCTGACACGGCGGCGGCGATATATCTTAATCTCTACACACGACTTCAAGAGATACGAATCCGAGGACCTGGACTACGAGAAATACTCAGTGAATGACCTGGACAACGAGAACTACGAAGCCGAAGACCTGGACACTGGAAATACTTAGCGAACGACTTGGACAACGAGGAATACGAAACGAAGGACCTGGGCAACGAGAACTACGAAGCCGAGGACCTGGACTACGAGAAATACTTAGCGAGTGACCTGGACTAAGAGATCTATGAAGCCCAGGACCTGGACTACGAGAAATACTCACTGAACGACCTGGACAACGAGAAATACGAAGCCGAGGACCTGGACTACTAGAAATACTTGGCAAACGACCTGGACAACGAGGAATACGAAGAACATAAAATCCACGGCTTTGAATTTTAGAAACAACTGATACAAATTAGAATATGGGGGGTTGGCGCGCGTAGCGCGCAGGGAGGCAGAGCCCCCCTAGTATGTATATATATATATATATGTATAGAGAGCCGAACCTAACCTAATATATATATATATATGTATATATATATATATATATACATGGGTATATATATTGTAACGTATTCGGCCTATAGCCAAATAGCCGAACCGTTCATAGTATAGAACTTCAACACATAGAAGGAGTTCAATACGCGTTACCGTCCTCACGCATCATCGAACATCAGTTATGACGTCACGACGAATATAAAAGGCGACCGTCTCACTACTCGGGAGCGGACTTGTGCCAGAGCGGCCTACCGACTCACAGCATAATAAAATTCTTAAATTCACAAATTCTCTCTTAATTGAGCATAGCTAACCCAAAAGCGGGCATTTAAGTAAAATAAACTCAAATTGTATAAGCTAAAGCAGCATTTCAATTAAATTCAAATAAATTATCAGTATAAGCTAAAGCAGCTTCTCAAATATAATAAAATCAAGACAAATTCTAGAAATCAAACAAACAAACCAAAGTCCGGCCATTGAGGCATCGCAAATTAGAAATTAAGTTAGGTTAAGTAAAAGGAAAACAAATTCGGATTATTAATTTTCAATTAAACATTTTTTTTTGTATTATTTTGTAAATAGATTCAAACAACGACGAATTCCAAAATTATTAAATAAAATAGGAAATGATATTCAATCATACAAATTATCAGAAACCTGAGCTTTATCTTCCTATTTTCTTATAACCTTTTTTTTCTAATAAACTTTATTTTTCAGCAATTTAAAATCATTCATAGCTAGATATCAGTATCGGTGAGTCTTACTGACACAGCACGGTAGCTCTATAGCACCTACCTTCGTCTGTGAAAGTTCGACATATCCCAGATCTGATTAAAGCGGTATTGGTGCGTCAAATTCAACAACAAGATAGTTCTATAGCATCTATCTCAGTTTGGGGAATTTGACATATCCCAGATCCGTAGGGTAATTAAGGGTTTTTTCAACTTTTCCCAGAGGAGCTCCAAATATCATAACCCGTGACAAAGAACTCACGCGAACTAGCATAATTTCACTAGCCTTCAGCTGGTGAAACATATGCAATAAGTTACAATATATATATATATATATATACTAGGGGGGCTATGCCCCCCTGCGCGCTACGCGCGCCAACTCCCCATTTGTCAATCTGTATCATTTGTTGAAGTCGAATAATCTGCGGTTATTTACTATCTTTTTTCAAAAATAACAAAAACTTTTTAAAAAGTCACTTCAAAAATAAAAAAAAGCATTCATAAATATAATGAAATGCCCAAATATATCATTAATTCAAATCGTAGAACACCAATTATTGAAATTTTATCATTACTAACGGTTCCCTCAAGGATCTTTTTGTTGTATATGGAGAGCTGTCTTGACCTGTAGTGACGCTCTCTCAAATGTAAAAGAACTCGCTCTTTCCGCGATGTGTAGTTCTTCTGTAGTAGGCGCAGAGCATGCATGTATTATGGCGCAAAGCATCCATATGTTATAGGGCAAAGCAGCTATATGTCATTGTGCAAAGCAGCAATGTTTTGCTATATTTTTATACGAATGAAACATAATGAAATAATGTTCAAGCAATTTTCATTTTCGGGTTTGTCTGTCGTCATTTTATCTAGGATATCTTTCTTCTTTTTTATTGATGTTGTCGAACCGAAGAATTGTAAACGTAGAACATGTAATCAAGTATAGCGATATTAATTCTTTAACACTGATCGGATAAGCAATCGAAAGCAATAGAATTTTTAAAGAAATTTTGTGAATGTCTTATGCTTGCATTTACATACTCAATTTTCATCTGAAATTCCTACGAATTTCGGCTATCTTCGGCTATCCTCGGCTATCTTCGGCTATCCTCGGCTATCTTCGGTTATCCTCGGCTATCTTCGCCCTCTCCCCTTTCCTGGGCCTTGGACCGAAAGAAGGACCGGGTTCGGCTCCCTTCGGTTATCTTCGGCCATCCTCGGCCATCTTCGGTTATCCTCGGCTATCCGGCTCGCTTCGGCTATCTTCGGCCATCCTCGGCTATTCTCGGCTATCTTCGGTTAACCTCGGATAGAGGACCAGGTTCGGCTCCCTTCGGCTATCTTCGGTTATCCTTGGCTATCTTCGGTCATCCTCGGCCATCTTCGGCTATCCGGTTCCCTTCGGCTATCTTCGGTCATATTCGGCTATTCTCAGCTATCTTCGGTTAATCTCGGATATCCTCGGCTATCTTCGGTTCACGAAGCCGAGGATAGCCGAAGATAGCCGAAGATAGCCGAGGATAGCCGAAAACAGCCGAGGATAGCCGAGGACGCCCGAGGATCACCGAGGATAACCGAAGATAGTTGAAGGGAGCCGAACCCGGTCCTCCATCCGAGGTGAACCAAAGATAGCCGAGGATATCCGAGGTTAACCGAAGATAGCCGAGAATAGCCGAATATGACCGAAGATAGCCGAAGGGAGCCGGATAGCCGAAGATGGCCGAGGATGACCGAAGACAGCCGAGGATAACCGAAGATAGCCGAAGGGAGCCGAACCCGGTCCTCCATCCGAGGTTAACCGAAGATAGCCGAGAATAGCCGAGGATGGCCGAAGATAGCCGAAGGGAGCCGGATAGCCGAGGATAGCCGAAGATGGCCGAGGATGGCCGAAGATAGCCGAAGGGAGCCGAACCCGGTCCTTCTTTCGGTCCAAGGCCCAGGAAAGGGGAGAGGGCGAAGATAGCCGAGGATAACCGAAGATAGCCGAGGATAGCCGAAGATAGCCGAAGATAGCCGAGGATAGCCGAAGATAGCCGAAGATAGCCGAGGATAGGATTCTTGACACGGCGGTGGCGGCGATATCTTTATATAATATAGTACGATATGTATATATTGTAATATTTTTAATATTTGTTGTAATAATAAGTTAATATTTATGGATTCCCGAGGGAAATAAAGTGAATCAGATGAAATATAATCAATTGGGCAAAAGGTTTATGTATTCAGAAAATACAGGTCTGCTTCAGTACGAGGCTAAAGACAGACTAATTTGTTTTACAATAATACTTATTGATACGGCAACGGCGATTCATATATTTTGAGAGATGTCTTTTATCATATAGACTACTTGATCTAGATCGTATGAAAGTAATATATAGGGGTGAATTCATCAAATATAACACTACTCCCCCCTTAGTGAAAGAGTCGACCCGACTCGTAAGGTAAATATAATAAAAATTGTCTATTTAAAATCATCATAAGGATTAGCAAGTCAATATTTGAATCATAAAATCTATGTGCTCTATTTAGGAAATCATCATAAGGATTAGCAAGTCAATATTTGAATCATAAAATCTATGTGCTCTATTTAGCAAAATCGGAGCTGTGGCTCAAATAATTAAAAATTTTCCTAAGTACTATCTGACATTCGTCTTCTTATTAGTAGGGAAACCACAGAAAACCTCTAAAAAGATAGTCTAACTTAATTTCACAACATGGGTTTTTACAAAAATCTTCAAGAACAGGAACCAGGAACAAGAGTAGAAACTCAGGAATACAGGATCAGTAGACAGGAATCAGGAAATAAGAATCAGCAAACAGGAACAAGGCGAAGAATTCCTTGGTCAATATGAAGAAAGTCCTGAATACTGGAACAGGAAGGGGTTGGAGGGGTAGAAGGACCAAAGACTGGAACGGAAAGTCCGATTCTGAACTCCAGGAGATCCAACTCCAAACCTCTTCGAAATAAATCATAACGACCTAAATGGGAGGACAAATGTTATTCTCTCGAAATAATAAGGTCATAAATATGAGTTTCTCTTCTAAAAACTCTTCAAAATTATAGATTCCTTTCAAATCTCTTTTAAATCAAAATTATAAATTCCTTTTTAAATATTTTCTTTCAAATGATAAATTAAACTTTTTGATATTAGATAGATTATTTCAAATATAATAAATTAATAAATTAAATTATTCTATTAAATAAATGTTATAAATATAAATTGGAACGATCTTATCTGAATAGAAGTGAGGAAACCGGAATAATAGGTCAGGATGGGATGATTTAGGCTTCCTTCTTCTCGTCTCAGAATATCATTTCGTCATTTAAATAGAATATCCTACTATCGGAATATCGGGAGCTGGAAAAACTTGGGTTAATGTTTGGAAACTAAAACATAACCTATATTTAGCTTTTCCGCTCGGATCTCTTTTTACCCAGACGCCATTATTATATAAGTCTATTGTAACGACACCTAGCGTTATATTTTTGTAATATTTTCGCGAGATTCGAGATCGAAATAAACGAGGGTCTTTTAAACGACCCATGACGAACCCTTTTAATTAAAACATCCATTAATAAATGAAAAGTTGTTTAAACAAATGTAAAATTGTTTATAACAAAAGAAAAGAAATAAAAGATAGAAAGGGGAAGAAAGCTAAAGAAGCATCACTCTCCACCATGTCGTCGTTGAATCAACAAGCCGTGCAATTGGGCATACTAGTATCGAGTTTAAATTTTAACGGGATTGAATTTTTAAACGAAGAAGAAGAAATTAAAATCTGCTTCAATCGAGAGTGGAACAGAGTAAAATGTGCCAAAGGTGAAGCGATGTCTATTGTTAATAGATCAAACTTCGTTTGCCATATGTGTTACATGGAAAAGTAAGTTTTTTTTTTTTTTTAATATTTTCAAAAAGTATTACTATCATTAAACAATCAATCAATCATTAAATAAATCAATCAATTAAATGTTATTTTTACAGAATCCCGTTTGAAATTATAAGAGGGACAATTAAACTACACCGTAGCTATGTGGATGAGCTTAACGTCGAAGGGTCTTTCGTCTCTTGTCAACTCTGCCAAACAATTCTATTAAGTGAAGCCGACAAAAATAATTGCGAGGAGTGTGAGGAATTAAAAATACTCCTCAAACACGTAGTCGAGAAGAAGACCTCCAACCGTTTTTGATTCATTAATCTTTTTATTCATTAACTAACTTTCTTTTTCTTTTTATTTAATGAATAAATTATATCTTTTTGATTTAATGAATAAAGATTTGTTCAATTGAAATATTCATTAGTTAGTTGTATTTATTCTTTTGTACTGACTTCTTCATTCTTGTTTAATTAAAATAATTATTAATTAATTTTTTTTTTTTTTAATATGTGTCGACATTTCTATTTATTAGATGATATTCGTAATATTCGTTATCCTCCATTTTTTTTTAATAATCTTCGTTACCGACTTGATTTGAATTGTTTTATTATTAGTTCTGATTTCTTTCGAGCTATTTCGAATAGTTATGAGTTGTTCCGAGTCCACTCCGAGTTTATGCTAGAAGTCATATGGTTTCATAACCTCGCAAAAATTCATATAAACGTCGTCTGCGGAAGCTTCGGCGTCTAAGATCAAGACTGGTGCTGGAAGAGTCGCAAATTTCTTTCTAACTAACCAATCTTCGTGTACCTCGTGAAGGACTTTTAAATAAGATAGAGGAATACCGTCTTCTTCCGAACGAGCGCGTGAATTTATACGCGAAAATGACTCTTCGGGAGATAACCTCAAATAAACTATTAAATCTACTTCGAAAGCCGGAGACTCACTAACTAAAACCCTAACGTTTTCTAATAAAAGATGAGCTTCAAGGTCCTCAAAATCTCCCATTCGTCTACGTGCTTCAACGAAGCAATTGCAACTATATATTGACCTTTCCATAATTTTATTAGGTAACGCGGTTTGAGTTAAATGTCTAATTCGCATTGTCATAGCTGCGTGATGCTGAAAATGATATGCATATTTACTAGGATCCTTATACATCTTTTCAAGAAGATTTTCACCAGCTACGTTTCGATATTCATCTAAAGGTTCTAATAACGTAAGAATATTCTTATCATTTAAAAATCTTTTAGTAAACGTCGTTTTACCACATCCAATATTTCCTTCAATGAGGATAGTTAAAGGTCTATAATCTCTTCGTTTAATCCCATAAGGCAGTTCCTCAGACCACCTGGAAGAATCCAATGTAAAGGTTTGATCATCCCTTAGAAGAGAGAAATTATTATTTACGGAATGATCTTCATCTATATTTAAAGAACGAAGATTCTTTATTTTATTATTGTGAGTAAGTTTATCTGAATTATAAGGAGCCAGGCGGTCTAAGTGTACCACCTTAGGTTTCGTACGAGTAGATCTTTGTATTCGATAAACTACATTATTTATTTTGTCAATTATTGAATAAGGGCCTTCCCAATTAGATTGTAATTTAGGACAACGTCCTTTTTCTCGTCTAGGTTGGAAGAGCCATACTAAATCTCCAGTTTTAAATTCAAGATCTCTAGCCCTAATATCATAATGAGCTTTTGTCCTATCTGAAACGATTTCAATTCTTCCCCTAGCAAAATCATGAATTTGTTCTAATTTATCCCTTAAATTAGATACGAAGTCTGTTTGAAGAGGAACTGGCGAAGGAATAGGTCCCTTGTCTAAGTCTGAAGGTAACCGAAGATCTCTTCCCATAAGCATAGAGGCTGGAGATTGTTTAGTCGTCTCGTGAACAGCTGATCGATAAGATAGAAGAAAAAGAGGAATCCACTCATCCCAATCTCGTTGACTTTTGTCAACGAAAGAAGCTAAATAACTTAGAAGAGTTCGATTTAGCCGTTCTACCATTCCATCAGACTGAGGATGAAGGGGGGTTGTATGAGTCTTTCTGATTCCTAAAACTGTTGATATTTCTTCTATTAAAATTGATTCAAAATTGCGACCTTGATCAGTATGTAATTCTAGAGGAGTCCCATATCTACAAACAAAATCTCGAACAAATACTTGAGCAACTGTCTTTGCTTCCTGATTAGGGATAGGGATGACCTCGGGCCATTTAGTAAAATAATCAGCAATAACTAGGGCGTATCTATTTCCAGATCTAGAAAGAGGGAGTGGCCCGAGAACATCCATAGCCACTCTCTCGAAGGGTGCTCCGACGTTATATATTTGGAGAGGACTGCGACCCTTACCACGTGGACCTTTTTTTGCAATGCAGACTTTACATAATCTACACCAATCATCCACATCGATTCTGCTACGAGCCCAGAAAAATCGTTCCCTAATCCGACCTAAAGTTTTATTGGAAGCGAAATGTCCACCTGATGGTGAATCGTGATATTGCTTGAGGATGTCTTCTATTTTGTTCTTTGGTACTAATAACTGCCATCTAATTATCTTCAAATCTGGAGATTCCCATTTTCTATATAATATTCCGTTCATTAAAAACAGAGAATCCCATTGAGTCGAATAGATTTTTAAATCTTGACTCTTAGCAGAAACATCTTGCCACTCAGGGCGTAATTCAGATTCTTTCCATATTTTAATCTGTAATAGAACTTCATCTTCTTGTTGAGCCTTTTTCCATGGGTTCAGATCTCCTTCAAAAGTGATTGATCGGATTTTATAGGGTTCGTCTAGTTGTTTTTCTAATCTGGTGCATTGTTTACATTCGACAGGTCCTTCGCAAGGTCTTCTGGATAGAGCGTCTGCGTTTCCATGTAATAATCCAGCGCGGTGTTGAATATCAAAATCATATTGGCCCAGTCTCTCTATCCACCTAGCTACCTGTCCTTCTGGAGATTTAAAAGAAAGCAACCACTTAAGAGAAGCATGATCTGTCCTAATCAAAAACTTTCTCCCATATAAATAATGATGAAAATGTATTACTGTTTTTACCACAGCTAAAAGTTCTCTACGAGTGACACAATAATTCCTCTCCGTCTTACTAAGGACTCGACTGTAATAACTGACTACCCTTTCATTTCCGTCATGGATTTGAGATAAAACTCCACCTATTCCCGAAAGAGAAGCGTCTGAGTCTAAAATAAAAGGTTGTTCTACTTGGGGATAAGCAAGAATAGGAGAAGATGTTAAATAAGTCTTTAATTTGATAAAAGCTTCTTCACATTCCTGAGACCATTCGAATTGAACCTTACTCCCTGTTAGATGATGAAGAGGTTTAGCTATTGAGGCGAACCCTTTAACAAAACGACGATAATAAGTACAGAGCCCTATAAAACTTTGAACACCTTCTTTATCTACAGGACGGGGCCAATCTGATACTTTTTCTATTTTTGTAGGGTCCGTCTTCACTCCTTCTGCGGAGACTATATGTCCAAGGAAATGAACCTCTCGTTGTAATAGATGACATTTCTTCGGACTCATTTTGAGTCCTGCTTGTCTAAGACGAGAGAAGACTTCAGTAAGATTTTCTACTTGTTCTTCGAATGTTCTTCCAAAAACGATTACATCGTCCAGATATACCAGACACTTCTTTTCTGTAATTCCTCTTAGAATTGTTTCCATTGTTCTTTCAAAAGTTGCAGGGGCGTTGCATAACCCAAAAGGCATAACCTTGAATTGCCATAATCCTCCTAAGCCGGTTACAAAGGCTGTCTTTTCTTTATCATCTTCATTCATTTCTACTTGCCAATATCCACTCTGCAAGTCTATAGTGCTGAACCATTCTGCTCCAGCTATTAAATCAAGGGTTTCTTCTATCCTCGGCAAGGGGTAAGAATCTTTTTTGGTTATGTCATTTAACCTCCTGTAATCGATGCAAAATCTCTTCGTTCCATCTTTCTTTGAAACAAGAACAATTGGTGAAGCCCAAGGACTTGAAGATGGTTCTATTACGTTGATGGCTAGCATTTCGTTGACCATCTTCTCTACTTCTTCTCGACCATTTAATGGAAGTCTTCGGGCAGCTTGTTTTATAGGTGCGTTATTTCCTACATCGATAGTATGAGTCGTTATGGTACTTCTTCCTTTATCGTTGCTATTTTTAGCAAAAGCATCTTGATATTCTTCAATTAATGTCTTGAATTTCTCTTTTTGAATGGGATTTAAACCAACAGATGACTTTTCTAAGAGATTTTCTGAATGAACTGGAAAAGAAATTAATTCTTCTCTAGAAAGATCTATTACTTGAATATGAGGAAAATCAGATGTTTTATTCCTATTAGTTAAAAGAGTGATCTCGTGTCGACCTGACGTTAATAAATTCCCTTCTGTAGAAATAACACAATTATGCGCTGCAAGAAAGTCAATCCCTAAGATCCCTTCATCCTCAATATCTGCTACGTAAACTTTATGTGAAGAATCGATACACCCTATCACGTTAATCTGAACTAAAACTTCTTTTAAAACCGGAGTTATTTCTCCTGTAGCAGTTCGAAGGGAAGCAGAATTTTGAGAATGGTTAATAGATTTCAAGAGATCCGAACGGACTACTGTGACCTCTGCCCCAGTGTCTATCACCCAGAGGCAGTTAATTCCGTTGACAGTCCCTCGCGCATATAAACCTGTATGTCTTAGGCTTCTTAATAAAAATTGTGTTAAAATAGGGCTTTCGTTGGATCGAACACTTGATGACTTTCGCCCTTCTAAATCATCAATAATTAGTTTTTTTGGTTAGAAGAACCCTGAGGTTTTTCTGAAGTTTTATGAGAATTGTCTGTATTATTTTCACTATCTTTCCTCCACGACATTTTTTTATCTAAAGAATTTTCGTTATTAGCTTGATTTAATTTTTCTAATGAAAAACAACGATTGGCGTCATGTCCAATCTTTTGACAGTATTTACATTTTAACGGGGGTCTGTCTCCGTAATTTGGTCTTTTATAATTATTATTACTATTATTTCTATTATAGTTATTATTATTATTATATCCGTTATTATAATTATTTTGCTGCCTGGGAGTAGTTTTCTCTGAATCATTGGTTTTACTAAGGAAAGTAGGAGTTTTATCTGTTTCGATACGTCGAACTTTTCCTACCCCAAGATGGTGTTTAGTTAATGCTTCTATTTCTAGACCCTTAATAACTGCTTCTTGGACAGAGGAAGGTCCCGTCAAACTAAGAGTATGTCTTAATTCTGCATCGTTTATTGCATTAATAAATTTGTTACAAGCTAATATATCTCTAGTTGGTTCATCACAATTAGGTAAAGCTATTCTAGCTAATCTTTCTATTTCTACTCCAAGTGAGGCAAGACCTTCTTCCTTAGCCTGTTTTTTAAGATCTAATTGAGTTAGAGATAATTTTGATATGAGTTGACTTCCGAATCTCAAACGTAAGGCTGCACTGAGTTTATCATAATTTTCAATATCTGAATCAGCAAGAGCTGATAGAACAGCCAAGGTAGGACCTCTTAAGCTACCTGCAAGTTGTCCGGCCTTAGTAATAGAAGACCAGGAGTTTACTTTTGCAATTATTTGAAATTGTCGCTCATAGTCAGCCCAAGGAATTGATCCGTCAAAGAAATTTACTTTAAGGTTAGACGATTTTTTTGATGACTCAGTATAACCTTCATTACGAGTAATAATTGTATCGTTAATTTGTTTATCGCGACTACTCCCGGCGCGAGATAAATTGAGAGGAAGATTATTGATTGTATTATCTATGTTTTGGTCACCAGCCATTTGATTAATATTTTCTACATCTCGTGCGTCCCGAATTGTACCTCCAATTCGGTCGCTTTGAGCATTTGTACGAGTGTGTGGCGTGAAAGTCGCCGCTCCACCCGTACGAGGTCTACGTATGGTTGGGGAAGGTTCATCTTCCCCATAATTCTGTACAGACCGAATGTTAGCTGGTTCGATTATTTCTTCAATCCTCACTGGGGATCGTCTGGGAGTCGAAGTTTGAGACATAGTTTCTTGTGGTTCGAGGCGATTCATGAGGAGAGATAAGGTGGCTTGTTGAGCAGCCTGGTTCGCTTCTCTGTCAGCTCGTTGAGCTGCTAAATTAGCCTCGCGTTCTGCTCGGCGTTCTGCTCGATCTTCCCGAAGACGTCTGTCTTCTCTTTCTTCACGCTCACGTTGAGCTAATATATTAGCTTCTCTTTCTTCTCGTTTGGCTGCTAATTTAGCCTCTCTTTCTTCTCTCAATCGTATTATTTCGCGTTCTTCGCGATCTTTTTGGGCCGCTAAATTAGCTTCAAGTTGGGCAGTTTGAGCAGCTAGGCTAGCTTGTTGTTGTGCAGCCATAACTTGAAATAATCGTTCCATCATATCAACCTGGGGTTGAGGTGCTGGAGCTTGTTGAGGTTCTCGTCGACGAGAAGACATTTCGTTTCTTTTTCAAATTCTTTTTTTTAAATCCTTTCACAATCACGAACTCTCTTTCAAAAATTCACTTTATCGATCCCGGTAAGATCCCGATTCTGACACCAATGTAATATTTTTAATATTTGTTGTAATAATAAGTTAATATTTATGGATTCCCGAGGGAAATAAAGTGAATCAGATGAAATATAATCAATTGGGCAAAAGGTTTATGTATTCAGAAAATACAGGTCTGCTTCAGTACGAGGCTAAAGACAGACTAATTTGTTTTACAATAATACTTATTGATACGGCAACGGCGATTCATATATTTTGAGAGATGTCTTTTATCATATAGACTACTTGATCTAGATCGTATGAAAGTAATATATAGGGGTGAATTCATCAAATATAACAATATATATATATATGTATATATATATATACCATATATATGTATTGTAACGTGTCCGACCGTCACAAGGCTAGGCTACGGTGATTGGTCGGAGTAAACACCGAAAACTGGACAAATTCAGATAGACGAGCGAGCGACGCTTGTGACGTCACAAGCGTAAGCAAAAGAGTATATAAACACGCGTCGACAGAGCTCGACAGCGCAATCGTGGTATAGCATCCCAGGCGACTCACTTGATATTGAACTAAGGGCCTTCCGAAGGCAATAAAGTAGAATCATTAAATTCACTATTACTTAGACAAATCAGAACATTATTTAAAATCATTTCTAATATCACCTACCCGGGTATAGAAACATAATATTATATTGAGCATTAGCTATAGCAGCATTGTTACAAACATTTAGAAGAAAGGAGATAAATACGGTTGAAATAGACTTTAACGTAGAATAAGATAGAATAAGTTCATTGTACTATTTTTGTTGATATTTTATTTGATTTAACAATACAGGGAATCAAATTACTACTGATAAATTTTGCCTGGTATTTTCTTATCATCCTGTTTGACAGTAATAAATACCAGAATAAGCCGAGTAGTTACAGCTTTGGCGAACAACGGAAGAAGCGAACGACATTGGCGTAAAAACCTGTGTTCGAGGGCCAACCGTTGGAAACCCGAGTCTGATAGGCAGTCTTGGTGTAAAAACCCGGATCTGTAGTTAGTCAATAAAATCATCAGTAGCAGGCGAGACAGGCTTGGCGTAAAAACCCGGCTCTGTAGTGAGAATTCTGAATCTTAAATTCAGAACCAATACGGCTTTGATAATTAAAACTATCCGAGTCCGGTAGCTAGCGTAGGGAGATAAAATCTGAATAAGGTGGCTTTTGCATGGTAGACCCATCCTTTTCCTCACCTTTCAGTACGAGGAGTCCATAATAATACTTAATTAATTAGATTTCAGAAAATAGATAATTTCGAACCCGTAGCAACCGACTTTTACTATAACCAGTAGGTTCGTAAAAGCCGAAACGTTACATTTGGCGCCCAACGTGGGGCTCCTCAGTATTAAATTCATTTGGAAAATAAATTCAATAATACAAGTTAACTTCATTCATCAAAATTCAAATTTAAATAAAAATTAGCTTCAAATTTACAGCATAAAATCATTGTTCAAGGGTTCCTAGAGAAAGTAGACCGAAAGAGAATTGCCTGTCAAACTCGGGTTTATTTAAAGTAAAAATAGTCCGGGATTGATAAGAAAATGTCAGGCAAAGGTAGTGATGGTCGGCGATTAAGTTCCATAGTCGAAGAAATAGGGACTCCAGAGCGAGATTCAGGTGTCATAACCACCAACTTGTCTTCAATTTCAGCCGATGTGAGTCCAGGAAGTGATTCGGGTCAGAATTCGTCAGACCAGATGCAAAAATTGATTGAGTCCATAGAGCGACTAGAAAAGAAAGTAAATGATAAGTTTGATAGTATAGAGCGAGCAATGCGTGGCAATCAGGTTGAAAATGAGGATAAGAGGGCAAATTATGAAGATAGGCTAAACAAAAAATTAGAAAATCATGTAATCGAACATCAAACACTAATAAGTTAGATGGACAGAAATTTAAAAGATGCGACGGTTAAGTTGACGTTTGACATATCAGACTGTGAAAACAAAATAGAATCATGCGAAAACATACTGCGAACAGAGCAGACATCGACATACGAGGTATTAAAAGGAAAAATAAATGAAAATCAAAGTACTACTGTCGAATTGATAAATGAATTAACTTTAAAACAAGATAGTTATAAAATCGGCATCGATGCCGACATGAGGCGACTGCGTCAACAACGGACAGGTCAGCCGAATCAAAACAATAACAACAACACAGTGACCAGACAACTGAAACTGCCAACATATTCCGGCAAAGCGTGGGAAAAGCCCGTAAATTATATCAGAGAATTAGAGGAGTATTTTGATGTTTCAGATGTTAGCGAAGACTTGGGACTACGATTAATCGGCCAAAGTTTAACAAATGACGCGAAAGATTGGTGGATTGCGCGACGCGACGTAATTCATAACTGGGAAAACTTTAAAACACGTTTCTTAGCTAGATATTGGGGCGAGGAGACACAAAGAGAGATAAAAAGAGATATAACCTTTGGTTATTACTTACCTGATTCCAAGGTCAGTTGGTCGGAATACGCGGGTCGAAAGTATGCAGCGGCGCGTGGGTTAATTCCTCCTATGCCAGAAACTGAGATAATTAATAACTTAATCCGTCACTTCGATGACACGGTTGTGGACGCGGCGAGAAGTCGAAATATCACAAATATTGATCAGTTATTAACCTTTCTCGATCAATCACAATCCGGTGGTCGCTCGAATGCACCAAAACAAGGTGTCACGCAACAGAATGCAAGTCGTTATAACAATAATTCACGACAATCAGATGATCGGCAGAAACAAGTGTCATGGCGCGGTAGCTCAAGTACTGGAGCTCATGTAAACAAAGGTAATTCGTCACGTGACGAACGTAATACGAACGATTCTCATGATAATAGATTCAAGGCGAATTCTCAGGATTTAAACAAACGTCCAAATTGGACAAGTAATCGGCAGATAAGCGCGGTAACCGAAGAAATAGGGGATACCGACCAAGCGAATACCGACACAATCGACTCGGAAAACGAGATCGCGCTGTGCTAAATGTGCCGTTAGAAGAAGCGGTGCAGCGCGTAATAGAAGTAAACACGGCAGAGACATGTCAAAAGAAGGAAACATTGTTCGATGACGTGACAGAATTTTTATTAAATGAAGAAGAGACTATGATAGATCAGATGACACGGTGTCCTAACGTTGAAATGATTTTGGAAAATGTTAAGGTAGTAGCTCTAGTGGACACCGGAAGTGAAATTACGTGTATTTCTGAAGATTGGTATAAAATCAACATAGAGAGTTTTTCAAAATGTGAGAAACTACCAGTTGTTAATCTTCAAGTTTTAGGTGTTACAGGGGGAAAAGGAACAAAGATAAAAATCCAATTATTCACACGAGTTCAATTAGGGGAATTTAAAGATCAAATAACCGTTCTGGTGGTACCAAAACTTAGACAAAATGCTATTATTGGGATAGACGCGTTAACTAGATGGAAAGTAGAAATAGATTTAAAAGAACAATTAATGAATTTTCACATGGGCAATATGCCAGTAACACATAAGTTAGCGAAATCAAACAATGTTCCCGATTTACGGCAAAATTTAGCATTAGCCGGCATATGCGAAGAGGATGACGAAGGTCGAACAATGAGCGGAGACATAACATATGAGGTCACCGATGATGAGATCATGGGAAAGCTCGCGGAATGCGAATTGTTGGGAATCGAGCATCGACGACAATTCGAAAAGTTATTGTTCAAGTATCGAGAGATTTTCAGCAAGCTTCCGGGAAGGATCTCAGTGTATGAGCATAAGTTACTTATTTATGAAGACCGTCCGTTTGTCCGTAGGTCATATCCAATTCCAATCGTGCATAGGGAAAAGGTGGATAAAGAAATAGAGAAAATGTTGAAATATGGGATTATCGAAAGATCAAATAGTGAATATATTAATCCGATTGTAGTGGTTGCAAAAAAGTCAGGGGACATTCGACTAGTCCTTGATGCTCGATTCATCAATAAATTGATAATTCCGGATCGAGACTGTGCCCAGTCTACTGAGGTGTTATTCCAGAAATGCGGAAATACCAAGGTTATGTCCAGCCTCGATTTGACTGCAAGTTTTTGGCAAGTGCCGTTACAATTAGAATCAAGAAAATATACTGCGTTTATGCACAATGGTAAAACGTATCAATTTAAAGTCACACCTTATGGGTTAAACACAAGTCTTGCTAGCCTCGTAAGAGGATTAGATTTAGTCTTAAGTGAAGTAAACGACTTCACAATTAATTTTGTCGATGATATATTATGCAATTCAAGTTCGGTTGAGGAACATTTAATACATTTGGAAAAGCTATTCCAAACCTTTGAGGAACACAATATGACATTGAACTTCCAGAAGTCCAGTTTCTTTAAAACCGAAGTTGAATTTCTGGGACATCGAATCACCGCGGAAGGAATACGACCGCAAGCCAGTAAAATCAAAGTGATTCATAAGTTTCCGACACCACGGAATCCAAAGCAATTAAAGGGATTTCTTGGATTAACCAATTATTATAACAAATTTTCAAAACGATATTCAGATTTGACGTATCCACTGTTACAGTTACTAAGGAAAGACAAAAAGTGGGAATGGACCGATGAGATAAATGATAGTTTCGTCAGATTAAAGGCATTATTTTGTGAGAAAATGGTAATTCACCATCCAGATCCTAAAAGATGTTATTATTTACAGAGCGACGCGAGCGAGTACGCAATAGAAAGCGTTCTTTATCAAATAGACCACGATGGTGATCAGAGAATCGTTGGATTTGCGAGTCGAACCCTCAAGGGGGCGGAGATTAATTATTTTACTACCGAAAAGGAGTTGTTGGCGATAGTATATTCGTTGGAAAAATTCCGAACGTTTGTTGTCGGTGCGGAATTAATTATTAAAACAGATCATAAAGCTTTAACGTTCATCCTATCGTGTCGATTAACTAGTTCACGATTAGCAAGGTGGGTGATGTACTTACAGAATTATGATTTTAAGATAGAGCATATCAAAGGAAAAGAAAATGTGGTAGCGGATATTTTAAGTCGGTATCCTCCTATAAGCGAAATTGGGATCAAGGGGGCTGACGAAACGACAGATATCGCTGAACTTGCGCGGGAAGTCAACGACACAGTAAAAACAAGCCTCGAGTCACTCGGCAAATTGCAAGAAGAGGACCAACGGATTACTGATTTGATCGAGAATGGTGAATTAAATAAAAAAAGGCGTTATCAAACAAAAAACGGGATCATTTATCATCGTGAACCAGGGGGCAAGTTACGTGCGTACTTACCCGAAAAACTGGTAAAAGATATAATTCGAGAATGTCATGAAGTCTACGGACATATCGGTGCATCTAAGTGTCATCGAATGCTTAGAGAGAACTTCTATTATCCTAAGTTTGCCAAGGTAATACGGAAGGAATTAGCTCGCTGCGATCGTTGTCAACGGTGCAAGGTACCTAACCGATATAGTTATTCCGAGATGCAAAACATAGTCCCAGAGAAAGTAGGGGATTTAATTTCAATCGATTTCTTCGGACCACTGCCAGGGAGTCAGGGAGATTACCGATGGTTACTTGTTGTTATTGACGCGTTCAGTAAATACGTGAAGCTATATCCAATGAAGGTCGCTGACGCGCAGTCCACAATCCGAAGCGTATTTGATAAATACATTCCTGAATTCGGTAAACCAAATAAAATACAGTTTGATCACGGCACGCAGTTTACGTCTTTGAAATGGTTAAGTAAACTTGAAGAGGAACATGTAATCCCAATATTTTCATCAATACGACACCCTCAAGGGAATATTGTCGAGAGAGTCAATCGCGAGATAGGAAGGTTTTTTAGAACCTTTATAACCGGTAAACATACTGCCTGGATCAAATGGTTAAGTATAATAGAGTCATGCATAAATGAGGTTCATCACGACACAACCGAGTTCACCCCGTGCGAACTGCAATTAAACGAAAAACCAAAAAGGTTTTGGAGTCCTTGGGTCATGAGTGATCAACACCATTTAACGCATGAATACAAATTGCTTTCAGCGAAAAGAAACATAAAAAGAAAAGGTAGGGTTAGAGCTGACCGTTACAATGCAACACACAAAATGACAAGATTTAAAGAAGGTGATCTAGTTTTATTAAGAGCATTGAATGTCTCTGATTCACAAAACAAGAAAATGGCCAAATTTTTTACACTTTATGAAGGTCCTTATAAATTAGATAAACAGGTTGGAGATGCAACTTACACATTAGTGCATCCCACAACAAACAAAGTGCGAGGAAGATTCCATATTAATATGTTCAAGCATTATCTGAGTTAAAATCCGTTACAATAGCAAATGTTAGCAAACAAATTATAAACTGAATAGAATTCAAGCAATCGTATTATGGGATTAGGATTATCCGGTTTAGCCTATTCGTGAGAACGCCGATCCGAATATATAAGTGGGGGATGACAGGTCGTAAATCAGTTGATATTAGTACAGTCATCATGTACGGTTACATCAGCGTTCAAGATAAGGCAGTGCAAACTGAAGAAATCTACGATGCAGTTTCAGAAGATAGAGACCCGAGGATCCGGATCAAGTATGGATCAGGAACATTCATCAGTGGTTCAGGGCGTTACATTCCTGGTAGAGATACCATGACGCCAAGTTTCAAGCGGCTATGCAAATTAACAGATCCTATACCTAAGGGAAACGACTTAGACTACAACAACAACGAAATATTAATACCCGGACAGAACAATATAATTAACACAGATCTGACAGATGAGGATCTGATCGACATCAAGGAGCTAATTGAAGAAAGCTTGAGGGAGGTTGAGCCGGTAATCAAAACAAAACCAAGAATCATCGAAGACGTCATCTTAGACACGAATGTTGTCATGCCTCTGAAAATTACAAGGACTGAGAACATAAATGAGATTACAAATATAAACCGGGTGAGCAATGATAACATACCATGGGGGTTGCAGGCGTTAGATGTACCAGAACGCACTGCTGAATAAAGGGATGAGTACAAGAAGAGGATGTGGGCATTCGTAGACAAGCACCGACCTCACATACCGGAAAAACGTCGTAAGATACAATCAACCAAGGGTGGTATCCCAGTCATAAACAGAAAGGTGACGGATATTCCCGAAATGCCGGAAGCCTTGAGAAGTCGTGATGCAGGTGAACCAAGTGCACCCAGACCAGAGTTGACACCGTTTATAAATCCTACGGTACCTGAGTACATCCTGAACTTTGACTTCTCGGACCCTCTTGGCTTAAAGAAGTTATGAACGGTAGACGGGATGTCAAAATGAAGAACATCGGAGAAGGAAGAGTGATCCATCAATGGGAATTTTCAGAAGCTGTGAGGCATCTTATAGTAAAAATTCAATTGATGGAAGGGGGCAATGTAACGTGTCCGACCGTCACAAGGCTAGGCTACGGTGATTGGTCGGAGTAAACACCGAAAACTGGACAAATTCAGATAGACGAGCGAGCGACGCTTGTGACGTCACAAGCGTAAGCAAAAGAGTATATAAACACGCGTCGACAGAGCTCGACAGCGCAATCGTGGTATAGCATCCCAGGCGACTCACTTGATATTGAACTAAGGGCCTTCCGAAGGCAATAAAGTAGAATCATTAAATTCACTATTACTTAGACAAATCAGAACATTATTTAAAATCATTTCTAATATCACCTACCCGGGTATAGAAACATAATATTATATTGAGCATTAGCTATAGCAGCATTGTTACAAACATTTAGAAGAAAGGAGATAAATACGGTTGAAATAGACTTTAACGTAGAATAAGATAGAATAAGTTCATTGTACTATTTTTGTTGATATTTTATTTGATTTAACAATACAGGGAATCAAATTACTACTGATAAATTTTGCCTGGTATTTTCTTATCCTCCTGTTTGACAGTAATAAATACCAGAATAAGCCGAGTAGTTACAGCTTTGGCGAACAACGGAAGAAGCGAACGACATTGGCGTAAAAACCTGTGTTCGAGGGCCAACCGTTGGAAACCCGAGTCTGATAGGCAGTCTTGGTGTAAAAACCCGGATCTGTAGATAGTCAATAAAATCATCAATAGCAGGCGAGACAGGCTTGGCGTAAAAACCCGGCTCTGTAGTGAGAATTCTGAATCTTAAATTCAGAACCAATACGGCTTTGATAATTAAAACTATCCGAGTCCGGTAGCTAGCGTAGGGAGATAAAATCTGAATAAGGTGGCTTTTGCATGGTAGACCCATCCTTTTCCTCACCTTTCAGTACGAGGAGTCCATAATAATACTTAATTAATTAGATTTCAGAAAATAGATAATTTCGAACCCGTAGCAACCGACTTTTACTATAACTAGTAGGTTCGTAAAAGCCGAAACGTTACAGTATATATCTGGGAAATCTATGGGGAATCCCCAGGTATTACGAGAAATCTATGGTATTCCCGGTATTACGAGAAATCTATGGTTTCCCGGAATTCCCCAGGAATTCTGGGAAATCTATGGTAAATCCCCAGGAATTCTGGGAAATCTATGGGAAATCCCCAGGAATTCTGGGAAATCTATGGGAAATCCGCAGGAATTCTGGAAAATCTATGGGGAATACCCAGGTATTTCGGGAAATCTATGGGGAATCCCCAGGTATTGCGAGAAATCTATGGGGAATCCCCCGGAATTCTGGGAATTTTATGGAGAATGCCTAAAAATTCTGGGAATTCTATGGGGAATGCCTAGAAATTCTGGGAGATCTATGGGAAATCCCCAGGAATTCTGGGAAACCTATGGGGAATCCCCAGGAATTCCGAGAAATCTATGGGCAATCCCCAGGAATTCACATGACTCGATCGAAGGGCCCAAGGCGGGGCTGGGGGGAGGGGGGGAGGAAAGCCGAGCGGAGCCGAGGTGGTGGAGATATTACCCATAATTCCCTGCGAAAGAACAGAACTGATTTCCCGGCAATGCCAATTCCTCCGGAAATTAATATGAGTTAAATAATAGATGAAAAAAAATACGATAAGGTTATGGATATAGGATTAGGCAACTATGAAAAGCTTAATGTTCAACAAAAAATTATAATTGATACCATACTTCAAAGTATTAACGATTCGACATTACATAAAACATTCTATATTGACGGACCGGGTGGATCAGGCAAAACATTTCTGTATATTACATTATGGCATTTATTTACTGGGCGAAAGGAAAAAATCAGTACTATGGCTTACACAGGTATAGCTGCTACATTACTACCAAAATGGAAAAACAGTCCACAAAACATTAGGATTACCTGTTCCGTTATACGTTGATTCTACTTCAACAATTAAAGTGGGTTCAAAAGAAGCAAATATTTTGAAAGAGACAAAGGTTTTTATTTGGGATGAAGCACCAATGGCACCGCGCTACGCATTAGAAATAATGAACACAATTTTACAGGATATAATGAATAACACGTTACCATTTGGAGGAAAAATAGTCATATTGGGAGGGGATTTCAGACAATTACTTCCGGTAAATATTCGGGGTACTCGCAGTGAAACGGTAAACTTATCAATCAAATTCAGTCCATTGTGGCAACTATTTGAAATATTCGAATTGACTATCAATATGCGTGCACTACAAGAAGAGAAGAATTTTTCTGACTTCTTGCTGCAAGTTGGAACTGGAGATTTGAATGATGAGGTTGATAATTTAAATTTAGCCTCCAATTGTACATACAATGATGACATCGATATAGCGAAGGATATTTATGAAGATATACTCAGCAGAAAACAATACAAAGAAGCTTCAAAATATGCAGTATTAGCAGCAAGAAATTTAGATGTGAATAAAATCAATAGACAAGTCGTCGACTTATTAGACTTGACTACTGAACGTATTTATACGAGCGTCGATAGCGCAGAAAATTGTAACCACAATAATAGAATCAATCAAGATTTAGTACCGGAATATTTAAATTCGTTGTCTCCGAATAGTCTTCCACCGTACGATTACGACAATTTTCAATAATCATGTTAATCGGAAATTTGAATATCAATGAAGGTTTAGTCAATGGCACGAGATTATTACTACTAGAAGCTGGAACAAATCTATTATTGTGTGAATTTCTAACTGGAGATAAAGCAGGAGATATAATATTCTTAAATAGAATTACTTTGATGTGTGAAAATGTATATCGATTTTCTTTCACTCGAAGACAATTCCCCATCAAATTAGCCTTTGCGATTACGATTAACAAATCACAGGGCCAAACCTTTGATAAAATTGGAATTGATTTACGAAAAGATGTTTTCAATCACGGACAACTATATGGAGCTCTATCACGAGTGCGGACGTGGCAATCATTGAAAATTTACCTTGGAAGTCAACGAAACAATACAACCGTGAAGAATTATGTTTATAAAGAATTATTCAATTCATAATCAACTGAATAAATACATATCCCAAAACTAGATAAACCAAAAATATGAAAGGCCTTTGCTAATTTCATTTTTTAAATGAATAAATAAATAAATAATTGATTTCATTGAAAAATAGTTAAATGGTTGTATCAATTATTATATATATTGTTATATATACATATATATGTTACGTTTTTCTCTATTTTAGCAAGCCTTTCGGCTATTGACTAAAGCTAGCGTTATCGTGGATGTCTTTGTCACGGTTTTGTGGATCAGTTAAAGTGCTTGTTGATGTTTGGAACTCCTCTTTGTAAGGTGGTGGAAAGTGGTTATGCCATAAAGGACCACCTACTCAGCTAGCTAAATTGTTTATATTTACGGACTCAGATCTTTTCGACCAAAGCCGCCTTCCCTCCACAGAGCCGGATAATTCAAGCCTGTCGTGCCTATAAACTTAAATGTTACATTTACACCTATTCTACAGATCCGGGACTAACGTCCAAGACTGCACACCAGACTCGGGTCTACTTTCCTTGGCCCTCGGACACAGGAGTTGTTTCCAATGCCGTACGCACTAGGTTAAAGTTTTCCAAAGCTGTCTCTGTTGCTATGATCTTTTATGGCTAGGATGTTTAATTTGATAGGCAATTTCAATGGTAACAAGGCAGATAGAGAAACTTCAGTTTACTTGGGTTTTAAATCTAAATATACTCTCAAATATTTACAAAGTTGACTTAATTCTACCTTATTATCCTAATCTTCGGTTTGGCTTTAGTTTTAGCGATTTCTATGTTCGAGTAACTGAGCTCATATATTTCTTTAATCAAATGACTCTAATATTTATTTATTCTACACCGTACGGTATAATTGAAACTGAGACCAACGGATTATTATTTTATATCATATATTTCATTTTAATAGTGCTTCTACTGATTCTAAATCAATATGATGTACTACGTTGAGTCGACCGGCGCTATTGCTCAAATCGCTCCCGATCGTTGTCGAGAGCGTCTTATATAGTGTTTCACGCACTCTCGTGTCGTTGTGTGGGTCTTTGTCGCTCGAGGATTAGTGACGTCAATGTTTCTTATGTTGTACTCGGCTGTTCTCCTATGTCACAGTTGAGTACGTTACAATATATCCTTCTAATTTAATATCCATATATATATATTTATAAATATAGGTATATGTATGATAGTATGGGACGTATGTCCATGATTCTTGTAATAAACATTTAATTTTTATTGTAAAATTTATGGAAATACGTCACATACGATAATGGCTGAGGCGCGCTCAGCGCGCCAAATACGCTAGTATATTTAAATTACACAACCTATTTTGTCATAGACTAAAACGGTCACAAATATACATGGTTTCAAGCAGTTACCAAACATTTCAACTAAACAGTCATGTTTGTCAAGTGAACAGAGTGTGGTGAAATGGTAGAAGTCAAATCTTTGAAATACCATGTTAAGTATATTCATGGCAAAAATTACGTCACTTACTGCTGCATTCACAGAATCTTGTCACCGCTCATTTGATACGCTCAAGAGTTTCCGAAATCATTGTTTATCGCTCAAGCAATCGGTAGATACAGCTGATCGAGGGTCTAATAACGCAATTGCAAAGCTACCTACTATATCAGAGAAAGAAAATTCTTGATGCAATTCCAGTGAAAGTAATTTTAACGCCACATTAGGTAGTGTCCACAATCCTGACCCTGACAACGTCCAAGCTCATGTACCACAATGTTACTCAGAACTTTCTCGCAACGAAATTATGAAGGAAGCTTTAGAAATGACATCTGAATTTTACGCAGATGCAAGCATAAGTCGTGTTCAATTTCAACGTATAGTCAATAAATTCAATAATTTTTTAAACGGCGAGCACATGAATTCATTTAGGAATTATGTTCTGTCACGTACGGTTGAGGAGTATGAAGATGAATTGTGTAGTCGGTTCGACGAGCTACAAGGGATTTTTAATAGAGTAGACACGGAACATAAGCGTTTAAAAGAGTTGACAGCATGTGGATATTATATAAAACCAGAAGAAATTATATTTGGATATGCAGAAGAAAAAACCAAAACAGGGTTAATTGAGAACGTAAAAGTAACTGGCCAATTCATTCGTTTACGAGAAGTCCTAAAAGCATTTTTCGAGGAGAAGGGTGTGTTCAAAGAAACTTTCGATTATATTGCAGAATTGAAATCAAATTGCGATGATACTGTTTCAAGTATAATACAAACCAATTTTTGGAAAAATAAAACCGATCCTTATAATAACGACAGTATTGTTCTTCCGTTACTTCTCTATCAGGATGATTTCGAAACCGGTAATCCGCTTGGATCTCATGCTACAGTTTATAAACTCTCTGGCTTGTACGTCTCAATACCATGCCTGCCACCCAAATACAAATCGAAATTAGATAATATTTTTTTCGATATAGTATGCGTAAAATTTCATTTTACGCACACTGTGTCGAAAAATATCGTATGAAACTCGTGCGTAAAATTTTTACGCACTTGTTGCATAATATACTATTATTTCAATGAAGACGCAAGACGTTTTCCCAAGTCTTGCATCTACGCGAAAGTCATAGAAGAGCTAAATGCACTCGCTAATGAGGGTATCGGTATTAAAGTAGACAATGAACAAATCAGAATGTTTTTTAAACTCGCACTTATATTGTTGGAGATAATTTGGGGTTGAACACTATGTTGGGTTATGTAGAAAGTTTTTCAGCGAATACGTTTTATAGATTCTGTACTGTTTCGAAAAAGCAATCAAAATCCTTGTGCCACGAAATCAAAAGCATTCTGCAAACAAAAGCTAATTACGAAATAGGTCTACAGAAGCAATGTATTAAAAGCACGGGGATTAAAGAGCGTTGCATCTGGAATAAAGTCATGGGTTTTCATGCGGTCGAAAATTTTGCTGTCGATATAATGCATGATTTGCTAGAAGGGGTGTGCAGGCGCGAATTAGCTTACATTTTGTACAACTTGATAATCACACAGAAATTTTTCAGTTTAGACGTATTGAATTCTAGATTACGACTTTTCAAATACGCGCCTGGTAGTAATCCGCCGCCGCCTATAAGTGAGCATGAACTAAAATCATATCATTTGAGAATGTCTGCTGCAGAAATGCTTTGCTTCATGCTGAACGCCGGCTTAATTTTTGGTGATCTTGTGGCCGAAAATTCCAAAGAATGGAAACTATACGGTTTACTAAGAAATATTTTGCTATTACTCCTACAAACATCTACTTCTCAGGATGTGTGTGACCTGCTCGAAAGTTTGGTTGAAGAACATCATGAATTGTTGATTGAATTGTTTGGTGACTGCTTGATACCGAAACATCATTTCATGGTGCATTATGCGTCTATTATGGCTACTGTTGGGCCTTTGCGACATTTGTGGGCGATGCGGTTTGAAGGTTATCATCGTTTATTTAAAAAATTGCAGCAGTTAATTGTAATCGCATAAATCTTTGTTATACTCTTGCCGTTAAAAATCAGTTTCATTTTGATAGATTAATACAGGAATTTTGGCGTGGGTATAGTAAAGGAATATATACGAAGTATATTCTTTCTCTTTAATATCTTTAATATATATATATTTTTGTTTATTATACAACCCTCTTACTTAAACTCTTATTTTCTACTCTTTGTACCACTCTCTATTGAGGTTGCGTCTCTTCTACCTTATAGCTTCTTCCGGTGAGTCCGTTGCCTCTCTCAGTTTCTTTTTCACCGCGCGCTTACGCCCTCTTGCGCTATCCAATCACATTTCCAACACTCCCTCCTGATTGGAAAGCGCAAACTAAACTCTAATATTCTTTAGTAAAACAATATAAACAAAGGTAAGGAAAGTAAATATAATTAACGGAGAGCTAATCTAATATCACAGTTTGCCCTTTCAACATTGGTTTGATCTCTGGCTTTTACTGCGTCGCTCTGCTCCTTCTGGACTCTCTCTCTTTATTCATTACTGTCTGAAAACAAAAAAACAAAGTACCAAATCTGGCAAAGTTATCTCTTATCTCCTCTTATAAATACTCTTAGTTTAGTAATTTATCTCTTAATTTTATATGTGAAGGAGCCGGTAGGGGTTTAGTCATAATATCCGCAGTATTCTCTGTGGTTGAAACCCAGGCGACTTTCACTCTACCTTCAGAAACGCAATGTTTCACAAAATCCCCATGGGATTCAGCCATAGGAGGCTTTTTCCCTGTCTCTTCTCTTTCTTTCAGTCTCTTTACTATCTCTTCCAAGTTGTAATCAAAATCTTTCAACTTGTGGCTACCTTCCATTTGCGTGCAGTTACCTGCACCTTTATTATCACACCTTATCGTCACCGGATACATGGTTTTTCCTAAAATATCTCTGACTGGTTTATCCAAGGCTATTATCTCTTTACTTGCTTTACTCATAGCAAGGTACTCCGCTTGACAAGTTGACAAGGAGGGATACGATTGCTTCTGGCTCTTCCAAGCAACTGTATTCCCAAAAAGTTTAATCACATAGCCGCCTGTGGAATCTGAATTTTCCAGATCTCGGAAACTCGAGTCTGTCCAGGCTTCCATCTCTCTTCCTATTGCTGTGTAGACTAGGCAAATTTGTCAACAAATGTTTACAAATGATCAATAATAGTTAGACTGTGTAGACTTTCTGTATAAAAATTGGAATGAAGATCGTTTTCATCGTCTTTATGCGAGCCGCAGTGTTACCAACCAAATTTTGCTCCAAAAAATTTCTGACGTGAGATAGTATGTTCTTGAAACTCATTCTCGGCTAGCATGTTTTCCCAGCCTATTCTCGGGTAGCATGTTTTCCAAGCTTATTCTGGGGTAGCATGTTTTCCCAGCTTATTTTCGGGTAGCATGTCTTACCAGTAAGGGGTCGATTTGATGTTCTTGGCTTGAAAACATTGTTTTTTAGTTTATGAGTCTTTAATCTTCATCTGACAGAATATTATTTCCATTCGATAAAATTCAATTCTTGAGCCGAGAAAAATAAGAACTCAATCCAAGAATATTATTCTCTTGGTTTTAGATAATCAGTCCTGTTGAGGTGGCCGAGAGTCGGATCGGCCATTATTTCAGTCGTTATCAAGTCCTTGATTGGCTGTCTAGTAATAAACAATTGCCGTTTAATAACAACATCTACTATCGCGCCGTAAAGTCGAGCCACCTGGGTTTGACCCACTATGTCTAAGTGAAAGAAGAATCGGACAGCCTTCGGATGCGAATCATTTTCAAGCTTGTTCTATCCCCCGTCAGATCAGCCATAGATCATTGTTGTATTGAAATCAGGAGGGAAGTTATCGTTCAATGTATGCAAAAAATCTCAGTTTTCACACATTCTGCCAAAATAGCCGGGAAGAATATTTAAAAAATCAAACTCAATCTTTGAAGCTTCCTGAGTACAATGCTCTTTGAATTTTTGAGAAATTCCTAAAATTATGGTTAGGGCAGTGGAAAATATCCCAAAGTGGTGATTTCGGAGATGAGTAACAGTAGAAGGTTCACAATGACTGAAAATTTATGGAAAAATTATGGTAAGCAATACCCATTACGATTTAATATGTTCGATGTGTTGTTTAATAGTTATTTTAAAGTATCCCGCGTTGAGTTTTCGAGGCAGTATCTCGCGCGCGGTGCCTATGGCTGCAGGAGCGATAACTTTGCAATAACTGTTGAACAACACATCGAACATATTAAATCGCAATAGCAATTGCTGACCATAATTTTTTCCTAAATTTTTAGCCATCGATGAACCTTCTATTGTTACTTGTCTCCGAGATTACCACTTGGGCTATTTTCCACTGGCCTGACCATAATTTTGGGAATTTCTCCCAAATTCAAAGAGCGATTCACTTAAGAAACTTCAAAGATTGAGCATGATTTTTTAAATATTTTTCCCGGCTATTTTGGAAAAATGGCAATGAGTTGAAGTCAAGCTACGGAAAGAAATGTGTAAAGACAACGTTTTTTTACATACATTGAACGATAACTTTCCTCCTGATTTTCATACAACAATTGTCTATGGCTGATTCAACGGGGAATAGAACAAGCTTGAAAACGATTCATATCCGAAGGCGATCCGATTTTTTTTCACTTAGATATAGTGTGTCAAACCCAGGTGCCTCGACTTTACGGCCCGATAGTGGGCTCGACATCTGATAAAACTCAGAGATCATCGTGAAATTTTTTTTATTTCTTGTTAATTACCATACGTAAATTGTAAAAATGATTATAAAACCATTATTTATATTATTCATCATGAAGTTAACACTCGGACTTGGTAATTATTTGAGGAGGATCTCAATCAATCTATATAGTCTATAAGAAAATTGACTCGACTAGATTGATGACATTGAAGTCTGCATCATTGGAACGCAACGAAATCCGAAAAAAAAACAAAAAACAATTGAAATATATTAATTTACCAAAAATGATCCTGCTATGTTTGAAAAGTGAAAATGACGAGAAATAACTTGAAAATGTTAATAAACCTAGTAGGATCATTTTTATGCTATGTATATTTTTTTGAAATTGACGTTGAATTCCGACGATGCAAACTTCAATGTCATCTAGATTGATTATAAAATGATAAAATTCAAATACAAATATGTTAGTTGTATAATTTACTAAAATTATTTTCATTGCCTTGAACTGTTTTATTTAAGAATCTTCTATTTATTTTCAGGGGCTAGTCACTCTCGAATAAACTCCTAGAGAACCGAATACTATTAACTATTTCATTACATTTCTGTTTTTAAATAACTTATATAAGAGTTTATGACGTAAATACTGTAGATATGTTATTAGGCGGAAGAATATACTCGCTGCTTCTACGATTATACTCGCAAATACTCGCTAGTAAGTAGTACGCGTATAGTTCTCGGCGATACTCGGAAGTTACTCGGCGATCACTCGCTTCTTACTACCCCGTATTCATAATTTCAAAAGCTTATTCAACTTATGTGCATTATCTATCTTATTAGTCCTATAAATCGAAACTGATCAAACCCGAGCTTGAACGCGCAAGCGAATGTGGCTTTGTATACGTGCGATTATACGTGCGGTTCACACACACGCACAGGCGAGCGCACAGGCCACATCATTCAAAGACTCGTTGGTATAGTCGCGATACTCGTCGATACTCGCTCCTCATTTCATATTATTTCCGTGCTACTCGCCTTTTATCGCCAACTATTTTGTAGAACTTGACTTATTTGACTAAATGAAGCTACTTTGACTTATTTGACTAAATAAAGCTACTTAGAACTATATTAACCTTATTTCTACAGTTTTCTCTATACATTGTTATTTTATTTACTCGAATTTATTCCAAATCGTTATTTTAGATTAAGTTTTGATACTCGAGCGATACTCGATAGTGGCTAGCCCCTCTTACCTTTCGATTCATGTACGCGGGAAGAAATTTTTCGCGTATATATCACTATGCCAGTATGGGCGTGAAGGGCATGCTGTATGGTATCGACAATTTTCATTAATTTTAATAGTTTGGTCAACAGACTTTTATTCAGAAGTTTTTTGTATATTCACCAAAAATTATGTGCAAGGTGTCATTTGGTTCGAAAAGGCATTTAGAAACTTTTCGAAATGGTCCCAAAAAGGGCCGAAAAAAATTGCGAAAGTTATAAACAATTTAATTAAAAAAAAGAGGGGGAGTTCGGTTTTTTGCGAATATCTCAGAAACTATTTGAGATATTCGAAATCGCAAAAGAGATCCTGAAAGAGCAGAAAATTTCCTACAAAAAAGCCTCACCTCCCCAAACTCTACAACCAATATTTATAATTTTAATCGTGCGGTGAAAAAAGGACTGAAAACGCGCGCGCGGTCGCCGTATAACTCATTTTTAGTCCTTTTTTCACCGCATAATTAAAATTATAAATATTGGTTGTAGAGTTTGGGGAGGTGAGACTTTTTTGCAGGAAATTTTCTGCTCTTTTAGGATCTTTTTTGCAATTTTGAATATCTCAAATAGTTTTTGAGATATTCGCAAAAAACCGAACTCCCCCTTTTTTTTAAATTAAATTGTTTATAACTTTCGCAATTTTTTTCGGCCCTTTTTGGGACCATTTCGGAAAGTTTCTAAATGCCTTTCCGAACCAAATAACACCTTGCCCATAATTTTTGGTGAATATACAAAAAAGTTCTGTAGAAAAGTCTGTTGCCACAACATGGCATATGGTGCGGATACGGTCCCTCGATAGGTAGTCGTAGTGGGAGAGCGGCCGTAGTGGGGGGAGACTCATCGAGGTAGCGTGTTTCGTGAGCGACGTTGGTCTTTCACTTAGCTTGAAATAGGCAGTGTCGTACGACACATCTCCATTGCGAGCGTCGCCAAAAACAGTATTATCATGATCCCGAAAAGTCCACCAAAACCACCTACTCCACCTGATCCACCAAAAATTGCTAATCTAAAGGTCCTTCTACAGCTTCCGGAATTCCGAGATGTAATAACATCTGATGGAAAGGTTGTTATTCCAACATCAAAAATCTTTACACAAATATCGGAGGCCATTGGTGCTGATCCTGCCCTCGAAATGAAACCTAAAAATATATATACGGTACTAAAATTAAATCGCTATAGTATCCATGCGGACCTACTACGAGAGCGCAACATAGATGTGCAGTTAAATGCTTCTCTGGCGAACTGCAGCGCTAATGATTCTGTGAATAATGATACCGAGACCGAATTCACTATTGACGTGACTGATGTGTGGGACAAGATGGCTCCCGAAGAGGTGCACTACAGATTGAAAGATCGTCATCAGCGCACTGTATATAAATTAAAACGACGTTCTTGGACGAATGTATTATACGCCGCTATATATAACAAAACTGAAATACCGTGTGCTTTAGCTTTCAAGTCAGTCAACATGACAGTTAGTGGATTCTTTGCTACAGTTTCCGCTGGATGTTCTGAATGCGGTTGTACATTTGAAGGGAAGATTATCCATGCTCCGATAGAAGGTGAAAGGATAATCATGGAGTGCATGGTTTATGGTTTTGATCCGGACGTACAACACACCAAAAAACGCCAACTGAACGGCGAGTTGAGAGAAGAAGTTGGAAAAGAAATAGTCGAAGGGAATATGCTAGCATGCATGTGGAGGCGCAAAAGAGCTAACGAACTAATTAAAAACGTAGGAGATCGCGAACCTGCACATTTACCCCGTAATAATACGATAAAAAAGGTAAAGCAGCAACAGATGGACAAAGAGCTTGGTCTTCCTACAAACGATATATTTATGAATCTCAGAGTTATGAAGTATGATGGTTTGAAGGTGCTATCCGATCGATCGGGTTGGATCCCATCTTTGTTCACTACTGGACCACAGACCAGATGGCAATTTTTGAAAAATTTCCAGATATTTTATATATAGATGCAACTGGATCAGTCATTAAGAAAATTGAGTTACCGAATGGGAAACTGTGCCCTCATTTATACTTATATCTAGCCGTTGGGCAGGTTGGCAATAAGACGATGCCCCTGTTCCAAGGTCTATCCTCTGTTCAAAATTCGAACGCAATACTATTTTTGATCAATGAGTTTCTGCGCCAGGGAGCATTACACAGACCTTCTTTTCCAAGTCCGAAAGAAGTAGTCACCGACTTTGATAAGGCTTTGCTCGGTGCGGTTAGCAGAGCATGCGCTTTGCAACCGTCATTGAAAATGTACTTGAATACATGTTGGGATCTCGTATGTGGAAAAGGTACCACTGTTCCGCGTTGTCTACTACGACTGGATATTTGCCATTTCATGAATATCGTCGCGAGATGGAAATGCTTCACTGGCAAGCCGTCGAGAGTGAGGAAAATGTTCCTGCGATCGGTCGGAATGTTACGACGGCAAAATACTTTTGAAGGATTTGAAAAAATTGCTAAGGCAATCCTGACGTTGTCCCTGAGTCAAAATCAAGGCTGTGGGACCTTGGCGGATACAGCGAGGTCCGAGTTAACAGACTGCATCACGGGCAAAAACGTTACGGACCAGGTCGATATACCGGAGACCTCAGAGTCCGAAGAAGAAGTACCACCTGAAAAAAGTATGGACGACGATTACTTGAATGCAACTAACATCTGGAAATGGGTTGACCAATTATATAAGGACTGCCTTTCGGCATTGCAAAATGAAACCGAGTCCCATGACGTAAATGGTTTTCATTGCCCCGGGTTCGCAAAAAAATTGAAGAATTTGTTACCTTACTTCCCCTTGTTCAGTGAAGTGATGCGTGATATTTTCGGGTACGGATCTACAAACGCGACCTCAGCTGCTGTTGAATCCGAATTCAATGATATAAAAAATCGCGTATTTCGTAACATTGGGCTGCCATTAAGGCTTGATAAATTTGTTGCACGGCACTTGGCATCTATTCCGGGAAAACTGAAATTGGCAATGGCAGGCCAATATCAGCAAATCAATCTAGATGCGTTGTCTTCTCCGCAAGATGACGTACCGAACAATAAGCCCACGGATGAACTATATCCTGCGCTTTTATCGCACGTTGCTCAGCAAAAAGCGTCAAATGTGTCGAATGATAACGACATTCAGATGGACGCGATAAATGAACTCAACGAGGAACAAAATTGGCGTAATAAAAATGACAAATCAAACAAAATATTGAAAGACACTGACGCTGACCCTCATGATTCAGAGGACCCTTCGCGTACTGTAGAGCAAAACTTGATGGAACAGACATGTGATGATGTGACTGTGACGGATGCAGTATCAGAAGTGGAAACCAAACAGCCTGGCATGAAAAAAAATAAAAAATCAAACAAGAGAGTTCCATATACTGAGCCGTTTCCTGGATTTGTATCCTCGCACGCAAGATACACAAGGTTACCGATCATGGTAAATGGAAATCTTTGTCCGTATGTACGCGATGGTTTACATACAATTGTTGTAATAAACACCTGCGGCTTCGACAGTTTGTGTCAAATTTTTGCCAAGGCGTCGTTGGATAGCGCCATTTATCGTGAGGCCGTGACAAAGATGCAGTCTGGGATATTTTCATGCGTAAACATATTAATATCAAACGGATTGTGTGTCAAACTCTATCAAGAACGTGCGAGGGTGTTAAGGGATCTATCTCAGCTAAAACGTACGACGAGCCGCAACGGCGTAATTAAAATAAATGCTGACTCGACTCTCTACAATCTGGCCACTTACTTACTTGAAAATGACCCAAGTTGTGTGCAACGCACGGAATGCTTAATTTGTGGTGCTAAAAACGAACGTAAGTATCCTGTGCAAAATACGAACTTTGACATCTTATCCAATGAAGGGATCAGTCACTTATCGCAGGCTATAGACGAGAGTCGAGTTGCTCCTCAACCGTGCTGCGGAAGAGTTCCGTGCATTGAGGTCACTTACGGTCCATATATTGTATGTGAGGTGGACCCTGGTAAAATAACAAAAACTGCCCTAGCTGAATTTCCGAATCAGATCACACCTGCTAATGCACGCACGTATCGCCTCGCCGGCGTGATTGCATATACAGGGTCAAGAAGAATCAAATCAACAGGGCACTATATTGCGTATCTCAAAACCGAAGATAATTGGTTATTGTACAACGACAACGCAAAACACTCAGAGGTAGTGAATTATGATGCAGAAGTGGAAGCCCACATTTGTGTATACATCATAACGTAGAGTATTTAAAAGTAACAAAAAAATATTATTAAAAAAAAAAAAAATATATATACATATATATATATATAATGAATACTTCCGGGTCGCTTTTCGGGCCCTGATGTTGATTTCCAAGACTTTTCGCATGTTCCAGGTCAGGCTCGGAACTTTTATATGTCAATTGAGCAGATCCAAGACTGTCTTGGAATATACGGGTCTTGGAATTTTACGATTCATGCTCGATTTGTTGAATCTTCATCTTAGCTATCTTTTACGTCACATGATATGCAACCGGAGGGTTCAGCACTCATGTACCAACTCTACGAATGCAAGGATGTTTTTCTAAATGTAATGAGATATAAGCGTACGATCCATTAGCGGTAAATGTAGGATACATGACCATTGTCCCTGAAGTTCGCAATTCGTCTGTCTCAATGTACCGGAACTTAGCGACCGATATATTACACTAATCCGTCAGCTAATCCAGTCCTGGAACTTGACACTTGACAATTATATGGAAAAGCGGGGTGAAATGGGCTCCTGGGGCAACACGAGACGCGCGGGTAATTGTTATTTACCTGATTATATCGTACAATAGTCACAGTATTCGAGATTCTATAGTCACCCTGCTAAATTCTATATCATGATATATGCATTAGGGTGTCCGTTATTTCCCGAATCGACTTTTTCTACTTGGGTATGGGCCAAATCATTAGTTTAGAGCCTAAAAACAATGATGCTATTTTTTTTTTTTTAAGTGCCATTAACCCCTGCCTGTAGGACGTTACTTTTCCCATTTGATTAACATGGGATTTTTGCCCTTTATAGACTTTAATTTTTTTTTCGCTTACTACTTTCATTACCTCACCAAATATTGTTGATTCTACTACTGTTCTGACCTCTTAAGATGGACATATTTTTATATTGGTGAAAAAAACAGTTTTCACAAGTTTTGATGTTTATTTCCAAATTTATTTTTACTATATTTTTCAGTAAATTTCGAATATTTTCGAATTTATTGACTTTTCAATGCTTTTTGTTTAAATTGAAAAATATTCGAAAGATATTAGACAATATGGTAAAAAAAAAATTTTACCGCTTCAAAACTCAAATTTTTTTTTCCATCAATATAAAAATATGTCTATCCAAAGAGGTCACCACAGTAGTAAAATCAACAATATTTGATGTGGTAATGAAAGTAGTCAGCGAAAAAAAAATTAAAGTCTAAAAAGGGCAAAAATCCCATGTTAATCAAATGGGACAAATATCGTCCTACAGGCAGGGGTTAATGGCCCTTGAAACAAAAAAAAAAAAAAAAATAGCATAATTCTTTTTAGGCTCTAAACTAATGATTTGGCCCATACCCAATTAGAAAAAGCCAATTCGGGAAATAACGGACACCCTGATATGCATGATCAACGCCTCAGTTAAATGCACCTAATTTGCCCACTAAGTGCTGACTATACCCTGCACTTCACACAAAAACCCTAATTGAAAAGGTAACTCACGAATAAAACAAATCAATCTAGAAATACGTGATTAATTAACGGTGGCTAAAATTATTGAATCAGTCCGAGGCCTGACTCGTGTTTGTTCCGCCGAAATGAAAAATCATGACATTTAAAGAGTATCTATGACAACATATTGTCCTTTGGGACATTTCTTCAATTTGGTTTAATGAAGAGCGGTTGAGCAGACGTTTTTGTAAATCTTGAATCAAATTTTTCGGTCAACCGCTCTTCATTTATCCAAATCAAAGAGATATTTCAAAACGGAAATTTAGTTCTGATAAATACTTTTCAAATGCCATAATTTTTCATTTCAACGAAAAAAATGAGAATCCGGGCTCGCCTTAGCGAGTGAATTACAGATCACACCCCTTCTGCACCTACGTTGTGATGGAAATTACATTGTCGCAATGTGGTGGTCTGGAAATCATCGATACGTGACCAATGTCCCTGAAGTCCACGATACGTCGATGATAATGTCCCGGAACTTATCACTCAGTGTACACCAACCGTCAAGCTGATTCAAACTTCCAAAATTCGGAGTTCCAAGACACTCGACGTACACCAACCCTCCAGCAAATCCGCTTTCTTGGAACTCCGAGTATTAGAATACATACGTATGTGCAAATCATCAAACATCCCAGATAACAATCGTGCGTCGCACGTTACCCGCACGCCGTGCGACGCACGCTGTGCGTGCGAAAACGCAGCATTTTCGCACGCACGACATGAGGCGCATCTCAGTGCGAGCGTAATGCGTTGCACGACATGAGACGCATCTCAGTGCGAGCGTAGTGCGTCGCACTGCACCATCAGTAAATATAATATGATATTATATATAATATTATAATATAATATTATAGAGTTAAAATAATCATTGCATAATCAAATTGGATGTTAAAATGTTGATGAGCTATAATATTATATAATCCAGAAAATAACCTATAAACGTACCATGAGTTAAATTAAAAATGATTTGCGAGTACTGATTGGATTTTTATGGATCGAAGAAAAATATTACGTCAAACGACACATCAAAGCGATAGTCAAAAATGTGATTTTAATTTTTTTTTTTTTTTTTCAAGTCACATGCACCTATATATTTGTGTATAACGTGGAATAATATATATAGGGGTGAGCGGGGCAAAGAGGGCACCTCCGCCAAATTTTCAAAATTAAATTTCAAAAAAATTAAATTCCTTCGGGAAACGATTTTTCTTGAAAAAAAAAAAGTCGAAAATTTTCCAAGAATTTTTTTTTTTTTTTTTGGCCGAGGTGCCCTCTTTGCCCCGCTCTCCCCTATAGATATATAATATCTATATTAGGGTGCTTTTTTTGAAACGACTATTTTTTTTTTTTTTGCAACTCCCCATTGAAAATCTTGTAGACGTCGAAAAGGGAAAAGGGTTGAAACCACAGCCAAACTACCAATGGCACTTTTGAAGAACACTAAATTCTCTGTCGAATGAGTCTAGGATAAGAACAATCCATTGAAATGCGGCTGAGTTTTGCGCGGCGAAAGAAAAAGTCGTAATGTTTACATGCTTTTAGCATGGGAAAACTTGAAAAGAAAAGCGCGAGTGCTGGAATTGGAATGAAGAGCTAAAAATTGGACAGGATTCCCTTTTCGACGTCTACAACAATAGATTTTCAATGGGGAGTTGCAAAAAAAAATGGTCGTTTCAAAAAAAGCACCTCGAAAGCACCCTAATCTATATATTATCTTACTATTTATATATAAATGTGATATTACTATTTTCAATAAAAATGTTGTGAGAAATTAATTTTATTTTTGATTTTACAATTTCAATGAACGTATTTGCAAGTCCCAATGCACTCGCATTACGTGCCCGCATCATGCCCGCACGAATGCGACAGGCACGTCGTGCGAGGCATATGTACATCAATTGATGACTCAGTTGCGTGGTGATCAGCGCGCACGTCGTGCGGATAGACCCGCACGCGTGGGTGCGTATTGCGTCGCATATGCCACGCATATTGTTATCTGGGATATGATGACTATTCATAATGCAGATCTCTCGACTCTGCTGGTTCCGTTTCATGCTGAGAGCTATCAATCGATTGCGTGTAATTATTTTCTTTAAGGACTGGTTTTATCCACTAGCTGCTGACCGTGAGTTGTGATCGTCGCGTCCGAGGGCTGGCGAAGCCGGCCCGAGGACCGCGCGATCACACCAACGTGTCAAGTTTAATTACGCCCGAGTTGCGAACAATATTTTTCGTCATAGTGGCGTAAAGTATAATGCATTTTGAGGTCTGTTTTGAAAGCGTCAAGTTCGACTCTACGCCTATTGGGCGTCGCACGTGATAATAATTTCGGTTTACATAGACCGGGCGTGAAGTAACTTTACGCCCGCAAAACAGGGCGTGAAGTGCGTACTTTACGCTAACTATGACGAAAAACAATTTACGAAAGAAAAAAATCCAATCTGCAATTACGTGGTAGATTGCAGCGACTTGAATTGGTGAATATATGATGTGAATTGCAGATCACAACTATTCACAGACGCTGAAACTGAATTGTATTGTTACAATGAAGTGGCCTGGAAATCATCGATATATGACCAATGTCCCTGAAATTTACCATACGTCGATGATAATGTCTCGGAACTTATCACTCGACGTATTTAAATACCATCTAACTGATCCGAACTTTGAAAATTCTGAGTGTCAAGACACGTAGAATATATTCGCTATTCACAATGATAATCTGCTATACCCTGATGGTTTTGTTTCATTCCATACGCTGTATGAGTCGAATAAATACAATTTTTTCACTGAGGATTGGCTACACCATACGATGCGCCGGAAATCAACAGTGTATGACAAATGTCTCGGAACTTCACAATAAGTCGGCAAAAAGTCGCGGAACTTGACAGTACATCCGCGTACAGTCTTGGAACTTAGCAGTCCATCCCTGCAGGTAGCACACACGCGCATCGGCTTATTTTGGCCTTCTAATCGACTGAAAGATGATTGACAGTCGACGAATGTCCGCTTTGCAGTCAATCTGAAGGCATTGTCAAAAAGACGACTAACAGACTTTGATTAGTCGTCATTTTTGTCGATGTCTTCAGATTGACTGCAACGCGGACATTCGTTGACTGTCACTCATCTGTCAGTCGATTAAAAAGCCAAAATAAGCCGATGCGCGTGTGTGCTACCTGCCCAGTAAACACGATGTCATCTGGTAGTTGACTGTAAGATGGCGTTCGCAGACAAAAGTCGTCTATTCGCGAGCCATTAAGTCATCGTACAGTCACTGTATGGACAACGAATGTCCATCCATATGTTAACTTTTTCTTGCCTGCGGGATGGTCCCAAGATGTCTTTTTGACGAAACGGATAGTCGACGTTTACATGACATCTTCTTGTATCAGAAAAAGATATCTTGGAGTCATCTAAATGTTTTTCACGCAGGTCAACTCGACGTTGTCTTTAAATTGTCAGGTATCAGACAGGTATTAGATTAATATATATTATTAATATATGTACTAAAGATAAATAAATAAATATATATACATATGTATATATATTTATTTATTTATCTTTAGTACATACCGCGAGGTTCTCTGTATGCGGAACGCTAGGGGTACCAACCCGAAATTTTTGCTATTTCCATAGGCGTAGGTCATACAGTACACTGCAGCAGCAGTTTGGTAACTTACTATATGTTTCTAGTAAGATCACTAGAAATCACTGTAAATCTAGTGACTAGATTTCAAGTCCAGAAATCTAGTGACCAATGATCACTAGATTTCTAGTGATCTCTAGTGATTTTACTAGAAACATCTAGTAAGTTACCAAACTGCTGCTGCAGTTTACTGTATGACCTACGCCTATGGAAATAGCAAAAATTTCGGGTTGGTACCCCTAGCGTTCCGCATACAGAAAACTTCGCGGTATATTAATTTCTATTCATTATTTATACATTTACATATATATTTATTTATTTATCTTGAGGACACAAAATAATTTCTATTTATTACATATATAACAATTAGATGTATAATACATATTTAGTACAATATTCGTATGCGATTATATATAAATAATGACTGCATAGGTGATGACTGATGATATATTTCTCATATAGCTATATTTGCATTAGTCTTATCTAATTATAAAATTCTTTAGTTTTTCACACTTAATCATAACCTATTAATAGCTTTTATATCTTTAAGCATAGAAAATATACGTCACTTTTTTAAAATCTATATATTAAGCCATAGCAATACTATTATAGTACTACTTTAATATTATATGAACATACATTTGTCGACGTCTGTTTTATAAAAGCTGAATATATAAATTACTTTCGGTCTATGCGTTCATTACAGCCTCCATCTTAATTAAGATCTTAAATACTTTGTCTGTATCAGCTCATTCTGACTAGTGACTGGCATGGCATTATCCCTATACATAACCTATATCTGCATTCTGCAGCTATAGTTATAACTAGAAAAGATGACTTCGAGATAACAATATTATCGATCTGACAGACATCTACCAGTAGATGCCGGTGCGTTTACTAGGATATGTTGACATTCGGTGAATAAAAAAAGATGACTAGCAGTTGTCTTGATCAGTTGACTTCTAGACGACTTATACAAGTTAACTGCTAGTATACGTTTTCCAGATATCTTAGCTAAGTTATCTTGTGGTTGACTTTTACTCGTGTCGGTAAGTTATCTAAAAACAGACATCTTGAAGGCAACTTTCAGACACTGGTGTTTACTGGGTGGGTATGACAAATGTCCCGGAACTTTACAATAAGTCGGCAAAAAGTCGCGGAACTTGACGGTACATCCGCGTACAGTCTTGGAACTTAGCAGTCCATCCCCGCATGTAACACACACGCGCATCTGCTTATTTTGGCCTTCTAATCAATAAAAATACTTAAAGTCTGTTTGTCGTCTTTTTGTCAATGTCTTCAGATTGACTGCAAAGCGGACATTCGTCGACTGTCAGTCATCTTTCAGTCGATTAGAAGGCCAAAATAAGCCGATGCGCATGTGTGCTACCTGGGTATGACAAATGTCCTGGAATTTCACAATGAGTCAGCAAAAAGTTGCGGAACTTGACAGTACATCGGCGTACAGTCTTGGAACTTGGCAGTCCATTCCTGCAGGTAGCACACACGCGCATCGGCTTATTTTGGCCTTCTAATCGACTGACAGATGAGTAACAGTCGACGAATGTCCGCTTTGCAGTCAATCTGAAGACACCGACAAAAATGACGAATAATCAAAGTCTGTTAGTCGTCTTTTTGACAATGTCTTCAGATTGACTGCAAAGCGGACATTCGTCGACTGTCACTCATCTGTCAGTCGATTAGAAAGCCAAAATAAGCCGATGCGCGTGTGTGCTACCTGGGTATGACAAATGTCCCGGAACTTTACAATAAGTCGGCAAAAAGTCGCGGAACTTGACGGTACATCCGCGTACAGTCTTGGAACTTAGCAGCCCATCCCCGCATGTAACACACACGCGCATCCGCTTATTTTGGCCTTCTAATCAATAAAAATACTTAAAGTCTGTTTGTCGTCTTTTTGTCAATGTCTTCAGATTGACTGCAAAGCGGACATTCGTCGACTGTCAGTCATCTTTCAGTCGATTAGAAGGCCAAAATAAGCCGATGCGCATGTGTGCTACCTGGGTATGACAAATGTCCTGGAATTTCACAATGAGTCAGCAAAAAGTTGCGGAACTTGACAGTACATCGGCGTACAGTCTTGGAACTTGGCAGTCCATTCCTGCAGGTAGCACACACGCGCATCGGCTTATTTTGGCCTTCTAATCGACTGACAGATGAGTAACAGTCGACGAATGTCCGCTTTGCAGTCAATCTGAAGACACCGACAAAAATGACGAATAATCAAAGTCTGTTAGTCGTCTTTTTGACAATGTCTTCAGATTGACTGCAAAGCGGACATTCGTCGACTGTCACTCATCTGTCAGTCGATTAGAAAGCCAAAATAAGCCGATGCGCGTGTGTGCTACCTGGGTATGACAAATGTCCCGGAACTTTACAATAAGTCGGCAAAAAGTCGCGGAACTTGACGGTACATCCGCGTACAGTCTTGGAACTTAGCAGTCCATCCCCGCATGTAACACACACGCGCATCCGCTTATTTTGGCCTTCTAATCAATAAAAATAATTAAAGTCTGTTTGTCGTCTTTTTGTCAATGTCTTCAGATTGACTGCAAAGCGGACATTCGTCGACTGTCAGTCATCTTTCAGTCGATTAGAAGGCCAAAATAAGCCGATGCGCGTGTGTGCTACCTGGGCATGAAACTAACCTTCCGCTGATTCAGCTTCTTGAAATTTTGAGTTTGCGAATGTGTGATCATATCATACGTACAATTTAAATTTACGATTTCCAGCGGCATTTTGCTATACTTTTGCTGACAACATTCAATGCGATAAGTTACCGGTTGAATGCATGCAATTCCTTTTATCAACGACTTGCCATACCTATTTCGGATGGATACTTTCACTATAAGGATTATTCACGCATGAAAAATGAATCGAGAAATACGTGATTCATTCTGAGGGGCTGGAATTAATAAATTGAAGACCAATAATTACAGATCACACCCTTTCAATTAGGTTGAATTGCATTTTTACAATGACTTACGTTTTCACCGGGGCAGAGTTCAAACGGGGTAAGCCAATCAGCAACGAGATTTGAAAAGAAAATAGGGAATTTCTATTCAAATCTTATTCCCGATTGGCTAACCCCATTTGACTCTACCCCGGTGGAAACGTGGTCAATGTGATGGCCTGTAAATCATCGAACATACTGTCATTTCCGGATTCAGCCAATCACGGCGTTCTATTCTCTATATGCATGTCATAGAACTTATATTACTAGAAGGGGAATAGGAGCTGTCGGTCTGACGCCAACATATCGAGACAGAGATATATCTCTTTCTCCTTTCCTAACGTCCGTTTTCCCTTGCCGCGCAGGCGCGCACCTCCCTAGTCGTAGTCATTCCTAACCTATAACCGTAACCATTGTTAGATTGTTTGCTTTGATGATAATTTTTAATAGCATATTAATTTATAACCGTTGTCAGTAAATGTATAACGAAACTATTTCTGTCATACATAATAGATTACAATGTTACGCCCACCCTAACCTATCAATCTTCGCACGGCACTATTTAGGCAAGGGGTATGCGCGGAGCGGAGAACTGGACGTTAAGAAAGGGGAGAGAGACATATCTCTGTCTCATGTTCTCGTCAGTCTTCCGCTCATTGCGCAAATGGATAATTTACCTTCCAGAAATAAGGATCGCGCGCAAACTCATCCATTTCTGTTAGATCTTCACCCATTCGCGGCATCACGCGTTCGGCCAATCAAAGTAATGTTTGGTGCTGTTTGATTGGCTGAAAGGTATAGTTTGAATAAAGACCACTTGATTGGCCCTCTAAGGGAGATTCACATTCGTACGGTTTTGAATCTCATTCTGTGGGACTCGGTCACATGTTCTTCGACAAGAGTCTTCCGCACGTGTATCGCATTTTTGAGATTTTTCTCCAGAATCATGAAAAAAGGTCAGTAATAAGTCAACGTTATCACAGTTACTGTTGAGTACGGATTTATATCAAGCTGAGATATTTGTAAAACGAATGCAGGCCTCAATTTATAATTAGTAATGAATGGAATTGCGAATCCCTTAACTTTTTAGGCTAGATCTTCGACACATTTCCTTCATCTATGCTGTATACTTTCGAGTCACTTCTTGGAAATCTGCCCAAACGAGAAACAGACACAAAATGCTTGTAATTTAAGGAGTCCCCTACTGAAAATGGTTATGTGATAAATCGCATGATATTATGGAAGAAATTAGTGTGTATTTTATCATGTAATTTATCATACGATTACGACTCAATACATAACGAATCACATGATAAATCATAAAATACGACTTATGAGGTAAAATACATAACAATGCATATGACAAATCATAAGTTTCGGTATGTGATTTGTAATGTATTTCACCTCATAAGTCGTATTTTATGATTTATCATGTGTTTGGCATGTATGAATTCGTAATCATGTGTTAAATTACGTAATAAAATACATACCAATTTCTTTCATAACATCATGTGATTTATCACATAACCATTTTCAGTAGGGTCGATCAGCCATCCGGATTCATGATCCCAAACTTTTATGGGTTTCCTTGTACCTTAATATGAAGCACCTGCCATATGACTCTCTGGAATGTAGGGCCTTTGTTCTTTTAATTTACTTCAATTCACTATATGAATTAGTGTTACATGAATTTTGCAAATCGCCCTGGAATCATCAGTTTATGCTTGGCGTCATGAATTTCCACATCGAAATGAATATTTAGACTCTGAATGATATAGTCATTGTCCATTAAATTCTTTGAACTTATTATCTTAACAAGGAGAGTATCACGCCTTCGGGTCACGGATTCTGCTCAAACTCACAAAGCTGTTTGCTTGGCACAAATAATCAAGCCGATGATGCATAGTTCCATCTGATGGGACTTTGTTCTTTTAGCGAGCCCTAAGTTATGGTATTATTGAACGGTAGCCTAATATTCAACAGAGGCTACAATACTTTGGACTCTGCTAACTCACATTGAGGATCACCAATTTCTGAGGAGAAGTCCAAAGTATTATAGCCTACATATAGCTACATTGAATATTTGGCTAACGTTTAATAGTACTATAACTTGTGGCTTGCCAACGAATCGAAGGCCCATCAGATGATAGAAGTAGGTATCATAGGCTTCATTTCGTGAGCCAAGGAAACAGTCCTGAAAGTTCGAGCAGAACCCGTGACCCGAGGGCCTGATACTCTCCGTGTTAGGATAATGAATTTTAAGAATCTAATGTACAATGATTGCATAATCCAATGTCTAAATGTTCACTCCAATGTGGAATATCATGACGCCAAGCATAAACTGATGATTCCAGGGCGATTTGTGAAGTTCATGTGGCGCTAATTAATATAGTGAATTCAGGTTTACCGAGAGAACAAGGGCATTCTGGAGAGTTATATTGCAGGTGGTTCATTTAGGTACAAGAAAACACACCTAAAAGTTTATGCCAGATCCATGGGAAGGGCTGATCGACTCCTTTTAGTTTTGATTGTATACTTTGCCCAGTCTGTTTGATAATATCGTCAAATTTTTGTGTTTTATTTTGTATTTAGGATCGCACCGGTTGAAAAGCACAACCAGCAAAACGTTTGGCCTAGTCGAATTTAGTGATGGATCGCAAGCTATATGTCCCATGAAAAATGTAACGCAAGAGGGAAACTTGCATATCGTCAAATACAAAGGCGCTAAATACGAAGCTAGCCTGTTGATTACAAATGGTATAAAGAAACACGTCGTTTGGTTTTCCTTTATAATTGTAATACATATTTTTGTAACACCTGCACAAAAAGTTCGACCTTCCATGCCAGTAGAGTGTGTGAACTTTTTGAAACCGCTCTGACTTCGTCCGGAAGAGTCAGCCACCTTTGTGCACTGCTCACGTGCATTTAAAGTCAAATCTCTGATCACAGGTCTTATAAAAAATAGAGTTTGTCACAGATGCCAAAGGTGGCAATGCCTAACTGGTGTGAGGGCACAATACTCGCCCTTCAGTTCACCCCTCGACTCATCTTCAGACTCGTGCTGCGCCTTCGCACTCGCTGTGCAGGCATTGCCGCCTTTGCGCACTTGTACCGATAAATACCAATGTACTTCTGACACTATTCAAGGAATATTTCGTCGGGTGAGGTCAGTAGAAAATGAGAGTAGAATCTTTACGACGTTTCGGCTGGGCCCAGCCAGCCATCTTCAGGCTATAATTTATTAATTCAATATAAATATTTCATGTATAACAATTCTTTATAAAGAATTGTTATACATGAAATATTAATAATATAAATATTCAATACAAATATTTCATGTATAACAATTCTTTATAAAGAATTGTTATACATGAAATATTAATAATATTAATAAATTATAGCCTGAAGATGGCTGGCTGGGCCCAGCCGAAACGTCGTAAAGATTCTACTCTCGTTTTCTACTGACCTCACCCGACGAAATATTCCTTGAATTCAACGAAAGGTCACGAATCTCAATCATCGGACACTATTGTACAGCAATTTTGATGTTGAGATTATGCATTTCTTATCAAATCGCTGAAATAGTTATTTCGATGAATTTGAAATTAATATTTCTAATTACTGTCCAAAGACTACATATTTTGATAATACTTTTATTCCTGTATTATAAGTACAAACACATGATTTTTAGAAACACGTGAGAAGCTGCAAGAAATTCAGGAAAATGGGAAGAAAGAATCAGAGTCAGTCAAGTGTGGAAAAAAGTCTGAGGTGAGTTCTCCTGCGCCAGAGTTCACACCTTCTCTGCCACACATCCGTTCGCCCATTGATTCTTCTAAGGTCGACGATGCCTCGTCTGATGCTTCAACTAGTCAACATAATGCAGCAATTATGCCTGAAATTGTTGTTCACGATGCAGGTCAAAAGCTGCAGGAAATACAGAATACTTCATCTACTGAATCAAATTCTGTTATCAAACCTACAGAACTGTTATCTGACAAACGAACGATTTCAACATATGAAGAACAATTAAAAAACGTTAGCCGCAAGCTGTTCACCGAGGCTAGTCCGACTGAGTCAAAGTTCACAGTTCTTCTGCCAGACATTAGTTCATCCGTTGCTATTTTTACAGTTGAGGACATTCCGTTCGATGCATTGACTGATGAACGTGACTCAACAGTTGTGCCTGAAACTGTCAGTCACTCCATAAGTTGGACACCACAGGAGATAGAGAATACCTTAGTTAATGAATCAGATCCTGTTATCGAACCAAAAAAGCAGTCATACGATAAACCGAAGATTGTTATAATTGAAAACATATCCCCAAAGGCTAACATGAAGCTGCTTAAACGATCTAGTCTTCTTATACCAGGGTTTGGAGTACCATTATCACAAATCTATGCACCCGTTTCTGACTTCATTAACAAATCTGACAAACGTGCATCTCTAGAAAATACTTCACTTGATACGTCATTGTGTCAACAGAATTCAAGCAGTATGTCTGGGACGGTCATTGATAAAACTAATGATTCAGATGAATCATCTCCTGTACGAGCATCCTATATCACAGAACTTAACTCAGGCAATATCCTAGATGAGAACCTGCTAAATGATGTCGAATTTCTTACTACATCACATGATTCTGTAACTTCACTTCTGACGAAATCAAATTACCAACCTTTGGATTTCGACTTGTCTTTCAATAAATTTGATGAGCCTTCGTTAAACAATTCAGGACTACTTGCTCCAGAAGAAATATCAACCAGCACACCAGATGCTATTGTTCGTAACCCTAACTCAAACATTGGTGGAAATGATGCAAATTCAATCGAAAACAAAACAAGATCGGCAAGAAACAATTCAGGACTACTTGCTCCAGAAGAAATATCAACCAGCACACCAGATGCTATTGTTCGTAACCCTAACTCAAACATTGGTGGAAATGATGCAAATTCAATCGAAAACAAAACAAGATCGGCAAGAAACAATTCAGGACTACTTGCTCCAGAAGAAATATCAACCAGCACACCAGATGCTATTGTTCGTAACCCTAACTCAAACATTGGTGGAAATGATGCAAATTCAATCGAAAACAAAACAAGATCGGCAAGAAACAATTCAGGACTACTTGCTCCAGAAGAAATATCAACCAGCACACCAGATGCTATTGTTCATAACCCTAACTCAAACATTGGTGGAAATGATGCAAATTCAATCGAAAACAAAACAAGATCGGCAAGAAAACTTGTATTCAAAGTACCCTCCGGCACAGAAGGTATGGATTAAACGTTGCTATTTATTCTCTTCTTTGAGTTGAGGCCCGATTGAAATATGCGAGAATCAGTATTCCATTTTTGGAGTAAACAAGAAAGGTTGAATTCATAACACATCCTCAGAATCTTAGATTATGGCTGTATGTGTGTAAAAAAAAAACCTGCGAACAAAATTGAGACGTAGAACATTGTGGTTCTTTTTCAACACACGTACCACCATAATCTAGGAATATCGGTATCGGTTTTAATATTGGAACTATACATATAGGTGTGTTGTTTACACTGAAAATGAAAAACCGATTCTTTCAATATTCTACTTGGGTATTCCCTTAAGAAAATGATTTTGATTCCTTTGAGGAACCATCACTGGGTGACTTAATACTCTGGATTCAGTGTGTAATATTTTCTCATTTCAGCTCTAAGTAACGCTGAGTTGAGTGACAGTGATTCCGACTACAAACCAGAAGAACAAAACAGTTCTGATTCAGCATCAGATGCTGAAATTAGTGCAGTTCAAAACACAAGTCACAGAGAAGACAAGAATAACAATTCAACGAAAAATACATCTAATGCTTCGAGTGGATTTAATATTACTGCATCGGATAGTATTTCAGGCTCAAACGGAATTGACGATGACGCCATGCAAGTTTCGAAGTCTCGTGGTCGCAACGGCGACAAAAAATTGAACTTTTGTCTTTACTGTCATAAAAAACAAAGTAAGATTGCCAGGCACTTAGAATTAAAACATAAAGATGAAGAAGATGTCAAGAAATTTGCTGTATTACCAAAAAAGAACCAAGAAAGGCGTCAGATAATTGACGTTATACGCAAGAAAGGGAATTTTCTATTCAATAACCAAAGCGAATACAACGATGGAGAACTAATCGTCTCTAGAAGACCGAATACGAAATTTGATAGGTCAGCTCGTCAATTCAAAGCGTGTGCTAATTGCAAGGCATTTTTTGCGGTAGGCAGCCTTAGAGTCCACTTTGGAAAATGTACCGGAAAAAGCAGTAAAATGACCAGACATGTTATGTTAATGAGTAAGAAAGTCGTACGTCGAATTCATTCTCGAGCTACTCCGAAAACAAGGGATTTGCTTTTCCCTCCATTGAGGGAGGATGAGATTGTGCGACTTATTCGATATGACGAATTAGTTATAGTGTATGCTAATAAGATGTGTCAAAAATACCAAGATCCGCGTTATTATCAGATGATTAGACAACGCATGAGACTATTAGGGCGTTTGTTGTCAACTCTTCGAAAATTAAACAAAAAAATTACAGATCTTACATCAGTTTATGACCCTCAATATTGTGACGATGTTCTTGAGGCAATAAATATTGAAGCTAAACTTGGCGTTGCATGTGCGAACAACTATAAAACACCGTCCGTCGCCTTCAGTTTGGGGACATTACTTAAACAAATTGGATCAATCCTGATCACCGAATGTATAAAGAAACATGATGAAGATAAAAAAAAATGTGTCAAAGATTTTCTTAAGTTGCTTGCTCAAGAAGTAACGTTCACTGTTAATAGAACAGTTGAGGAATCTCAAGCACAGCATAACCAACAGAAGAAAGTTGAATTGCCGTCCATGGAGGATATAAAAAAGCTTAATGTCTACCTGATAAAAAAGAGAAATGATGCATTCAAAAAATTAAGTGTCGAATTTTCTGAAAAAGAATGGCTGAAATTAGCCGAATCAACTCTCACGTCTATACAACTGTTCAATAGAAGGCGTGCTGGGGAAATCGAACGCACTCGAATTGATGATTTTGAAAAACATCATGGCATTGATGTTGATGCTGACAAAGACTTGTTCAAATCGCTATCGAAGCAGAGTCAAGAAATAGCCAAGAAATATGTACGTTTTGGCATTCGTGGAAAACTCAATCGAACAGTTTCAGTTATTTTGGATGTTCGCTCATTGGAGAGTATTAAGCTCATCCTACATCACAGACAAAATATGAAAATCAAAAAACAAAACCCGTATGTTTTTGGACTTCGCGGAGGAAGGAAACCATACAAATTTCTCAGAGCGTGTGCCTTGATGCGAAAGTTTTCTGTTGAGTGCGGTGCCTCAAATCCTCTAAGATTACGTGGTACTAAACTACGCAAACATATCGCAACTACTTGTATTTCTCTGAATCTCTCAGAAAACCAGGTGACAGACTTAGCCAACTTCATGGGCCATGCTGAAAAAATCCATAAGGACATTTACCGTCAGCCATTAAGAAATCGAGAGATCTTGCAAATGTCCACACTTTTAAAAGCAATGCAAGGTGCAGATGACTCGGAAGATGATGATGATGATGAGAATGAAGATGCCGACGACGACGAAGAGCTAGAGAACCATCATCCTGGTCCGAGCAGCAATCGGAATGTTGACCAAGATACCAATGAAATACATAATCCAGACGATACCGATGAAATACATAATCCAGACGATACCGATGAAATACATAATCCAGACGATACCGATGAAATACATAATCCAGACAATCCCTCAAAAATGTCACTAAAATCGAAAAGGAAAAAATTTACAGGCTCCATCAAGAGAAAACGGTCAAGTAAGTTCTTTTATCGTAGTTTTTATTGAATGTGAGTCACATCTATACCAATAGTAGAATTATTATTTCTGGTTTGTTGTAAAGGGTAGTAAAACCTTGGATCTCTGACAGATTTCGAATAAAATTGTTGCATTGAATTTCACTGAAAAAGTTACAATACTACTGCAGCATTAGGTTAATTTGAATAAATTTGAAAAATTAAAACGAAAAGGACAGGATATGTCACTTCAACCATAGGTCGGTACAGTTCTGACAAAAGTAGATCAATGCTTCATGTGCCGTTTTGATTATTTTTTCTCTTCTTCGTCCTCTTCTTATTATTGCTTAACAGATTCACACAAAATTTTTAGCTATATCAATCTCTGGTATGATGTATTTTATTTTTCCTCATTTAAACTTGTCCAACCTCTGCTTCGATTCCTGTAGCCTCTCCATATGGTCCAGTTAAGCACGTCCCATGGAATGATGATGAAAAGAAATCAGTACTCGAGCGATTTGCTGCTAATCTGAAACACAAGAAGTTACCTTCATTAAAAGAAATCCAGACATTAATAAATGTAACACCGTGTCTGAGCAAGCGAAAACCGTCAACAATTAAGACGTGGCTCCATAACCAGACTAGAGCGAAGAAGCAGCTTCAACTCGAAGATAATGCCTGAAGAAATTACTATTGGCAATTTTTTATTAGTTTTTCAGGCTGTGCCTGATTTATACCGTATTGGCCTGAATATAAGTCGAGGTTTTTGGTCACCAGTTTTACCCTCAAAAACCGTACACGACCTATATTCTGGCTCAACTTACATTCGGGACTTTTGGGGGATCTGCCCGAATATAGTTCGAGCCCGAAAATAAATCTAGTACGGTTTTTGTGGGTGAAATCGGTTACCAAAGACCTCGACTTATATTCAGGCCAATACGGTAGTTATTTTTTAAAGAATTTTTTAAGAAAAAATTTAGCAATATTTAGGTATAATTACCAATTTAACATTTTATTGTGATCTGAAACACCAGTACCTGCGAAGAAAATTTAAAATAATGTTCTGATTGAGGGATAAAGGCTGAGGTGTTTCTAAAAGGATTTTTTTTTTTTTTTTTATCTTCACATGATTCAAAACTGTCAAATCAAGAGAGGCATCCTTTAATTTAAATGCTGTGTAGTATAGTATGAGTAAAATTTTTGCTGGTGCATATTAAGATTTGACCAATGTTTTTTTTTTTTTATTCGACCTTTTTTAATCATTCGGAAAATCGGTTTCTAATGCTTCGAATGACTATAAAAAATCGGAACCCAAAACAGTAATTTAAAGCATTGAAAACCGATTTTCATTCAAGTTTATCTAGTATGAGGTCTAGTCTTCCCTTATTCGGAACGGAAAGTGAGACTTATATGTAACATAAGATATACCTACGGTATAATACGAGTCATAATATTTATATTAGTGTTCTTTAAAAGCTGACTCTTCTTGTTCCTCAATATGCAATATCTTATTGAACTGTCAGCTTCTCTCTTGAGATGAAAACCTTGCAGCAGATGGTGAAGTTTTCATAAATAGCGAAAGTGCATTATATTAGCTATTTTATGTGTTGAGAAGTATTTAATATACGCACTGTTGATTCAAATATGTGTTAAATTAGAATAATCCTACTACTATTATCGCGCTATTATAATATTCCTACTACTACATTTCGCAAAGAATATATCCCATAATCATTTTTATATCAAATTCGTTAGATAAGATATACCTACAGTATAATACGAGTCATAATATTTATATTAGTGTTCTTTAAAAGCTGACTTTTCTTGTTCCTCAATATGCAATATCTTATTGAACTGTCAGCTTCTCTCTTGAGATGAAAACCTTGCAGCAGATGGTGAAGTTTTCATAAATAGCGAAAGTGCATTATATTAGCTATTTTATGTGTTGAGAAGTATTTAATATACGCACTGTTGATTCAAATATGTGTTAAATTAGAATAATCCTACTACTATTATCGCGCTATTATAATATTCCTACTACTACATTTCGCAAAGAATATATCCCATAATCATTTTTATATCAAATTCGTTAGATAAGATATACCTACAGTATAATACGAGTCATAATATTTATATTAGTGTTCTTTAAAAGCTGACTTTTCTTGTTCCTCAATATGCAATATCTTATTGAACTGTCAGCTTCTCTCTTGAGATGAAAACCTTGCAGCAGATGGTGAAGTTTTCATAAATAGCGAAAGTGCATTATATTAGCTATTTTATGTGTTGAGAAGTATTTAATATACGCACTGTTGATTCAAATATGTGTTAAATTAGAATAATCCTACTACTATTATCGCGCTATTATAATATTCCTACTACTACATTTCGCAAAGAATATATCCCATAATCATTTTTATATCAAATTCGTTAGATAAGATATACCTACAGTATAATACGAGTCATAATATTTATATTAGTGTTCTTTAAAAGCTGACTTTTCTTGTTCCTCAATATGCAATATCTTATTGAACTGTCAGCTTCTCTCTTGAGATGAAAACCTTGCAGCAGATGGTGAAGTTTTCATAAATAGCGAAAGTGCATTATATTAGCTATTTTATGTGTTGAGAAGTATTTAATATACGCACTGTTGATTCAAATATGTGTTAAATTAAAATAATCCTACTACTATTATCGCGCTATTATAATATTCCTACTACTACATTTCGCAAAGAATATATCCCATAATCATTTTTATATCAAATTCGTTAAATAAGATATACCTACAGTATAATACGAGTCATAATATTTATATTAGTGTTCTTTAAAAGCTGACTTTTCTTGTTCCTCAATATGCAATATCTTATTGAACTGTCAGCTTCTCTCTTGAGATGAAAATCTTGCAGCAGATCGTGAAGTTTTCATAAATAGCACAAGTGCATTATATTAGCTATTTTATGTGTTGAGAAGTATTTAATATACGCACTGTTGATTTAAATATGTGTTAAATTAGAATAATCCTACTACTATTATCGTGCTATTATAATATTCCTACTACTACATTTCGCAAAGAATATATACCATAATCATTTTTATATCAAATTCGTTTTCACAATCGAAATGCTTGCCGTTCGCATTGTTGATTTTAATATGTGTGGTAAATGAGAACGACTGTACTAAACCACTTTTGCATTATTGCAATATTCCCACTACTACATTTATTATGAAAATCCTACACTATTCTTTCATATAAAGTTCTGTTTGCACAACCTACATACTGTGTAATTACTCATTTCAAAATCAACCTCATCTGCCAAATAAATTGTTGAGCACAATATTATTTTAATAACTGAAACTGATTTTTTGAAGAATGGACTAAAAAGATGTATTATTGTTATATTATTGTTGGTTGTACCAATACTCAGAATCACTATTTAAATTCGCTAGAGTCATGGCACTGATAGCAGCATATGTTTGAGAGTTTGTTAGGTGTCTTACGCAGGATGGATTCAGAATGCAAGGTATGATGGTTGGAGAAAAAAATATCCATCACTCGTTCTCACTATAGTTTCTGGCTCTATTACATGATAATTGACGACATCAGATAAATTCTCTCAATGGAGAAATCATTGTCGATGGCTTTGTATTGAGTTATTGATAACGATTAAGGGAGAGACACTATTTCTAATTCTTATTTCATGTTTTTTATTTTTAAGGAAAGACCCCAGTGAAGCTTCCAACTATCCTAAAATCGGTTTTTAATGCTTTAAATGACTATAAGAGGTCGGGTCCTAGATTATAACCTCACGAGGATCCTTTCGCTATAGCTGCCACATAGCTTCAATGGAGTTCTGTGAAACATTCCTTGTGTCTCAACTTTCATTGTAGTAGACCGAACATTATTTCCTATAAGCCGACCGCAATCTGAGAACTGGGGTATAGGGTTCAAAATTGGACTTTTTCTGCTCCTTTCAGAACAAAAAACCGTATTCTTGCAACACTTTGCACGGGCCTTTTCTTATAAGAACAACAAAACAGATTCTGGAAAAAAATAGATAAGAATGCCATCAAACTCACCTGAAGAATCAAGATCTCTTTGATATCCGCAGGGCTTCAATCAAATGCTGCTAACAATTTCCTGTGCCTCAACTTTCATTGCAAAATATTGTATTTTTTTTTTTTTTTTAACACAAACGATCACAATCTGAAAATTAAAGTATCAGTTTAGAGATCAGACATTTTTTTGAATTCATTTTGAAGATAACAAACCATTTTTAATTAGCGTGTTACCATAATGTGATATGTCATGTAAAAAAGTATCTACAATACGATCACATAATGAATCACAAAATGTTATGACCGATTCCAACGTATAACTTATTAGTTAATTTATCACATATTTTTATACATGATTTATTATTTCATGCAAATTGTTTAATGATTTGTCATGTGATCTATTGAGTACTTTTTTACATGGTATATCATATGATCATTTTCAGTAGGGCAGGGTATTCTCTTTAAATGATTAGAACAATACCGAATTTCGAATAATAGATAAACGTAATTACACTTACCTGGATGATTGTGACACTGTCATTTCAGTTGTAGTCTGGTGAAATTGACGTGATCTGTGATTCTGAAAGTAAATTTATCAATTCAAGCCACTGTCAATCACGCATGCATGCATTAATTATTTTACCCTTATGATTGAATCTGCTCTATGGCCTTGAGGCGGTCTGCAATTTAATTACTTCGACTGGGTCCTAATTGAGAACCGTTGACCCGAAAAAACGTAATTCGGCATCTTCGTCTCATTTCTTGATACGGATTCCACAAGTATAAGGTACTACATTCATTAAAAGGCACTCATTATTTAATATGTCACTCAGAATTTAAAAAATTCGGATCAGCTGGGGGGTTGGTATGTTCCGAGTGATAAGTTCCGGGACATTGTCATCGACGTTCTGTGGGCTTCAGAAAACTGGTCATGTATCGATGCTTTCCAGGCCACCACATTGTGAAAATGCAGCTTCAACCTAATTGAAAGGGTGTGATCTGTAATTTGGACTTCAATTTAATAATTCCAGCCCCTTTCAATCAATCACGTATTTCTCACTTCATTTCTCTTGCGATTCATTTTTCATACGTGAATTATTCTCATAGTAAGAGTATCCATCCGAAGTGGGTGTGGCAAGTCGTTGAGAGAAGGAATTATTTGCATTGAACTGGATAGCTTAAATCGCATTGAATATTATCAGCAAAAATATAGCAAAATGCAACTGAAATAGTGAATGTATGTATGATATGATTATACAACCGCAAACTCGAAATTGCAAGGAGCTAAGTCAGCGGGAGGTGAGTTCCATCGTCTGCCAAGTTCCGAGACTTTACGCGGATGTATTGCCAAGTTTCGCGACTTTTTGCCGACGTATTGTACAGTTCCTGGACATTGTCATCGACGTATCGTGGACTTCAGGAAACGGGTCATGCATCGATGCCTTCCAGGCCACCACATTCTGAAAATGCAGCTTCAACCTAGTTGAAAGGATGTGATCTGTAATTCGGACCTTAATTCATTCATTCCAGCCCCTTAGAATAAATCACGTATTTCTCGATTCATTTTTCATGCATGAATCATCCTGATAGTGAAAGTATTCATCCGAAATAGGTATCCCAGGTAGCACACACGCGTATCGGCTTATTTTGGCCTTCTAGTCGACTGAAAGATGACAATGAACATGTCCGCTTTTCAGTCAATCTGAAGACATTGACAAAAAGACGACCAGCAGACTTTGATTAGTCGTCTTTTTGTCAATGTCTTCAGATTGACTGCAAAGCGGACATTCGTCGACTGTTAGTCATCTTTCAGTCGACTAGAAGGCCAAAATAAGCCGATGCGCGTGTGTGCTACCTGCACGGAGAAAAAAAAACAGTGAGCTGTGCTGCGCAGGACATTAATCTAGTCAATATAGTATTTATAAGCATACATTTTCAATCTAACCTCACTGTTTTTTTTTTCTCCGTGTGGGTATGACAAATGTCCCGGAACTTCACAATAAGTCGGCAAAAAGTCGCGGAACTTGACGGTACATCCGCGTACAGTCTTGGAACTTAGCAGTCCATTCCTGCATGTAACACACACGCGCATCGGCTTATTTTGGCCTTCTAATCGACTGAAAGATGACTGACAGTCGACGAATGTCCGCTTGGCAGTCAATCTGAAGACATTGACAAAAAGACGACTAACAGACTTTGATTAGTCGTCATTTTTGTCGATGTCTTCAGATTGACTGCAAAGCGGACATTCGTCGACTGTCACTCATCTGTCAGTCGATTAGAAGGCCAAAATAAGCCGATGCGCGTGTGTGTGACCTGCAGGGATGGACTGCTAAGTTCCAAGACTGTACGCCGATGTACTGTCAAGTTCCGCAACTTTTTGCTGACTTATTGTGAAGTTCCAGGACATTTGTCATACCCAGGTAGCACACATGCGCATCGGCTTATTTTGGCCTTCTAATCGACTGAAAGATGACTGACAGTCGACGAATGTCCGCTTGGCAGTCAATCTGAAGACATTGACAAAAAGACGACTAACAGACTTTGATTAGTCGTCATTTTTGTCGATGTCTTCAGATTGACTGCAAAGCGGACATTCGTCGACTGTCACTCATCTGTCAGTCGATTAGAAGGCCAAAATAAGCCGATGCGCGTGTGTGCTACCTGCAGGGATGGACTGCTAAGTTCCAAGACTGTACGCCGATGTACTGTCAAGTTCCGCAACTTTTTGCTGACTTATTGTGAAGTTCCAGGACATTTGTCATACCCAGGTAGCACACATGCGCATCGGCTTATTTTGGCCTTCTAATCGACTGAAAGATGACTGACAGTCGACGAATGTCCGCTTGGCAGTCAATCTGAAGACATTGACAAAAAGACGACTAACAGACTTTAATTATTTTTATTGATTAGAAGGCCAAAATAAGCGGATGCGCGTGTGTGTTACATGCAGGGATGGACTGCTAAGTTCCAAGACTGTACGCGGATGTACTGTCAAGTTCCGCGACTTTTTGCCGACTTATTGTGAAGTTCCGAGACATTTGTCATACACTGTTGATTTCCGGCGCATCGTATGGTGCAGCCAATCCTCAGTGAAAAAATTGTATTTGTTCGACTCATATAGCGTATGGAATGAAACAAAACCATCAGGGTATAGCAGATTATCATTGTGAATAGCGAATATATTCTACGTGTCTTGACACTCAGAATTTTCAAAGTTCGGATCAGTTAGATGGTATTTAAATACGTCGAGTGATAAGTTCCGAGACATTATCATCGACGTATGGTAAATTTCAGGGACATTGGTCATATATATCGATGATTTCCAGGCCACTTCACGACAAACAATGAAATTTAATTTCAGTGTCTGTGAATGGGTCTGGACCCCCATTCTGTAAAGCCGGGATTACGATCAACCTAACGTAACGTAACGTAACGTAACACAACGGAACGTACCTATAGTTTTCAAAGTTAGCGAGCGCGCGGGCGTTTTGAAAAAACGGTGGTCGTGATGGATGTTTTAGAACTATAGGTTCGTTCCGTTGTGTTACGTTACGTTACGTTAACTTGATCGTAATCCCGGCTGAACTTTTTATCCGATCGATTCGATGAGTTCACGATCGAGTGTGACGTCAACAACCAATAAGGTTTCAGGAAAGACAAATCTACCTAATAGAAAACAAGACAAAACAAGTCGATCCGATCGGTTCGTTAACGAAAAGTTAGAGAATGGGAGTCTCGGGATTCTGAATCTTTGAACGTCCGTGCTAACATGTAGATAGCGACTTTTTTATAGCGACTACGACTGTTATCGAGCGTCGTCGTAATGTTTTGGACGAGCGGTTGGCTGCTGACAAACGATTAACGAACATGAGAGCTGTATTTTTCTTAAAACATAACGTCAATAATTATCGCCTGTCGCTACGTAGCACTGAAAGATCCAGAATCCCGGCCCTGATCTGCCGCTGCAATCTATCACGCAATTGCGCAGATTCATGTTATTTCTTCCTACATACCTAAGGGTAAGTCGAGCTTATGGCACAAAACGACATGAGCAGGGTACGCATGTGATATGGTCATCATCAAGAGACTCGGTAGAGTCTTCCCAGTAAACGAACACGAATTGGAACGAATTGAGTATCTGCAAAACAGAATTAACACGAATTAAATAGAATTAAAAAAAATTGCTAAGAATTGACACACAGGTCTTTTTAATTCCATCTAATTCGTATTAATTCTGTTTTCCACATACTCAATTCCTTTTCGTTTACGGGGTTACGCCAAGTACATTAAAAAGAATTTTTAAGCGCGCGGCGTGAGGCTCGACCGAGTCTCTATACCCGCATGAGAGCTCTTCGGCCTATACGGCGATATTATCCTTATTTTATTGCGACTCGTGTTATACACGAGATTCAAATATTTATCTTAGTATATGGTTTCAAACAGCTTTCATTTAAGCCTAAATTTTATGCAATCGGTGCACGGAGAGCTGAGATCTAATATTCCGATTTATAGAAATGCTCAGTTTGATCGAGAATTTACTTGGTCGTCTCCGTCTCCACGATGACGTCACGAGGCAGTTGTATGGGTATATAAATAACATAGAGAGGCGTCCCTTCTTTTCTTGGGCCCACGAAAAGACTTACGCTAGGCGGACGGGAAAATAATAGCGTTTTCCCGTCTAACTACAAACAATATAGTCTATGGCAGTTAGTCAACGATTCGTCTGCATGTTCATCATCATGGAGATTTGATGGAGATGACAGAAGACAGCTGAGAATTATTACGATATCTCAAAACTTTTTAAAAACAGTAATGTTTGATATTGAACTGGGCACAACGAGAAGTAAAATATTGTTTAATTTACCCTCGACGTCTAAGAGACCAACAACAAATATTGCTTGTTCAATTAATCGTTTACCTTATGAGCACGAGCTTTTGAGGTTATGCGAATTCCGTCACATGGACTTCTACTTATACATTGTAGATGTAGCTTATTTTCATTTATGAATGCAATTATCGGAGGAAATGGTTTTTTGGGGATTATTCAATTTTTTATCGAGTTATCGCCTGAGAAAGTTTGACAAGAAAAAATCAAGAGAAAATGTTGAAGTTGAAAAATATTAGGATAGCATGAATTGATACAAGGAACGGCAAGAAGCCAAACCAAGAAAGCCAAGTTCAAGTGTTGGATTGCAACGAGTTCCACTTCAAGCTCTATGTTAGGCTCATCTCTCAAGGCGCGTCTGCTCAGACCCAAATTGTGAGTCAACGTTATGCGTCAGATTCCGACGAGTTCTATAATCTATCACGGTATCATCTAGTCAAAACAAGACTGTAAGTCGACGTTGTGTGTTCTACTTTGATAGGCTTCATTCTACACTCCACGTCCACGTAATGCTTTGACCTTCGGTGGAGATAATTTTTTAATCCATGTTTTACAAAAAGCTCAGATTCTCCGCTTAGAACGATCTCAATCAAATTTAGATTAGTGCTATCACGACAAATGGTTAGAATGGAAATACTTATTCACTACTGAAGAAATGATCGATCGACTACCTCTTTCTCAGATGATAGAGATTCTAATTTATATTTATATATTCATTGTAGACTCAGCATAATTTCATTTATGAATGTAATCATTGGAAAAAAACCTCTTTTATGGATTTGGATTGTTCAATTTCTTAGTGGATCGCCGTATGAGAAAAGAGGATGATGAGAGAAAATGCTGAAGTTGCAAAATATCAGGAGAGTGTGATTTAATACAAGAAACGGGAAGAGTCAGACGAATAGAGCAGGATGCAAGTGTTCGACTTCAAAAACTTCCAGTTTATGCTCTACGCTAGTCTTGCATCAATAGGCTTAATCCTTTCGATACCTTCTATTCACACCCGAATTTGAAGTTGACGTTATGAGTACGGGACGCATACATGTTCTTTTTGTAGAGGACCTAGCTGCATGAAAAAACAATCTACCTGAGAATTGCAATACATATATCTAATATTTACATATATTTAATCATGAGCAGCAACTATAACCCTGCGTGCAAGTAACTCCGCCATTGCCGGTCCCAAGCTTAGATGAGACCGGAGAAGGGCTGCGTGCAGGGTTACACGTTGCAGGCATATAGAATTTTATCGCATTCTAACGAAACAATTTGTAGAACTTAATAAAAGAGCACATGTTACGTCTGTCCACAGAAATTTAAGGCTCACAGAAAAGTATGAGCATACGTGTATATTATAACATTATTTTCATTCACTTGAAATTATACTACTATATTTCACATTGCTGCTTTTTGAGGGATTCGGATGATACAAAATGCATCCGAACATGTATTGAGATGTTCATAAAAACAATTGGTAGAATGCTGACAACTGAGCGAGCTTTGCGAACGAGGATATAGGAAAACCCAATCGAGCGAGCGTAGCGAGCGAGCACAATTATTATTTAGTCAAGCAAAATTTTACAAAAAGTAATGAAATCCATCCCAAAAAGCACCTCTGGTGCAAAAACCTTTCGCCAAGTACATTAATGTGATATATATCACACAAAAGGCACCATGTAAAAAAGAAAAAATCCAAAATCAGTTGCTACTGCCAAGTACCTACGTCACATCACCTTTTTCTCAAATACATAATTTCACATCACCTTTTTCTCAAATTCATAATTCGGCCTTCCAATACATGGTTTCCATAGCCAATCTTATCTTTCTATGCAGAACCATAGATATAGCGATAGGCATTTGACACTTCTATTGGTGTAAACAGAAAACATAGAGAAATGAAAATGAAGAGATAAAAAAAAAAAAAAATTTGGAGGTAGTGGTACTTGGCGGGCCTTTTGTAGAAAAGTACGAGGTAACAGCATAAAATAGTGGCCCGCCAAGTACCACGTACTCCAAATTTTTTTTTTTTTTTTTATCTCTTCATTTTCATTTCTCTATGTTTTCTGTTTACACCAATAGAAGTGTCAAATGCCTATCGCTATATCTATGGTTCTGCGTAGAAAGATAAGATTGGCTATGGAAACCATGTATTGGAAGGCCGAATTATGAATTTGAGAAAAAGGTGATGTGAAATTATGTATTTGAGAAAAAGGAGATGTGACGTAGGTACTTGGCAGTAGCAACTGATTTTGGATTTTTTCTTTTTTACATGGTGCCTTTTGTGTGATATATATCACATTAATGTACTTGGCGAAAGGTTTTTGCACCAGAGGTGCTTTTTGGGGTTGATTTCATTACTTTTTGTAAAATTTGTATGTATACTAGGGTGGTCCTTAACAGAGGTGTTTCCGAATTTTTATGGTCCCAGGGGCTTCAAATTTTCTAGAATAATATGTATTTTTTATTTTTGTTAATATATTCGTCAACGACTTTCAAAACTTCAAAGAACGGAATAAGTTTTTCCCATGTTATCTCCATAAGAAACTTTGGCGGAAAAACGGACTATCTTTGAACTGATATTAAGAGCTCGACTTTTCTAGGAATTTTTTTTCATTAATTTGGAAGCGTTTAAGTCCCTGGGAGTATACAACTTTGGAAACACCCCTGTTAAGGACCACCCTAATGTATACGATAACCAGCTGAAAATTCACGATATGTTTAGTGCCAAGTTCCAGGACTGGATTAGCGGCGGGATTAGCATAGTGTGTCGACTGCAAAGTTCCAGACCGTTTCATATATTTATTGCAAACTTCCGGGACAGCATTCATTTCTCGGTCATTTCCAGGTCATTATATACTTGATGTACCATCAATTCCAAGGACACTCACAGAATCACGTCAAATCCATCGATCACTATGATAAAAAGGGGATATTGGACATTCGCAATGCTTTTTTATCCGTTGTATATGTAGATATTATTATTTACTCGCATTTAGAGGTGATTTATGAAGAAAATACAAGTGGCCTGGAATCACACAATTCACACAAAAAACGAAAATCAGTAATAACTTCGAAACGGTTCAATATTTTTCATATTCTATTGCGGAATTGAGTAACAATGGTCATTTTCTTCGATTGTATACCATTGTATATACCTCTTGCCATGTGTCCCGGAACATTACATTTGACATATATATATATATATCAAAAACTATAAAAAAAAACAAAAAAAAATATATATATTAAAAACTATAAAAAAAAAATATATATGTATATATATATATTGAATATATTATAAATATTAAACTCGTACATGTGTTAAAATGTTAAAAAATACTGAAGAGAAAAAAGTAACAAAATAATAATAATAATGAAAAAAAAAAAATGTATTAAACAATATAAATATATATATATATATATGTATATATATATATATATATATATATATATATATATTGAATATATTATAAATATTAAACTCGTATTGATTATATATATGCTACAGTCTGTGTTAAAATGTTAAAAAATATTTAAAAGAAAAAAGTTTAAAAAAACGTTGGAATGATGTAAGCTCTAGTCGTAGAATCCTTCCACAAAATAAATATAACATAAATAATACATAAATATAACAAAATATAACATAAATATTAAACTTGTATTGATTACATATATGTCACAGCATGTGTTGAAATGTTGAAAAATACTGAAGAGAAAAAAGTAACAAAATAATAATAATAATAAAACAAAAAAATGTATTAAACAATATAAAAATATATATATATATATATATATATATATATATATTGAATATATTATAAATATTAAACTCGTACATGTGTTGAAATGTTAAAAAATACTGAAAAGAAAAAAGTAACAAAAAAATAATAATAATAAAAAAATATATATATGGGGCTGTCCACGTCAACTCGACACGGCTCCAGACCTCAACATCTCCGATTTGGTTTTTGATTTTATATGTTGTTATTCCATGTCTGGAGAACCTTCTAAATTTTTTTTGGATTTTCAAAATGAACGCTTTCGGAACTATGATTTTTTTCATCCTAAAAAAAGGACCTTTTTTAAAATTCTGAAAAAAATCACAAAAATCCTGTTGATAATATAGAACAACCTCCCACTCGCAGAATCGTGGGCAGAATTTTCCTTATATTTTTTTTTTCATTTTCAAAAAATTTTCACTCCGAAAAAAGCTTCCCTAATGACATTTATTGTCGAAACATTATTATTATTATTATTATTTATTGTAAAAATGACAAAAAATAGTGATATAGTTTATAGGAAAAAAAAAGATGCGCAATGAAATTCTCTTCCGAAATTGGAGTTGTTTTTACCAAGGAATACTCAAGCGCTGTAGAGTACAAAACTCACAGGTTTTTGAAAAATAAATAACACATCTGAGTGTATAATAGAAATTTGAATCTACAAAAAAATTACTGTCACTAATAAAATGATATTTCAAATAATACCACATATTTTTCACCATTTTTATTTTATACATTCGTACGACAACTTTCGTCTCGGCAGTTGAATTCTGCCTCTTTTGTTTCCGGCCCCTCAAATGTCGTTAGGGAAGCCTTTTACGGAGTGAAAATTTTTTGAAAATGAAAAAAAAAATATAAGGAAAATTCTGCCCACGATTCTGCGAGTGGGAGGTTGTTCTATATTATCAACAGGATTTTTGTGATTTTTTTCAGAATTTTAAAAAAGGTCCTTTTTTTTAGGATGAAAAAAATCATAGTTCCGAAAGCGTTCATTTTAAAAATCCAAAAAAAATTTAGAAGGTTCTCCAGACATGGAATAACAACATATAAAATCAAAAACCAAATCGGAGATGTTGAGGTCTGGAGCCGTGTCGAGTTGACGTGGACAGCCCCATATATATCCTTCTAATTTAAGGTGCTTTCCTAGGCAATTCCACCAGTCCTGAAAACATCGTGAAAAAATGTGATATTAAACGGAATATCTCTGCCTGGGCACCGAAATCAATGAAACAAAATACGTCGCGCAATTCTATGTGGGACTCCGAACATGTACAGCCCAAAAAATGTTCGTTTTGCGCGAAAATAGAGAAGATATCCATGAAAAACCTTTCTAAAACCGTTTTTCATGGATATCTTCTCTATTTTCGCGCAAAACGAACATTTTTTGGGCTGTACATGTTCGGAGTCGCGCATAGAATTGCGCGACGTATTTTGTTTCATTGATTTCGGTGCCCAGGCAGAGATATTCCGTTTAATATCACATTTTTTCACGATGTTTTCAGGACTGGTGGAATTGCCTAGGAAAGCACCTTAATATCCATATATATATATTTATAAATATAGGTATATGTATGATAGTATGGGACGTATGTCCATGATTCTTGTAATAAACATTTAATTTTTATTGTAAAATTTATGGAAATACGTCACATACGGTAATGGCTGAGGCGCGCGCAGCGCGCCAAATACGCTAGTCACATAAAAAATCGGTGAAAATCGTGATGATTGATTGTCACAATTGATTGTCACATAAAAAATCGATCGGACATAAAAGCGCGGGTTAGAACCTTCTAGAATAAAGGTACAGGTAGAGGTAAAGGCGGGGTCATGACCCAACAGGTGAATCTTGGCTCCCATAGTATCTCTACTCTAGCCGAAGACTGGGAGATTATTCCCAACTTCCCAGAAAAGCGAGTTCGACGCAAGCACAGGATGTTTGATGAACTCCAATCAGATGAACGCCTCGAAGACTCCGAAAAGCGATTTCAATATGAAGTGTTCAATCGTAATTTGGACATTGTGATACCGCAATTGAGGATACGATTCACGGCCCTGCACGAAATATCCAGTATTTTTAGTTGCTTGTACCCGTCTATTCTTCTATCATCATCAGGGTTGCGATTCTGTAACTTTCCGCTTACTCGCTAACTCGCTAACTTTTCGCCATAAGACCGTTGGTTGGCTGAGGAGCGTCCAATCGGAGATCGTTACGGGCCGCAACGATCTCCGATTGGACGAAGTTAGCGAGTTAGCGAAAAGTTACAGAATCGCAACCCAGATCAGGATATCATGAATAAAGCTGATGTACTCGTTGAGGCATATCCAGAGGACATCTCCTCGAATTTCGAACCTCAATTACAGCGCCTGAAAATGTGTTTTTCCAATTCATTGTCAAAGATGACGACACTACGAGAAGTCGCAGAACTACTTTTAATTAAGAGTCAAGCTTCGAGTAGTTTCCCCGATGTTATTGCAGCATGTTTGATATTTCTAACTTTACCAGTTACTGTTGCATCGGCTGAGCGGAGTTTTTCGAAACTGAAACTCATTAAAACCAATTAAAACATACTTACGAAGTTCAATGTCACAGAACCGATTAAGTGCACTTGCAATAATCTCGATCGAACGTCATAGAGCGAAACAACTTGATTTGAACTGTTTGATCGACCAATTCGCGAAAATCAAAGCGCGAAAATGTAAATTCTAAAAAAGTTAGTCGATGTACACTCGAAAATGACACTCGATTGAAATATACAGGGTGTTACAACTAACTATGTCACCCCGACGGGTGGTGATAGGGGGGACCTTAACTAACATTTTCGATATAGGAACCCATGTCCGGAAAGTTGACGTTACCTTGATGAGAGGGATTCAAAATTTTCGGCGAACGCCTGCAACGCTCGCTCACAGGCGCGGCGAAATCCTCGAGGATTTAGAAATAATCTAAGTCTAATTCAACTATTTATTACAACACAAAGAATCTATCACAGTTTTACAAGTATCACAGAAAATAAGTATTTTCGCCGTTCATTTCTACGAAAAACAACCAAGTCGCATTATCACATTTCTTTGACTCGACAAATAAAAACAAAACAACATAAGCATGACAGTTGTTTTTTGTAGGAATAAACGGCGAATATACTTATTTTCTGCGATATTTGTAAAACTGTGATAGATTCTTTGTGTTGTAATAAATAGTTGAATTAGACTTAGATTATTTCTAAATCCTCGAGGATTTCGCCGCGCCTGTGAGCGAGCGTTGCAGGCGTTCGCCGAAAATTTTGAATCCCTCTCATCAAGGTAACGTCAACTTTCCGGACATGGGTTCCTATATCGAAAATGTTAGTTAAGGTCCCCCCTATCACCACCCGTCGGGGTGACATAGTTAGTTGTAACACCCTGTATATTAAAAAGAAAAGTGCTGATAACATAAATAATAGGTATAATATTCTATGATTACGTTCGATATTAGTCAAATGAACGTACAGTTTTGTTTTTCCCTGAAATGTTTAAATATTTGTTCGATAATAAATCAATGATGTACCTATGACAATGTTTTTTCTTCATATGCCTATATCTATTCTTTATATTTTAAACCAGCTAAGCGCACGATCTGATAAATTAGGGGTCGGGGGGGGGGGGGGGGGGGGGGGGGGGGGGGTGTTTGAAATATCTGCTCCAGGGCGCCGAACACCTAGCTACGCCACTGATGGGCTATGTCGGATTTTTTTTTTAGAGGTTCCACATCGAGTTTTTTCGTTTTCCATTCGTTTAACATAGGAAATATTTGGCGACCTTGGACATAATGTCATATATCTCTTGAGTTTTTCTTGTTAATTGCGACCACTATGCGGGGGATTATTCAGATATATCTACACGATTTTTCGCACTATCATTACATTTTTTTTCTTTATCTATGCTCTCTAATAAATGACTATAAAATGACTATAAACAAACAAAAATTGAAAAAAATGAATAAATAAATAAATGATGGTGCGAAGAATCCTGTAGATAAATCTGAACAATCCCCGGCATATAGTTGTCACAGTTAACAAGAAAAACTCAAAAGATATATGACATTATGTCAAAGGTCGCCAAATATTTCCTATGTTAAACGAATGGAAAACGAAAAAACTCGATGTGGAACCTCTAAAAAAAATCCTACATAACCCAATTTCATACCACATCATTATGGCATGTAGTATGAGATACTGAGGGGGTGAGAGCCCGCGGAACTGGAAAAAAAATGATACACCCTAGTAGACACCCTTATTTTCATATGAATATATTATTCATTTATTTGGCAATTTCATTCGGCAAAAAGTAGGTCTACAAAGGTCGATGAAAAAAAGTATAAAATTTCATGATGAAGAAATTTCGAAATTGAAATTAACATCGTTACTTTCTATCAGTGTCGCGAGTCACTAATTACATTTTTGATGAAATTACTCATTTAATTACCCATTACTTTGTTAATTATACATACAATTCATGTAATACATATTATGTACATAAATATACATTGATAGATGTATATCATATACATGTAATAATTGTAATGTGTAATAAGTAATTCAAGAACATTGAATCATAATTTTCACAAAACTGCTTTCTATACATTTTTCATATAATCGCGTCGAAATCTAACTGATAAATTAAGGTGCATTGTAGATTTTAGTCTCAAATATTCAATCAATTGAAAATGAAAGGATAAACTACACGTCTATTTAATTTGTATTTTAAGTATTCCAACATAATCTTCATTTCAGGACAGCGAGACGACAAATCTTTCATCAAATCAGGAAGAATGGTGATGATTGAATGGTGAGTACTTGAATGAATTCACTCACTGGCGATCGCTTGTATAGCTTTCATAGATCATTATTTGAAACCTTTTAGGTTCAGAGCTTTATTTTCGTCGCGAAAGCATTCATTCATACCCTTGAATAATTTCGATAAGTTTATTCAATAGCCAAAAATTCAATAAAATTTAATTTTTTTTTTTTTTATAACGTTGAGCCAGAAGATTATCGAGTGTAATACTGAATGTATTTTATGCCAAATTGTATTCATTGTCCCTCAAAATACTAGTTCGTACCGGATAGTAAGTAATATACGGGGCATTACACGCCAACTCGACCAGTGTTAAACCCCGACCATCTCGAAACAATTTTAGGTTTTTTTTTTGTCATTCTACTCAGTGAAAAATGCGTCCGGATTTTTTTTTTTTTTTTTTAGAGATTTTTTTATGTAACCGTTTATTTTTTATACATTTTTTGATGCTGATCGAGAAAGCCCATTTTCAAAACTCTGAAAAAATTCTTAAGAATTCAGTGGATGTGTTCACGCTATAGCCGTTTACAATATGGTTGTATGACCTGACGCGAACTCCTACAATACTAACTAAAGAATTGCAGGTATTTAAATGAGATAGTTGACACGATGTAAATTTCAACAATAATAACTGATTATATTTAAAGAATGTTCAATGGTATGATTAATTGATATGGTTGATAAAAGTATAAGATATGATATGTTAAACGTATTGTCGAGAGTAGCTATGTTGAGAAAAAGGGGCTCCCGGAGCGTGCACTTCCGAATTGAAGGCGTGTGCAGGACTGAGGAAAAGATGAGGAGAAAGACTTGACATGAGGGAAATTAGAAGGAAAGACAGCTACGTAGGAAAAGGACGAAGGATCGAGGTCTCATGCAAAGGATCGTAAATCGAGTGAAGTGGTTAGAAAACTGTGAGAATGTGAATATAGCAGTCGGAGGTAGGAGAGAGGCGAATCTGGACACTGTCTTTAGAGATACTTGAAAATGAGTAGAAGTTGGTGTGGAAACGTTAGAGAAATAGGGAGGAGAGCCATGCGACGGAACCGGATGACATAGAACATCTCCATATTTTCATGAAGGTGAAAGGAATTTCGTTTCAATTTTTTTTTTTTTTTTTCACTCAATTCGGAAGTTTAAAATTTTGAAAACTGAAATTGACCGTGTCGCAGAGATGAATTGGATAGTGTCGTACGAGGGGGAAATAACTTAAACCTGGATTGACACATCAATTTTTTAGTTTGATTTAATCCGCATTAATTCATTATAATTGACATTAATTACTTTCAATTCAAAATAATTTTGTTTAATTCGAATTAATGCATTAATTCTAAATGAATTCCTAATAATTCACGTTAGTTGAAGTTAACCCAAGACGGTCATATGGGGTGTGACACACCCCAGGCCATTTTTGAGCTCGGATTTTACCCTCCAAATCCCCGAAACCGACCCTTTTACCCCTACCTACACTTAGATAGAACCTTCCTCTCTAGGCCCAGCTAGTGGAGACTGGATCCGGTGTTACGTCTTGAGTTGAAAGTTATTTAGAAGAACGAATCACAAGTTATTTTATATGATGTTGAATTGGTAGAGTTCTGTATTTCTTAGCGAGTCTTAAATTACTAGTTCTTCTGGACGTCGCTGAGCTCGTATCTGTTGAGATATCTGTTGAGGTATGGGTATTATCAGCCACCACTATGCGTGGGTGAAATAAATGTTTATAGTTTCACCTTTTAATTATAACAATATTTATTAAACAATTTAATAATAACAATCTGCACTGTAGTTTTGGTAATTAATCTTCACGCAAGTGGAGATTAAATTAAGTTTGTAGTTTCTATATTTTATTTAGTAATTCACTTATTAATTAACTGTTACACCAAACACTTTGAGTTGATAATTCTGAGATCTAAGATTCTATAAGTTCGATCTTTACTGATTGAGGTTTCGTGACTAACTGCTAATACTGCAGTAGAAAAGATCTCTCCTCGCGGATACGCGAAGGGGAGGTTTTGGAAAACTCGCGGGAAGGCGAGGTTTTTTCTATTGGTAAAAAGAACATTAAAACAAAAGCGGGAAAAAATATGGTTGGCTAGAAGAGCGTTTGCGCAAGGCGATTGGGTCAGAGGCCCAAGCGTCGAGGCGCTAAGAAGGGATGCTGTAAGCATCTATATCTCTCTTCTTTTAAAACAGAGCTGTCTTTGTCTTTAGACTTTTCCGCTTTGGGTCGTAAAAATCTGAAGGATCTGAAGATTTATGTTTCCTCAATAAGGATTTTCAAAGTTTACTTAAAGTTTAGGCTTTCAGTTTTATGGTGTTTCAAGTGTTCCAGAGCATATTCGTTTCGTGAGAAAATGGGATGAAATTGTCTATATTATAGTTAAGATTGTTCCTTTCAAAAGTATTGACTAATATCTGTGAGTAAAGTAATATATAAAAGAATAAAGGAAAAAATTATACGTATGAGGATTTCGTCGGAGGAGGTCAAATAAAAAAGAAGAAACTGCGTTGTTTGCGACGTTTCGGCTGGGCCCAGCCAGCCATCTTCAGGCTACAATTTATTGATAACAATTATATACCTTTTCATAATAAAATCTAACATTTTTGATACTAAACATTTGATACTATATGACTAATACATATTCATTTTTAATTATAATTAATTAAGATGGAGATTGCAACATGTGACTAGAGCAAGTGTGGAGACACAGGTTATGTTTCTAATATTGCCATTACGCTCCCTATATTATATTATTGCAAAAACAATTATCCTTAAATTTAACTTGACATGGTGTATTATACAGACAAATTCAAAACGAGTGTTAATATTCATGGAACATATATTGAAAAACTTACAAATTTTGACTATCCTATTCGCTTGAGATGTTCATCGTGCGGAGTTCTGAGAGGAAGTGACGATACGGATATAAAATGTCGATATCGATCATGTGTAGTGATCGAGACACGATACATAACCTCAATCGATATATGAGTCGATGTAATTTAAATTCAAACTGATTTTAGAGATGGACCACTAATTGTGTGTAGAATGGTACAATTAGATGATATCCGAGAATAAATGACTAAGGTTCTGTATATCCGTTCTCTTGTTAACGGTGTTATTTTTAGAGATGTATATCATTTCCTTGATTAACCTTTTATGCCAATTATTCTCCGTATCTAACACTAAGGCCTCGTCAAAATCAAACCTATGTGCATTAGTAAGAGCATGTGATGCTAGCGCAGATTTGTCCGGATCTCTGGACTTTACATCGTATTTATGGGCAGCGATACGTTTTTTTAGATGTTGGGATGATTGTCCAATGTAACATTTATCACAGTCTTTACAGTTAATTCTGTATATAGTGTTAATGGAATCCATAGTGGGAGTCTTAGACTTTAATTTTGTGAACAGACTACCTTGTGTATTCGTTATCTTATAGGTTACACAAATGTCTTCCTTTTTTAGGATGCTTTTGATACTTTGCGATAAACCATCTATGAAAGGAATTGAACCAACTATTTTAATTGCATTATCCTTGCTGCGTGAATCCCAATCTATGCTATTATATACTCTATCAATGCGCTGTGCTTTGATACTAGAGATTAACCGATCTGGGTAACCATTACTTCTTAGTGTGTCTACTACAAGTTTTAAATTTTCTTTCCTAAATTTAGCGTGCGATAACAGTAGGCACCGATCAAATAAGCCAATCGCCACACTTTTTTTGTACTGTAAAGGATGATGTGAGTTGAAGTTGATATATCTACCTGACCAAGTTTCCTTGCGGTACTAATTAGTAATCAGATTACTATTATCATTGATAACCATCACATCTAGAAAACTAATTTGCTTGTTATTTTCTAGTTCGTACGTGAATCTAAGTTTAGGGTGGAAATTATTAAAAGCTTGTACCAGACGATCTATGTTATCCTTATGTACACAAGTGAGAATGTCATCTACATACCTTTTGTAGAAAAGCAAGTCAAACGGTAAAGCATCAATCACTTTTTGTTCAAGACGTTCCATGACATAGTTAGCAACAACAGGGCTGATGGGAGATCCCATCGCAACTCCATATATTTGTTTATAGAATGTATCATTATGCATGAAGAACGTGGAGTCTAGGCAGATCTTAATAGAATCAAGAAATTCCTTTTTTTGGATTGATGTGTGATTGCTAATATCAGCCCAATTCTTACCAATTACAGCCATTGCTAAATTAGTTGGAATGTTAGTGTATAACCTGTTGTTGCTAACTATGTCATGGAACGTCTTGAACAAAAAGTGATTGATGCTTTACCGTTTGACTTGCTTTTCTACAAAAGGTATGTAGATGACATTCTCACTTGTGTACATAAGGATAACATAGATCGTCTGGTACAAGCTTTTAATAATTTCCACCCTAAACTTAGATTCACGTACGAACTAGAAAATAACAAGCAAATTAGTTTTCTAGATGTGATGGTTATCAATGATAATAGTAATCTGATTACTAATTAGTACCGCAAGGAAACTTGGTCAGGTAGATATATCAACTTCAACTCACATCATCCTTTACAGTACAAAAAAAGTGTGGCGATTGGCTTATTTGATCGGTGCCTACTGTTATCGCACGCTAAATTTAGGAAAGAAAATTTAAAACTTGTAGTAGACACACTAAGAAGTAATGGTTACCCAGATCGGTTAATCTCTAGTATCAAAGCACAGCGCATTGATAGAGTATATAATAGCATAGATTGGGATTCACGCAGCAAGGATAATGCAATTAAAATAGTTGGTTCAATTCCTTTCATAGATGGTTTATCGCAAAGTATCAAAAGCATCCTAAAAAAGGAAGACATTTGTGTAACCTATAAGATAACGAATACACAAGGTAGTCTGTTCACAAAATTAAAGTCTAAGACTCCCACTATGGATTCCATTAACACTATATACAGAATTAACTGTAAAGACTGTGATAAATGTTACATTGGACAATCATCCCAACATCTAAAAAAACGTATCGCTGCCCATAAATACGATGTAAAGTCCAGAGATCCGGACAAATCTGCGCTAGCATCACATGCTCTTACTAATGCACATAGGTTTGATTTTGACGAGGCCTTAGTGTTAGATACGGAGAATAATTGGCATAAAAGGTTAATCAAGGAAATGATATACATCTCTAAAAATAACACCGTTAACAAGAGAACGGATATACAGAACCTTAGTCATTTATTCTCGGATATCATCTAATTGTACCATTCTACACACAATTAGTGGTCCATCTCTAAAATCAGTTTGAATTTAAATTACATCGACTCATATATCGATTGAGGTTATGTATCGTGTCTCGATCACTACACATGATCGATATCGACATTTTATATCCGTATCGTCACTTCCTCTCAGAACTCCGCACGATGAACATCTCAAGCGAATAGGATAGTCAAAATTTGTAAGTTTTTCAATATATGTTCCATGAATATTAACACTCGTTTTGAATTTGTCTGTATAATACACCATGTCAAGTTAAATTTAAGGATAATTGTTTTTGCAATAATATAATATAGGGAGCGTAATGGCAATATTAGAAACATAACCTGTGTCTCCACACTTGCTCTAGTCACATGTTGCAATCTCCATCTTAATTAATTATAATTAAAAATGAATATGTATTAGTCATATAGTATCAAATGTTTAGTATCAAAAATGTTAGATTTTATTATGAAAAGGTATATAATTGTTATCAATAAATTGTAGCCTGAAGATGGCTGGCTGGGCCCAGCCGAAACGTCGCAAACAACGCAGTTTCTTCTTTTTTGTTTGACCTCCTCCGACGAAATCCTCATACGTATACTCAAAGGTCACGAAATCCACAATTCATGAAAAAATTATAAATGGAATTACATCGGTAGATGCATTATTAAAACTCTGATGATAATTGCACGTCGGTATTCTTATACCTGAGATAATAACTATGGTAACTGTTGTACCTATAGATTTAAATATTCGGCTTCCAGCCTAGGACGTAACACGGCGCGTTAGCGTAGTTCCTGCAGCCGTCCGAAGCGATCGGTTGAAAATTCTGGGGTGTGCCATACCCCATGTGACCATCACGTTAGAAATCTGTGCTAAAAGTGAATTTTTTTTTTTGCGCTCTTCGACTATTTTCGACGACAATGTAAGTGTACATGTTTATTTCATTTGGTTAGATTTTTTTTAAAACATTTTATTGAAAGTATTAGACGAGCTACAGTCTTCGCCCGCGAACGTTTCGACAGCAGCTTGAGGACGTTGAAGGAATCTCAAATATTCTGGGCCATGACACCCCACCAGTTGACCAAGATCGAACAAGATTAGACAAACAGGCTAGATGTGGCTTATGCGACCGAAAGAAGGACAGGAAATCACATTGGATGTGTCCTTCGTGCGAGCGCCCCATGTGCGACGAGCATCGGGCATACCTGTGCAACGAATGTGCACTCGGGATCGAATAATAGTACATTATGTCACTAGGCCGATTAAGTATTTTCCGACGAATTTGAGTTTATAATCCGAGCCGAAGGCGAGGATTATGATGAAATTCGTCAGAAAATACTTTTTCGGCCGTATGGCATACAGAATTTTATGTGTCCAGGCCAAAAACCGCGTTTAAACCGAGCGAAGCGAGGTTGAAATCGCGGTTTTACGGCCTATGACACATAAAATAATTTGATAACCTAATTTTGGAAGTATTACGCTCGATTTGTTGTTTAACCATACTTTTTTAAGAGTTTTGAATAAAGAAATCATAATTTTGTATGAAAAATCATCGATACCCAGCGAACACATTTATGTAAACGTAAGGTAACTTACATCTAACTCAATATAACACGTTACATAGCTGGTTAGTTTCCTGCTACCGCTGGGTTAGTGGTAATTTCCCACTCAGTTCAAGGTGGCAGGTACATAACATACATGTAACTGTGTGATATTTCTAATACCTGACAGTAGCATTATAGTTAGGTAACAGATGGTAACACGCTATCTAGCGTTGTGATGAATACGTTAGTACGGGCCTATATAGGCTTCAAATCTCAACTCGAATCCATTTCGAAAAATCTACGCACAAAAGAACAGTGAATATGCCAAAAGATTCGATATATTCACTAAACTTTTGTACACGGATACTACCCAATAGATTCAAGTTGAGATTTCATTGAATAGTCATAATATATTTCCACTTGTTTATCAGAAGCTGACGACTTTATTTGGCCATTTGGGTATTCCATATGTTTATTACCACTATATCTATTCGACAATGAATAAATAATTAACTTCACGATGCATAATACCGAATATCTTTAGCCATTTTAAGGCCCATCCCTAGTCGCCCACCTCCTTTTGGTCGAAATGTGTCACATTTCGATTATTATCCGATCCCAGGCATAAAAAACGCAAAAAAGGCCAACTTAGCGCAAATTCTATTTCAATTCCGAACACATACATCCAAAAAAATGTTCGTTTCGTGCAAAAATAGAGTCTACATATGGTTTTTACATTGTTTGCCGAGGAAATCGAATTCGAATAATTTTGTAACAATGTAAAAACCATCTATAGACTCTATTTACGCACGAAACGAACATTTTTTTCGACGGATGTGTTCGGAATTTAAATAGAATTTGCGCTAAGTTGGCCTATTTTGCGTTTTTGATGCCTGGGCTCGGATAATAATCGAAATGACACATTGCAACCAAAAGGAGGTGGGCGACTAGGGATTGGCCTTAATCACTTATGAGCAAGATGACAACAAGGGCGTGAAGATGTCTGAAAATAATTTGTATTGTGAGGCACACGTGTATAAGCGAAAGCAAAAGTGAGGTTAGAATCTTATTATTCGTCCATTAACTAATACTTTGTATACTACTAGTTCGGACGCTATTATTCATGAGTTTTATAATATCGATACCTGCGCGGAATAACCGGCTATCTCAGAGTCCGCTTGAAAAAGCGGCTATCTCAGAGTCCGCTTGAAAAAGCGGCTATCTCAGAATCCATTCGGAAAAGCGGCCTGTGCCTATATTAATAATATAGGCTACAGTCGGTTTTTCGAATGGATTCTGAGATAGCCGCTTTTTCAAGCGGACTCTGAGATAGCCGCTTTTTCAAGCGGACTCTGAGATAGCCGGTTATTCCGCGCAGGTATCGATATATAACCTACAATTTTTGAGTATTGTTTTTCAGCCTGACCATGACGGCATAAATTTCACTCTCTTCACTACGAAAACTCTCTCTACCACGCCGGGACGCAGTAACAATAGCAACTGCTACGAACTGCCGCGCTCATATAAACTTAGAATTACATTAGCAGCAAATGTTATTTTACATTATTGTTGATGCAACGTAACCGATGTTATGTTATTTAGTGGGGTTTTGGGTACATTACAGTTACATTGCATTCGTTAGTTGCGAGTGACTGACAAATGTTACGTTACAATAATATTGCAGCAACGTTACCGACGTTAGGTTGCTTTGTGGGACTCATGTTACATAACTAGACGGTTATGTGTTTGCTGGGTATCTTGTACATCATTTTGCCACTGAAACCTGCATGTTCATAGTGCGAAATAAATATACTTTTTAGAGATCCCACAAAAACCCATATAGTCACCGGAAAGAGAATCCTTTCCGGAATCAGACCCCGTTTGAATTTTGTAGATATGTTGAAAAACAAGAAAAATAGAGCGTTTTTTTTTTTAAAAAAGGGCATTTTTGCGAATTTTTTTCCACGAATTTTTTAAACATACTTAAAACTAAAATTTTTTGAATTTTTTTTTTTTTGGGTTGATAGAGAAACGTTTGAAATATGTTCTCAATTTTTTTGGGGCCCCTGGATCAATTCTACGAAATTCTACAGCGCTTCAAAGTGCTTGGGGTGTGTCACACCCCATGTGACCACCCAGGGATTCTCATGAGGTGTGACCGTCTTGGGTTAATTCGCGATAATTCATAGATTTTCATGTTCGCACGAATCAAATTGGGCTTGAATCTTTGGGTAATTCAAAGTAAACAAAAAAAAGTTAGAAAAAAAGTGACTCGGACACGAATCCAGGTTGATTCACATTGATTCTCAATAATTTTTGTAAATTTCGCCTAATCTGAATTAATTTAATCTAATTTCGTTAATTTAATTTAATTCTTTCTAAGTTCTTTTTAATTTGAATTTCATATAATGCGAATTAATTCATGTCGATTCAAACAATGCATTTAATTCGTGTTAATTCGCATTGATTTCGATTAATTTGTAGTAATTCACCGAAAATTGGCACGTCAATTCGAAAAGTTATTTTCTCTCAGTGTCGTGGGGAAAAAATCGTATGAGTAACATTAAGAGAAAATTGTGTTGATTTCCGAATTTCAGTTTCAAAATCTCCAAATTCCGAATTCAGTGAAAAAAAGAACAAAATTCTTTCCACATTTTTGATAATGGGGGCCTGTTCTTTGTCATCCACTAGGTTTTTGATAATTTTTTCAGATTTTTCAAAAAAGGCTTTCTCAATCAACTCCGAAAATTTATTAAAGATAAAGGGCTTAAGAAAAAAATCTAGAAAGAAATCTGGACGCGTTTTTCACTGAGTAGAATGTGAGAGAAGAACCTGGAATTATTTCGAGATGGTCGGGGTCTAACACAGGTCGAGTTAGAACGCATTCAATCGCGGGACTTTTACAAACATAATTGATACATTCGTATGCGCTGATAGATAGGACTATAGGTATATTCTATGAATATTCTTCTTGATCGATATCAATATAAGTCTAATAAGGTATTCATTATACATCCAAGGGATAATAATTAGTATTTATCAATATTGCACTGCGTTAAAAAAATGAAATGATGGTGGTTGTCATTGTTGGTGGATTAGTTTGTTTTTTATTCTGTTTGATTTTGTTGTTTATAATTATTTTTTTCGCCGAATATTTTCATCATTTTTCATCTCATTTCAGTCCTCTCGAACCCCTCGTTTGAAGAGTCATACAGGCGTTACTAAAAGGGGTCGAGCAATACATAAACCACCTAGGTATAATACAACTTCGTCCGAAGAACTTATACGACGGCTAGATTCAAGGTCTGAAACAGGTCACATGTTGAAAAGTGTCGCAGGTATGATGAATGAAATACAAAACGTGGTCAGTATGGCAAAAGGTAAAGATGAGGCACAAGGTAAGTCTTCGTTCTCAAAAACAGTTTATATAAATAATGGCGATGGTAACATTCACTCGCCACTACCACCTATACATACTCCACAAGAAATTTTCTCTGGCAATCACGTTGATGCTTCTTATAAACGAACAATAGAACAGGTATCTCTTTCAAGTAGTACTCCAGAAAACACTTTTTCCACTGGTAATGTTGAATTTCCTAATGACATTGTTCATTCCGATATTCCGTCACTTCGCGGTAAGGTTCGCGATAGATATTCACCAATTCCATTAGTACCTGCCTTAACGCAAAACTCATGTTATTTGAATAGTCCGTCAATTTCGACTTTTCCGGGATGTACAACAACGAGACATGAAAAACCAATTACCATTCCTTCATTCGTAGATGTGCAAAGTACTATGTCTTACTACAGTAATAATCAACAAAAATTTGACGGAAATTCAACATTGCCGCTGAAGTATTCTCCTACCGACGAGTATACTCTCCATGAATTACAAGGTCCTTAAATAAAATTTGTCGAGAAAGTGCATGTCGAACTGCCGAAGTATTCGCAACGGATTACTGCTTCAACATTTACCAAATTTTATAATAATCCTTCTGATATGCCTTCCGCATCTTCGGCTAATGAAACTTCGACATTTCCAATAAAAGCTCTTGATCAAAATTCTAATTACATCAATTACGAAACTTATAGACCTGAAGCAATCACATCAATAACCAAACAAACGCTTAATGACTCCGCGAAAATAACCGATTCTTCGCAAGTACCGCAGTTACAAAATCGTAATTTATTATCCAATGAAACCGTAGCTGTTCATCCGCGTGAAAATATCATTCATAATTCTTCACAAGCTCAAACAATCTCATATCAAAATAATACAGAGCCCGCGAAAATAACTAATTCTCATCAGGTACAGCTGTTACGAAGTCACGGTCATTCATCACCAAATAAATACGTGCTTGTTCATTCACACGAAAATATTACTGGCAATCCTTCAATAACCCATCAAATCCAAGACTTTTTTCAACAATTCGAACAGAAACAAAAGACGCAATGGCAAAATATTCTTCAACAAGTCAATCAGTCTATAAATGAACGAAATCGCAGAGAAAATATCATTGTACATTCTTATAGAAAACCTCCAGGGTTTCCATTGAATACCTTAATCGAATTTGACGAATTCATGGAAAATCCGCAAAAGCAACGCGATTTATTGAACTTTCTTGCTGAAGTTGGGGGAAGAACTTGCCAAGACGCTTTAAACCAGTATGTTAGCGATACCATGACTCCGTTTCTCTGTACTCAATTCACATGGACAAAGCGAGCTGTACCAGGATTCCCCGATATGAGATCTTTATTTGATACAGAAATGGGAAATGTATTTTTCAACGCGCTACTTAGAGACCGTAATCTTCCGCGACCGACGCATACTGAGTACGGACGGTGTATGCAAATTGCGCTACGTAACGCGAAGCAACGATATCGTGATGCCCATAGAAGACGTGCGAGAGGCAATAATGACGCGCATAGGCTTTATGAACAGGAAATGCAAAGACGTTACGGTCAGAATAATCTCGACGAAGAGGACGATGTAAACCATCAATAATTTTTCTTCGATACATTTACCGATCATCTCTAGTATATATTCGAATCATATTGATATATAGTATGATATGCATTCATATATTCATATTGTTTTTTATATAATCTTTTTCTTGTCCGACATGAAATTTCTAGTCAGCTTGTACAATAGTTTTCAAATACTCATACAAACTTATATAGGGCGATTCGTTTGAAAAAAAGAAAACACTTTTCGCCTTGCCAAATTGACGTTGCAAGTAAATTTACAATGCAGTAGTTTTTCGGTGAAAGCAATAAATAGTTAGCCAATTGGAGCCTAGTTTCATGTCAAGGACACTGGCTTCGAGAAGCAATCGCCCTATACCCGTGTAGAAATTTACTGTGGCATGCCCCAATATCAACATGGGCCATATCAGGCGAATTTATGGCTTGCCAGACTTGCAACAAGGCTCAGGCTCTGAAGTGGCTCCGTTTTGGCGTGCCTTATTATCAAAATAGGCAATACCAGGCAGATGTGTGGCTTGCCAGACTTGCAACACTGCCCAGGCCCTAAAGTGGCGCTAGTATCACCGTGCGAAGAACCGGGTTCGATTAATCGATTTCAAGTGGTGAAACGGCTACCTGCAGCTCAGCTGTTGCGTTCCATCGATGTACATGTTAATTCAAGGTTAGGATACCGGTATTCATTAAAACAGAACGGTATCGTTCTTTATAAACTTCAAAGCTATATATCAGTGGTGAAAATTTAGTTTTGATACGAGCACCTCTAAAGTCTTTATACGGCAGTCTGGATGCGCAGTTCAAAGTGCGCGACAGATCGCGCCATAACCTCACTCTTCGCCGGATCAAGTGCGAATCTCAACTGGCGTCAAAATGACTTTTCATGCCTGTGCCGAAAAAAAAAAAAAAAAAAAAAAATGGTATGGGGCGCGCCCGTAAACTGTTTTTGACTCGAATAATGATTTCAGAACTCGCTTGAAAAACACTTGGTTTACAGGCATGCCACATAATATACTAGAACTCGTATCATGAAATAATGATCTCGCCCGTATCATAAAATAATTCATCTCGCCTTGACATTGATCAATCATGATACTGATTGGTGAGATTGAAATGTCTTTTAACTCTAATTCGACACCTTGATCATAAGTTTCAACAAATAGAAAGATATTATACCGATCACCATGGGGTAGTTTGGCGTAGTAGGTAGAGCGTGCGATTAGTAATACAGCGAATGCGAGCGGACTTGGGTTCAAATCCCGATAGGATAAAAAAAAAAAAAAAAATTACTTGATGATCATTCGCTTTTTTACATTTTTATGTAATAATATCAATATCTCAGAGTGATAAATGATTTAAAAACGGGAAATTGGTATTCAGCATATAAATCACACCCAAATTTGTATATGAATATACGCAGTTTAGGCACAGCCGTGGCAGAAATTATGGCGCGAGTAGGGTGCGATCATTGCTAGCCTAGTCAGTCCCCGATCAGGCACTGTATCTAAAACGGGGACATCTAGTCAGAACCGTAACAGGCTGCCACAGCTCAGCCAAATGTGGGCCCTATCTGTATTCCAGCAAACATTTACGGAGCCCGGCTTGGGCCACGGTACAATTTCTACACGGGTATAAGTGGATTAGTAATAAGTTGCTGAATTATTACGTTATTACTTATTAGGTTTATATGACTAGATTTAGCGAACATTATAATTTAATACTTTGACCAAATTACGTTTCAGATATCGATGGTTACCAGTTCTGTTGGAATCGCAACTCAATCGCGTTCTAACACGTCATTTTTACTCCGCTGAAACTTATTATGGAACACGATATTATTTTTGAAATATTTAGGTCACATTTTTGCCGCAATTATTTTCTAGTCTATTTTGCAGTCAATTGGGCGCCAGTTTGTTTTATGTTATTCTTTTTTCAATTTTGACTCCGAATCATTTATCATGAAGCATCGTTCATTAAAGCGAAAATATTTCAAAGATCGGTGTGTCGTATTGCTGCAATAATTTGCCGGTCAGACTATTTTCTGCAGCAAGTTTTTTTTTATCAAGTCTCTTCCAGCATAGAAAATTGATCGGGTGCCGGTTTGTTCTTTGTTTTTTGTTTTTATTGGTTGTTTTTTTACTTTTGTTTTCCTTTTTTTTTTTTCTCTTATTTATTTATTTTTTATTTTCTTTTTTTCTTGAATTTTCACTACGGATCAATGATTATAAAGCATCGTTAATCAAAGCTATCATATTTGAAAGATCGATGTGTATGAGACCGTATTAAAATAAATGCTATTCATACATTTCAACTTCTATCATCATTATAATTGTTTTCATATGCTCGATAATTTATTCAATTATTTTTTATTATTTGGAGAAAAAACAATTATTATTTTTTTTATATTTAATTTTAATTCAATATAATTTTTGTTTTTAATTCGATAATTATTCCAGCTCATCGACGCAGCTTATATTCAAATATTACCAAAATTATGACGATTCTCATCTTTCTGCAGCAATTTCGATCTTTTCTTTTTTTGCTGCAATGATTTTCCAGTCTGACTATTTTCATTCAAAGACTCATTACCGACGGTTTGTATACCAATAACACTGGAAAATAGCCACAGAAATAGCTATAGGTATACACGGTTCAGAGGGGCGGGGGGAATCGCAGGACGGCTTGCGCAAGTCTACCGTGAGTCTTGAACAAATAACTAGGGACGACATTGAACAAGCTATTCGCAATTCCCACGTATAGGTGCTTGACGATTCTTCGGGTGCAAGATCCACAGAAACAATCGGAAGCAGACCATTATCGCTCTGCGGATGGATCTTGCAAGACCCAAAACGCAAGAATTGGATCAGATTTTCAACAGATGTCAATTTGAACGTATTCTTGAGCAAATCTGTACGGTTTCTTTATTATGTAGCCTGCATCAGCTAGGCTTTCAAGATGCCTGCGATTTCACCATGCTACTAGGGTCTATTGAGTATATATTAAATATGTTGTACATATAAAATATAATATACTTCTCCTTCATACATTACAGAATATTATTATAAAATAAGATATCAAACACATTCATAAAAATATATTTATAATATTGAAAAATTAACAAATAGTTGGAAAACTAGCGAAAGTATATTGGGAAGTACACTTTTCTTCTTATTTTAAGGGGTGAGATGCACTCAGGATTTTCGAATAATGAAATTTTTTTTATTGCATTTTCTTGGAATATGATGTTTCGAAAATATTCTCTGCAAATTTCAAGTCAATCCGATGAATAGTTTCCGAGATATCCTACAATGAGTGAAGCGGTGTCGGACCCGCCTGGCAGGTAGCGGACGGCAGCTGCAAGCAACCGGTTTCGACCCGCCTATGATATTTTGTGAATAGTTTTGTTGCGTACTTGGAATTTTTGGTTAGGCATCAGTATATTTGTGGCACTGGAACTGAGTGGTCGATACTTGTGCGTTAAAATAGCTCGAAAATTAACGAAAATATCATACCGTATCTACACCGAAAAACTTTAAATGCGTTTATCTCGGAACTACGTTCTTCAAGTCGATGACCACTGTAATTCCGAAACCACTTGACGGATTTTGATCAAATTTGTACAGGTTATAAATAACATAAAAAACTAGTCCTTGATCGAAGGATTTGCATTTTGGTTGAAGATTTCGATTTTTTTCAACAGCAAAATCATGATTTTTTGGTCGAAAATCGGGAAAAAAGCTGTCAGGAGCCGCCATTTTGTTAATTTTCAACAAAAAACCAAAAGCTTCGATTAAAGACTAGATTTATTATTAGACTAATCATTTTTTCTTGTCTTATTGATTTCAAATAATCCAGTCCGATGGTGTGATGGTCACCGCGGAGGCCTGTTTGCGAGAGGGGCCCGACGAAAGGGACCATATCTTTATAAATAATCAATATTTTTTTTTGAAATTTGGTGTACGTGAAGATGAAACCTTACATAACAACTCTGTAATAAGTCTGACAAGAAATAATTGACCATCGTTGCAAAATAAATTATTGAAAATACTCCTTTTTTCACGCCGCTGAGTGCATCTCACCCCTTAAAGCTACATAACTTGCAATTAGTAGTAAGACGCAATATTGGTATACAGATCCTTTTTAGTACGGTATGATTAGTATTATTATTAGTATTAAGTAAACACATTAGGAATTAGTTGTGATGTCAAAATGTAACGTGATAGGAAATCGAAAGCTATTACACGAGAGACTTTACACGACGCTCAAAATATACAACTCTTATGAGTATACGCATTTGTAGATTCGTTTTTCTTAGAAAATTTTATATGGATTGATCAGTTTCAGGCTGAGTGATTTACAGCTAGTAGTTATATTGATTATTACATTCTGTACGTGAGAGCTTTTAGGTGCGGTATGACTTTTCTTAGGCTGAATCAGTTGAAAATCAGTTTAATTGACAAATATGAGGTATTTCAGTATCAAATAAATGGGAAACTTATCGTACAGCTCTCAGTGAGGAGTGAATCACAAGTGCAATATAGTGATCAAAGATCGGAAGATTCTGGAAAATAGTGGCGAATCGTCGTAAAAAGAAAGAAAATATCAGAAGCTGCTCGGCAGATGTAAAAAATTGAAATAGAAAATTACGTGAAATCAGAATTAATGTATGGGAGAGGATCGGTCAAGTCGACGCCTCAACATAGAACTATACCACATATAATATCTCAAATTGTGGTAGAAGAATATGACATCTCAAATTCTGGTGGGAGAACATGCTATCTCCTATACCTAGGTATAGGAGATATCATGTTCTTCAACCAAGATTTGAGATATCATGTTTTTCAACCAGAATTTGAGATATCATAGTTCTACGGTGAGGCGTCGAAGTGTTGTTGCTTGTGATTCACCGCTCACCTTTGCGGTACGTTTAACTGAAATAAGTTTTGAAGAAATGAAAATTAAACATGCAGTCTAATTTTAGACTGCAGTGATATACGATTTACCATCCGAAAGGACATGGATATTTTGGTACTTAGAGTCGAATAAGGAGTTTATACAAGTGAACTCGAATCCTTTTTTTTTCAATTTCGAAAGCATGCAAATGGGTATCATACCCTACGGTTTCGAGAACTTGATGGATGATAAAAAAATCAGTACTTCGGAGCTCCGATGCCTTATCTCCTTTTTTAAATGAACTAGCGTATTTGGCGCGCTGCGCGCGCCTCAGCCATTACCGTATGTGACGTATTTCCATAAATTTTACAATAAAAATTGAATGTTTATTACAAGAATCATGGACATACGTCCCATACTATCATACATATACCTATATTTATAAATATATATATATTGTAACGTGTCCGACCGTCACGATACTAGACAACGGTGATTGGTCGGAGTAAACACCGAAAAACTGGACAAATTCGGATAGACGAGCGAGCGACGCTTGTGACGTCACAAGCGTAAGCAAAAGAGTATATAAACACGCGTCGACAGAGCTCGACAGCGCAATCGTGGTATAGCACCCAGGCGACTCACCCTGGTTAAAATGCCGTATAGGATTTTATAGGAACGTATAGAATTTCGTATAGGATTCAGTATTTATGTCCGACAACAGTTCATGGGGTTCTATCCGCATCCTATCGCATCGACAAAATATACTCGGGCCGCTGGAGGACCTATCCGGATTATGTTCGGGACCGAAAACCCAAGCTCGGTGATGTATACGATTCTATACGGTCAGCGTTCGTCATCAAAATCGCGTCTGAAATATTTTACAGTACGTCACGGGGCTTTACCCGTCCCTATCTGGCTTCGATCGCGCATTTTCTAACATCAGAGTCCCACGCGGCGCTCTGTCCGTCTCTATCCGGATTATGTTCGGGACCGAAAACTCAAGCTCGGTGATGTATACGATTCTATACGGTCAGCGTTCGTCATCAAAATCGCGTCTGAAATATTTTACAGTACGTCACGGGGCTTTACCCGTCCCTATGTGGCTTCGATCGCGCATTTTCTAACATCAGAGTCCCACGCGGCGCTCTGTCGGTCCCTATCAGGAATATATTCTGGACCGAAAACCCAAGCTCAGTGATGTATTCGGCTCTATCCGGTCAGCGTTCGTCATTAAAATCGCGTCTGAAATATTTTACAGTACGTCACGGGGCTTTACCCGTCCCTATCTGGCTTCGATCGCGCATTTTCTAACATCAGAGTCCCACGCGGCGCTCTGTCCGTCTCTATCCGGATTATGTTCGGGACCGAAAACTCAAGCTCGGTGATGTATACGATTCTATACGGTCAGCGTTCATCATCAAAATCGCGTCTGAAATATTTTACAGTACGTCACGGGGCTTTACCCGTCCCTATGTGGCTTCGATCGCGCATTTTCTAACATCACCCTGGTTAAAATGCCGTATAGGATTTTATAGGAACGTATAGAATTTCGTATAGGATTCAGTATTTATGTCCGACAACAGTTCATGGGGTTCTATCCGCATCCTATCGCATCGACAAAATGTACTCGGGCCGCTGGAGGACCTATCCGGATTATGTTCGGGCCCAAAAACCTAAGCTCGGTGGTGTAAACGATTCTATACGGTCAGCGTTCGTCATCAAAATCGCGTCTCAAATATTTTAAAGTCCGTCGCGGGGCTACACCCGTCCCTATCTGATTCCGATCGCGCATTTTATAATATCAGAGTCCCACGCGGCGCTCAGTCCGTCCCTATCAGGAATATATTCGGGACCGAAAACTTGAGCTCAGTGATGTATACGATTCTATACGGTCAGCGTTCGTCATCAAAATCGTGTCTGAAATATTTTAAAGTACGTCGCGGGGCTCCGCCCGTTCCTATCCGGTTTCGATCTTGCACTCGATGAGATCAACATAAACATTCAAAGTCCGATGCAGGGCTCTATCTGTCCCCGTCGGGCTTCAATGCTGCGCATTGCAAGGTGATAGAAATATTTGCTGTTCGTGTCATTATTTCTAAGTCCTAATCGGGGGCTCTGTCCGTACCTATCCGGTTTCTATGTAATTTACATTACTTCAATATTTTCTCGTAAGGCGGCGACCACCGCTTTTGATATTCTCGCGAGTGCCACTTATAGGAGTTGGTGAGTATATATAGAGGCTGAAAATGTCATCTAATATAAGCGTCGCCTAATTCCTGTATTGGTTATGTGCTATCAGTATGTATGATGTCAATATATGGGCTCCCCCTAAAGCGCTGATTGTTTGAAAAAAAGAAAAGTTGAAAAAAAAAAAAAAAAAAAAGAAAAGTTAAAAAAAAAAAAAAAAAAAAAAAAGAAAAGTTAAAAAAAAAAAAAAAAAAAAAAAGAAAAGTTAAAAAAAAAAAAAAAAAAAAAAAAAAAAAAGACTGCGATGCCATGCTATGTTAATTGATGTAATTTTTGTACGTTCCGGATAGGACCTTAATCCGAGCATACTTTTATGTGCGTATACATTACGGATTCAACCGAATACGCTCCGCATAGAACCGCATACGCAGGGGGCATCCTACACTCCGTATAAAACCGTATAAGAGGCGCACCGATATTTTTAAAAATCGCGGTTCCGTCACGTATAGATCCGGATAGGAACATCGATGGGGCGTCCGAATAGAATGGTATAGAACCGTAAGGAATCGGGATTCAAAATACGACACTTTGCTGGTTCGGGCCGTATAGAATTTAAACTCTGGATTCTTATCCGGCATTTTGACCAGGGTTAAAAATCGCGGTTCGGGCACGCATAGATCCGGATAGGGACATCGATGGGGCGTCCGAATAGAATGGCATAAAACCGTAAGGAATCGGCATTCAAAATACGACACTTTGCCGTATCGGGCCGTATAGAATTTGGACTCCGGATTCTTATCCGGCATTTTATGCAGGGCACTACTATCAAAATTAATCAGAGCGCACTCGTGGTATAGCATCCCAGGCGACTCATTTGATATTGAACTAAGGATCTTCCGAAGGCAATAGAGTAGAATCATTAAATTCACTATTACATAGACAATTCAGAACATTATTTAAATTCATTTCTAGTATCACCTACCCGGGTATAGAAACACAATATAATATCGAGCACTGGCTATAGCAGCATTGTTACGAACATTTAAAAGAAAAGCGATAGATACGGTAGAAATAACCTTCAAAGTAGAATAAGATAGGATAAGATCATTGTACGAATTTTTGTGGATATTTTATTTGAGTTAACAATACAGAAGATCAAATTACTACTGATAAAATTTGCCTGGTATTTTCTTATCATCCTGTTTGACAGTATTAAATACCAGTATAAGCCGAGTAGTTACAGCTTTGGCGAACAACGGAAGAAGCGAACGACATTAGCGTAAAAACCTGTGTTCGAGGGCCAACCGTTGGAAACCCGAGTCTGATAGGCAGTCTTGGTGTAAAAACCCGGATCAGTAGTTAGTCAATAAAATCATCAATAGCAGGCGAGACAGGCTTGGCGTAAAAACCCGGCTCTGTAGAGAGAATTCTGAATCTTAAATTCAGAATAATTACGGCTTTGGTAATTAAACCTACCCGAGTCCGGTAGCTAGCGTAGGGAGATAAAATCTGAACGAGGTGGCTTTTGCATGGTAGACCCATCCTTTTCCTCACCTCTCAGTACGAGGAGTCCATAATGATACTTAATCAATTAAATTTCAGAAATAGATAATTTTCGAACCCGTAGCAACCGACTTTTACTATAACCAGTAGGTTCGTAAAAGTCGAAACGTTACAATATGGATATTAAATTAGAAGGATATATATGTATATATAACAATATATATAATAATGGTGTAACGAGCAATTTTCCTACCCGGAGGAAATTAGATAGAAAAATAAATCCCGCTCAAAGAAGTCCCAACGTATTCTCACTCAAAACACGGTACGATACAGAAACGAAACGAAAGCTAAAAGATAGTGTTGGGCGCCAGGCACACGAAGGTGCCAGATAGAGTTAGCAAAACAAAACGCAGTAAGCAACAACTAAATTCAGAAACGAGACGATAACCGACTAGATAGACGGAGAGGGGAACGTGGGGGCGTAGAAATAACACACTTTGCGCAGAGATAGGTAGACGGTAACGAACTATAATTTCCAAAATCAAAAGCAGCGATACAAAAATAATTAAGAAATAAATAACAAAAGATTTCACATGACGGCAGAATAATACAAAAGTGAACTTAAAAATACGCAAAAGAACAAAAGAAAAGTTAGAGCACAAAAGAAAAAGAAAATAATAAAATATGCCTAAAATAGGTAGCGCAAATTAATTCAAAAAAAAAGTAGCGGCGGAACTATATTCCGGCGTCGCACACAATATGGCGGTGAGGCCGCAAAAGATAAATAAATAATACAAAAAAAAAGGAAAGGATATTGAAGCTAACGCAAGAGGATAGAGATAAGAAGCTAAATAATATTCAAATTTAAATTAACGCACGCAATATTAGAAAAAGAAATTTATAGATAACGTAGGCGAGACGGCAAGGGATTCTTCCCGAGCAGCGCAAGTCCAATGAAAGATAGATAATTAGGTCTAATTAGCCTAGGTAAATTATAAGACCACGACAGCCCGTCAGTTGCGAATTCAAAATAGCCGTTAGGCAGCACAGAGGCAAGGTGTGCGGACGGACGGTCGAGGTCTGGAACAGAAAAGCCTACCTTTAATCGGGTCGCAGCCCAGGCGGCGTCAAAAAGATGCACAGCACAAAAATGAAAACGCAGAAGGCAAGGAAAACCAAGAAAAACCCCAAAAAGAAAATACACTAAAGAGAAACCCAAAAGAGAAAAGAAAGAAAAGATACAACAAAACCCCCAAAAATAGAAAAGATAAAGATAACGTAACGGTAAGATAACGTAAGCACTCGACGCAGACGGTTTGCTGGTCAGCCACGGAGTGATCGTCGATCGGCGATCCAAAAGTGGAGGGGGAAGCCTTTCCACACCCGACATGTTCTCCGCACCCATAGCGCTGAACATTTCCAAAATCAGGCCGGGAGGTAACGGCTGGCGGCGATAACAGGCTGGGAGGTGTAGCCCTCTCCCGGCCGGCAGGTGACGAAGCTGCAGAGACGGAGGCTGATGACTTAGGTGCGGTTACTAGTGCCGAGGTTTCCAGGACATCCCCCAGATGATCCTGCGACGATCGACGACTCCCACGATGTCCTGGCGGTGATGTACCTGCTTGTGGACAATAAAAAAAACTTACGGCAGACACACTATTCATAGAAACTAAAGTTTGGACTCGCGCTTCGGTGAAGAATTTCGGTACGGCAGCAGCATGGTCGCTCACGTTTGCGAGTGGAGGCGCGGTCCAGTGGCAGATAATAAATAAAATATTAAATATCAAATCTGCCACGTTACAACACCCCCCTCACAAACGGAACGTGCGGGGCTCAGAAGGAGCGCCGCAAAGCTTCCGCAGACCGTCGACTACACCATCCTATGCGCGATTTTTCTAAAATACTAACGGCTTGAACGCTAGGGGACGGGTTATCGGGCTATATTCTTCACGCGCTGCTGGGGCGGTACGGTAAGAAAACGTATCGCTACCGAGTGTCTCAGAAAAGACTGCACAAAGCTTCGCAAACAACGACTTTTCCATCTAAGACGCGACTCTAGTGGAACTGGTAAATACGGTGCGGAAATATTTCCGACCGACCATGCCCAACGCCTTTTCGACGGAGAAGTGAGGAATAAACGAACTCAGGTAGCATCAGGCGGTACGAGACGGCAAGATATTCACACTAAAACGGAGTTTACGGTAACAGATCGGATTCGGCGGAAAAAAATGCAGGAAGGCATAAAAAAAAACCATCCGAATCACACGAATCTGCCGCTAAGCGGGGTAAGGAGTTAATCTCGACCTACTCCGCGGTGCGGGGAATCTATAGCGACGCGCGCTAACCGATTCTCGACGTAAGGTATCCACGAGAGAAGCAAGATGGACCAGCAACCGCTGCTTCTCGATCGCGCTTCCTGGCGGAGACTTCGAACAGTTTTCACAGTTCGAAATCGTCACCCCGGGGCTTCCACAGCGAAAACAGAAGCGTTTCCGCGGGACGGCACACTCCGAATAGGTATGACCTGGCTCTCTACAATTCCAGCAGCTGACTAGCGACCTCCTAGGCAACATCTTCATGGCCTGAGCCGAACAGACGGCAGGACGCGAGCGAACTGGATATCGCATGTGAGGTGGAACCAAGGTCGAAAAAGCGAGCTCAGTGGAATCAGAAGACTCACACCTCCACCGGTAACTCTCTGCGGATCTTCCGCCTAACGGAACCGGACCCACACCCAGATTCCGGAGGTAACTACGGTGTAGAGCCTCTCCCAGCAGTTTCGGGCGATCTTCGTCTACGAAATTGCGTTTTGGGGACTCTTTGCTACGCTTTGACATCACAAAAGGTAAGATATTCGGTACGGCAGGTTTAGCGGATCCCTGTTCCCTTTTTGTAGGGTTATCCTGAGCCTTTGGACGGATCATGACCCCCGGGACCACGTCTACGTGAGTAGTATCGGTAGTCTGTGCCTTGGCTGGTGTAGCTTGGCTTTCCGCGCAAAGCTTGCTGCATTCGAGATGCATCTCAGCCGTGTTGCGCGGTGCCAGTTCACCGGTAACGCACGAAGGCAATTCATCAGACTCCGGGTCCAACGGTATCTCAGATGGAGTAGGGGATCTTATTTGACCGTCAGCTTCAGAAACTCGCATTTGAGTCGGGAAATCTAACGCTAAACGGGAAACGTACGGTAAAAACGGATTTCGGTACGGTAGCGAGTCATATGGCGTTCCAGCGCACCTGACGGTTTGCGGTACTGCCATGCTCGGAACAGGAGCATAAGAGCGGCGGATCGACGCGATCACGGTGATCGGTCTCGTGGTGGTAGGTGCCGTCGACGGCAGGCAAGACACTACCGGTTGCACCGCGATGCTAGGACTCCCGGACGACAGAGCTACCCTCGAAGATACTGAGATCTCGGGCTCTACGGCTTCAGTCGTCAGGAAGTCTTCGCAATCGGCGGCTACCGGGTGTTCTCGCTCGCAGATCGGCGGTTGGTCGTCAAAATTAGCACGCACGCTCAAATCTAAGGGAACATCCTGTTCTACTCGCGGTTGTGCGGGGGGAACGATCGACTGCTCATCTTCCGTTCTCCAGGGGATGACATTGCCGCGGCAGTGCATATGATAATGCACCAAACGCATGCAACGTGTAGACAAATCCCCCTGGGTACTCAATTGCAAGGAAGAGAGTACGTCGTCGACTACCTCAGACGAAGAGTGGCTAAGCTGCACAATCAGCTGATCTATACTCAAGCCTAGGAGCCAGTCGAGATCATATGGTCTCGTCGCTAGATCCATGGCGAGTATAGACAACTGTCAACTATACAGCTTACACACTCTCGTACTCACACACTCACACAAAGATACGGTATAGGTACGGCAATGAGTCGTTGCGAATTCGAAATTAGACTTTGAGCCTGAGCTTCGAACTCAGCGCGACCAGGTAAACAATAACAGTGATGCTCCGTGCGTCGAAGGCGATCACGTTATGCAGGGGTTCTCAACGTCGCTCTAGCTCAGCACCAATGCTACGTAGTGCAGTTATTCAAACTACAGCAATACGATCACGAAAAGAACGAGCTATGCAACGAAAAATCCTCCAAGTGTGTTATCTCAGGGCCCCACGTTGGGCGCCAATTTGTAACGAGCAATTTTCCTACCCGGAGGAAATTAGATAGAAAAATAAATCCCGCTCAAAGAAGTCCCAACGTATTCTCACTCAAAACACGGTACGATACAGAAACGAAACGAAAGCTAAAAGATAGTGTTGGGCGCCAGGCACACGAAGGTGCCAGATAGAGTTAGCAAAACAAAACGCAGTAAGCAACAACTAAATTCAGAAACGAGACGATAACCGACTAGATAGACGGAGAGGGGAACGTGGGGGCGTAGAAATAACACACTTTGCGCAGAGATAGGTAGACGGTAACGAACTATAATTTCCAAAATCAAAAGCAGCGATACAAAAATAATTAAGAAATAAATAACAAAAGATTTCACATGACGGCAGAATAATACAAAAGTGAACTTAAAAATACGCAAAAGAACAAAAGAAAAGTTAGAGCACAAAAGAAAAAGAAAATAATAAAATATGCCTAAAATAGGTAGCGCAAATTAATTCAAAAAAAAAGTAGCGGCGGAACTATATTCCGGCGTCGCACACAATATGGCGGTGAGGCCGCAAAAGATAAATAAATAATACAAAAAAAAAGGAAAGGATATTGAAGCTAACGCAAGAGGATAGAGATAAGAAGCTAAATAATATTCAAATTTAAATTAACGCACGCAATATTAGAAAAAGAAATTTATAGATAACGTAGGCGAGACGGCAAGGGATTCTTCCCGAGCAGCGCAAGTCCAATGAAAGATAGATAATTAGGTCTAATTAGCCTAGGTAAATTATAAGACCACGACAGCCCGTCAGTTGCGAATTCAAAATAGCCGTTAGGCAGCACAGAGGCAAGGTGTGCGGACGGACGGTCGAGGTCTGGAACAGAAAAGCCTACCTTTAATCGGGTCGCAGCCCAGGCGGCGTCAAAAAGATGCACAGCACAAAAATGAAAACGCAGAAGGCAAGGAAAACCAAGAAAAACCCCAAAAAGAAAATACACTAAAGAGAAACCCAAAAGAGAAAAGAAAGAAAAGATACAACAAAACCCCCAAAAATAGAAAAGATAAAGATAACGTAACGGTAAGATAACGTAAGCACTCGACGCAGACGGTTTGCTGGTCAGCCACGGAGTGATCGTCGATCGGCGATCCAAAAGTGGAGGGGGAAGCCTTTCCACACCCGACATGTTCTCCGCACCCATAGCGCTGAACATTTCCAAAATCAGGCCGGGAGGTAACGGCTGGCGGCGATAACAGGCTGGGAGGTGTAGCCCTCTCCCGGCCGGCAGGTGACGAAGCTGCAGAGACGGAGGCTGATGACTTAGGTGCGGTTACTAGTGCCGAGGTTTCCAGGACATCCCCCAGATGATCCTGCGACGATCGACGACTCCCACGATGTCCTGGCGGTGATGTACCTGCTTGTGGACAATAAAAAAAACTTACGGCAGACACACTATTCATAGAAACTAAAGTTTGGACTCGCGCTTCGGTGAAGAATTTCGGTACGGCAGCAGCATGGTCGCTCACGTTTGCGAGTGGAGGCGCGGTCCAGTGGCAGATAATAAATAAAATATTAAATATCAAATCTGCCACGTTACAATGGATACAACCATTTAACTATTTTTCAATGAAATCAATTATTTATTTATTTATTCATTTAAAAAATGAAATTAGCAAAGGCCTTTCATATTTTTGGTTTATCTAGTTTTGGGATATGTATTTATTCAGTTGATTATGAATTAAATAATTCTTTATGAACATAATTCTTCACGGTTGTATTGTTTCGTTGACTTCCAAGGTAAATTTTCAATGATTGCCACGTCCGCACTCGTGATAGAGCTACATATAGTTGTCCGTGATTGAAAACATCTTTTTCTTAACACATGCACCGAAAGTCCTCGTTTGCGCACCGTCTACATGCACCGAAAGCAGACTTTCGCGCACCCGTGTGCGAGAAAAATTTCGCACACCGCTAGCAGTGCGCGAAAAATTTTGCACACCGCTAGCGGTGTGCGAAGGTTTTTCCCGCATCGCTTGCGATGCGCGAATGTTTTCCCCGCACGGGTACGCTCAAACCTGCTTTCGTGCATGCAGACGGCGCGCAGCGAGGATCTTTCGTTGTATTTGTTAAGAAAAATAGAGTTTGATACATGAGCCCAAAGCAGCAATCCCTTACTCGTGTGAAGGCGCCTCACTCGCTACCTCCGGCTCGCCTTCGGGCTCGTTTCGGGCCTTCACTCTCGTGCGCGAATTGCTGCTTCGCGCTCTTGTATCGAAAAACACTATTCGTAAATCAATTCCAATTTTATCAAAGGTTTGGCCCTGTGATTTGTTAATCGTAATCGCAAAGGCTAATTTGATAGGGAATTGTCTTCGAGTGAAAGAAAATCGATATACATTTTCACACATCAAAGTAATTCTATTTAAGAATATTATATCTCCTGCTTTATCTCCAGTTAGAAATTCACACAATAATAGATTTGTTCCAGCTTCTAGTAGTAATAATCTCGTGCCATTGACTAAACCTTCATTGATACTCAAATTTCCGATTAACATGATTATTGAAAATTGTCGTAATCGTACGGTGGAAGACTATTCGGAGACAACGAATTTAAATATTCCGGTACTAAATCTTGATTGATTCTATTATTGTCGTTACAATTTTCTGCGCTATCGACGCTCGTATAAATACGTTCAGTAGTCAAGTCTAATAAGTCGACGACTTGTCTATTGATTTTATTCACATCTAAATTTCTTGCTGCTAATACTGCATATTTTGAAGCTTCTTTGTATTGTTTTCTGCTGAGTATATCTTCATAAATATCCTTCGCTATATCGATGTCATCATTGTATGTACAATTGGAGGCTAAATTTAAATTATCAACCTCATCATTCAAATCTCCAGTTCCAACTTGCAGCAAGAAGTCAGAAAAATTCTTCTCTTCTTGTAGTGCACGCATATTGATAGTCAATTCGAATATCTCAAATAGTTGCCACAATGGACTGAATTTGATTGATAAGTTTACCGTTTCACTGCGAGTACCCCGAATATTTACCGGAAGTAATTGTCTGAAATCCCCTCCCAATATGACTATTTTTCCTCCAAATGGTAACGTGTTATTCATTATATCCTGTAAAATTGTGTTCATTATTTCTAATGCGTAGCGCGGTGCCATTGGTGCTTCATCCCAAATGAAAACCTTTGTTTCTTTCAAAATATTTGCTTCTTTTGAACCCACTTTAATTGTTGAAGTAGAATCAACGTATAACGGAACAGGTAATCCTAATGTTTTGTGGACTGTTTTTCCATTTGGTAGTAATGTAGCAGCTATACCTGTGTAAGCCATAGTACTGATTTTTTCCTTTCGCCCAGTAAATAAATGCCATAATGTAATATACAGAAATGTTTTGCCTGATCCACCCGGTCCGTCAATATAGAATGTTTTATGTAATGTCGAATCGTTAATACTTTGAAGTATGGTATCAATTATAATTTTTTGTTGAACATTAAGCTTTTCATAGTTGCCTAATCCTATATCCATAATCTTATCGTATTTTTTTTCATCTATTATTTAACTCATATTAATTTCCGGAGAAATTGTCATTGCCGGGAAATCAGTTCTGTTCTTTCGCAGGGAATTATGGGTAATATCCACACCACCTCGGCTCCGCTCGGCTTTCCTCCCCCCTCCCCCCAGCCCCGCCTTGGGCCCTTCGATCGAGTCATGTGAATTCCTGGGGATTGCCCATAGATTTCTCGGAATTCCTGGGGATTCCCCATAGGTTTCCCAGAATTCCTGGGGATTTCCCATAGATCTCCCAGAATTTCTAGGCATTCCCCATAGAATTCCCAGAATTTTTAGGCATTCTCCATAAAATTCCCAGAATTCCGGGGGATTCCCCATAGATTTCTCGCAATACCTGGGGATTCCCCATAGATTTCCCGAAATACCTGGGTATTCCCCATAGATTTTCCAGAATTCCTGCGGATTTCCCATAGATTTCCCAGAATTCCTGGGGATTTCCCATAGATTTCCCAGAATTCCTGGGGATTTCCCATAGATTTCCCAGAATTCCTGGGGATTTACCATAGATTTCCCTGAATTCCTGGGGATTCCCCATAGATTTCTCGTAATACCTGGGGATTCCCCATAGATTTCCCATATATATACATATATATGGTATATATATCGACAGCCTAATAACATAGTCACGTAAGCGCCAAAAAAAAAATTTTTCGCAAACTGACAGACGTTTCTCCAAAAAAATTTTGGCGTATATTAGAAATTGTTTGAAAAATAGGCCATTTTTGGCGCTTACGGGATTATGTTATTAAGCTGTCGATATATATATATGGTATATATATATATACATATATATATATGGTATATATATATATACATATATATATATACATATATATATATTAGGGTGGCGCAAAAGAACCGACTATTTTTTTTTTTTTGAGTCTCGGGTGAAAAAATGTTAGTTTTTGATGTTTTAAGAGCCCTCTCCAAAGGACAGCTAAAAAAAAAATGTTTAAGAGGTCGCTCCAAATTTTTTTAAATTTCAAAAATCGTCAAAAATCGATTTTTTTTTTTTTTTAAATTTTTTTTCTCGTTACGGTATAATTTTACAGTCCAAAAAAAAAATAAGTTTCTGAAAGTTTCACTTCAAAATTTGAATTTTGAAAGGTCGCTCATAATTTTTTAATAATCAAATAATTAAAAAATCTAAAGTATGCACTGATAAATTAAAAAAAATTATGAGCGACCTTTCAAAATTTAAATTTTGAACTGAAACTTTCAGAAACTTATTTTTTTTTGGTCTGTAAAATTATACCGTAACGAGAAAAAAAATTAAAATTCGAATTAGAAAAACAAAAATTCGATTTTTGACGATTTTTTACGATTTTTGAAATTTAAGAAAATTTGGAGCGACCTCTTAAATTTTTTTTTTGAGCTGTCCTTTGGAGAGGGCTCTTAAAACATCAAAAACTAACATTTTTTCACTCGAGACTCAAAAAAAAAAAATAGTCGGTTTTTTTGCGCCACCCTAATATATATATATATATCTCTCCATATTATAAAGATACATCGCCGCCGCCGCCGCCGCCGTGTCAGACTTTCCATGGCCTCCTCGACCCCGCTCGCCCCCCCCCCCCCCCCCCCTCCCTTGCCCTCGGCCTTCTCGACCCCGCTCGGCTCTTTTCGCCCCTCCCCTCTTGCCCTGGGCCTCCTCGACCCCGCTCCCCCCCCCCCCCCCCCCCCCCTTGCCCTCGGCCTTCTCGACCCCGCTCGGCTACTTTTCCCCCCCCTTCCCTCCTTGCCCTAGGCCTTCCTGACCCCGTTCGGCTCTTTTTGCCCCCCCCTGCCCATTCCCTTTTTTGCTTCTTCACGCTTCTCTCTTGCCATGGAAATTAGCACGGTTTCCCACAGATTTTCCGGACGTAAGACATAAGACATAAGACATAAGACATAAGAGTAGAGAGGGTGCAGTATACCGTTTATGACCCTCCCCCCTTCCCCCCCTTCCCCCCTTCCCCCCCTCCCCTCCCCTTTTTTTTACTTTTTTTTTCCCCTTTTTTTCCTTTTCTTTTCCTTTTTTCCCCCCTTTTCTTTTCCTTTTCTTTGCCTCTTTTTTTCCTTTTTTTTCTTTTTTTTTCTTTTTTTTTTCTTTTTTTTTTTTCAATCCTAACCTGAGTTAATTTCAACTATCCTAACCTAAGAGAATTTCATCGATCCTAATCTAAGAAAACTTATGTATACTTATCGAATGGAAATAAATATATATGGTGAATGTAGGGAAAGGATAGGGTTGGTAAAAGACGCACAGGTGAATATTGTTATAACAAATGTTTATTCATATCATTTAATATTTATAAAGGTAAAGATTCAAACTTATGTTTACTAAAAAAGGTTCAAGCTTATAACTAAGATTTATTTAACAGTATTGCGTATAAAAATTACAACTAAGTCTCGCAGGATTCGGGTTCATCAGGCGACTTTGAGGATTTGGTAATGGGAGCAAATGATGACACTGTCCTCTCGCGTAACCTCTTGTTTTCCCGCTCCTGCCACGAGTCACCACACTTGTTAATACCCACGAAATCTGTTGTATCCTTCTTCACAGGTTTTTTCGAAAATTCTGGTTGAGTATGCGCGTTCAACGATTTGATAGAGAACGAAAACGATGTCACAATGCGATCTGATAATTCGTACGGCTCCAGCCATTTCTTCAGCTTCAATGCGTTGGTCAATGTGCAGGTGAAGTTCTTTCGGTTACCCGAATGTAGGATGTATGATCTGTCCATTACCATATCTTTGAATGCTGGTGATTCCCACTCTCCGCCTTCCAGATTAATGATTTCACGTGCCATCACATCTTCAAGGAATTTAGCTTTTTGTGCACCGCGGGTGAAAATGTTCATCGCCTTACGCGTAAGAGAGCGTAGATCCGCTTTCAAATCCTCAAGACTCACATTGCCTTCGAACCATTCTATACCGTGATGTTTGCGAGTTAGAACGTTATTCTGTATCTGTTGTTTCGTACAGAGTTCGGAAAACACGTGCGGTGGTTTGATTAGCCAGTGAGACGCGGTGTCATACATGTACGTCACGACAGCAACTTCTTTTGGTAGAAACTGACCGTTATTACCGTAACAGCCCTGTATATCGATAATGTAATGCATGGTTTTGGTTTTTCGAAGTACACGCGACAGGATTGAATGCGAACGTTTCAAGCAGAAGTAGAGAACTAAACTATTGGGAGTATGCTTGGAAGTATTTAAGGTCTTCTGTTTTATGATGGTCACTACCTCCCACTACCGAAGGGGAATACCTAGGCCTGTATCGAAAACCGTTTGCCGGTTCAAACGGGTCTGAGCATGGTTTATGACCCTCAGGTATTTTCCCTAGCGTCGGGTGTATTCACCTACAGGTTGGCTCTAAACAAGTATACTCCGTTCACGGAGAGACGATCCAGCCGTCGCGCAGCTTCGAACGGCCTGAGAGTCGGGTGGGGGTAGTGGGGCTCGCAACTCAGCGCCGTATCTAAATATCATACGTTTTGTCCCTCCGGCACTGTGGCGCTTCGCCACAGTTAGTATTCGAATGTTCGAAATTGACTCGGGGCCCCTTTGTCGGCTGTAGCCGGGTCTGCTCAGCTCTACGACCCGCTTGGCGACATGGAGAGGGTAAGATGGGCGGAGCGTTAGGCGGGATCTGACCGAACCGGACGAGTTCTGTTTCGATCTCTGGATCGTCTCTCCGTGAACGGAGTATAGAAGCATGTCTTGTACAGGCCATCTGTTCGTTACCATTTCTAATTACCAAAATCTGTGATGACCTGACGCATAGAATCAATCTCAATCACGTTATCGAATTCTGCGTAGACGATACAATTTATAGTCGTAGTCAGAGCCTGCTCAAAACGCGTTTCGATTCGGACACTGCCATGCTTGATGAGGTTCCAATGACCGTTATCACTGGCTGAGAGGTCAGGGGTAAGATCGAATGCCGTGAGACAGTATCCCTCCTCATAATCCTCACGAGGAATCGAGTTCCCCTCGTTGAGGAAATGTATACCGGTACCCGTGAACAGAGTGTTGTAGGAATCCACAAATAAGTTGTTCGTGAAATTTGGCTGTAAAGGCTTTGACGGAATCTGGGTGCCTTCGATATATAAGGATAGGTGGCTTAGTCCGAAAGACGAGAAATTGAACGGGTTAAGTTTTTTATCTCCGTTATAGGCTTTGTTATCGACAAATCCGATGATTAAACGTTTCGGTAGTTGGCCAAGGAAAACATTATCGAGGGTCTCGGCTTGCACTCCGCTATGTATTGTCATTGTCTTGACTTCAACGCGCGTCATCGGATATTTCGCAGTCGTTTTGGCAAGGGTTCGTGCATGTGCTAACAGAATACCGGGGCTAATTTTCACACGACGTATGAGTAAGGTCACGTCTGTAATCTCCAGTTTATGATAGTCGCCAGTTTCTATCAAGCAAAAGGCGTCCCTGGACCTGACGAGTCTCAATCGGAGCTCCACTCCGTTTAACAGAAATTTTTCCTGATTGAAGACATCGCAATGCAAACGACCGAGCATATCCACAGGACCGTTATCAACGAAATATTTATTTCTACTTTTAAATCCCGTATTGTTAACACCCGTGGTTTCCTCAAAATAACCGGGTGTATCAGAATACCATAAGCCCGAAGTGAGATGCGATTTTTTAGCTGCGTCGCCGTAATTTAACAAAGTCTCGATGTATGCTCTGTACGCATATGAATTATTACTCGGAGAAACCAGTTTTTGATTAAAATATACATCCGCCTGATTAAAGATAGTATGCAGGAAATTGTTGACAGGGGCTACATGTGACGAATCAGTAACGGTTGAATCGGACTTCATTCTTATTGCACGTGCACATACCCTGAGCATCGTGTGTGAGAGATCTAAGTACTCATCACCCTGACCCGGTACGACGAATTCAATCGGTGAGTCATCGGTGAGCGCAGACACAGGTTTGTACTGCACCCATTGGCCACCCTCGATAGATGTCTGTGTAGGCGGTAGAGTGAAGAGATCCAGCTCGGATTTCAAGCATTCACAGGAGTGAGCATGAAGGTAGGCCATTTTTGTAGTGTGCAATGGTAGGATTATTCACTGTAGGTTTTGATTTTACAAGGATCCGAAAATATCCGTAACGGCTCTTTTGTTACAACACTTTTTCTTTCTACCTCTGCTGGACGATCCCCTAGTACTAGTTGTCTTTTTCTTCGAAGAGGATTTGGTCGTTTTCTTTTTCTTTGTCTTCGTAGGGGTTTTACGACTTCCAAGCGATTTAGACTTAGTAGCTGCTATCGATAGCCTCGGTGCAAGGACAAGTCCAGACTGGCCCAACGCTCCCCCGTACTTGCGTTTATAGCCCTCTCCTCTCATAACCTTTTCAAGCCCATCCTTGGCCTTCCGCTTCAAGTTCTGGTGTGTCTCGCTGGCGCGTGTTTGAAACGCCTGTCTCCACGGTACGTCATTGTCTAGGTCTGACACGAAATTCATACCACTGCGCAAAACTTCTTTACCGAGTACACGGGCTCCTTTTTTCAACAGTGGGATAGCCCGTCTAAATAGACCGCCCAGAAAACTACCGATTCCATGGCCCCGTTGATTGGGTGCACCGACGTAAACGCGATCGATTCCCCCACCTACTTGTGATTCGTAATACTCTATGTACTGAGCCATAGTATTATTCCGTTCTTCCAGGTATCCTTAATATTGGCGATGAACTAGTATATTTTCTTGAAGTGTAGCGTGACTGTCAATGTCCCGTGGTCAAATGGTATAGATTTACCCTGGTGGTCTCTTATAGATATTTCGATGGTCCGGAAGCTCGAAAGAAGTAAAGGAAGATAGTGCGGCGGTGAAAACGTTTTCACTTCCACATCTACGGTGTCGGCCCTTTGTTTAACCTGTAGTATACGCAGAAGGGGAGCATAGACGTCTCCCACGATACGTGGTTCTATGATATCGCAATAGACGAACATGAGCGATGGGGTCTCTTGGACCTCTTGACCGGTTTGCACCGGTACAATGATAACCTCTGGTTTATCGCGGGATTGCGAAATGTCATCTCCACTCGTAATCCTATTGCTAACAGTATTTACACTATATTTGTTTGCAGCTAATTTACGAGCCAACACCTCTTTCTTACTATGTATGTATGTCAGAGGATACTGTATTTCAACAATAGCGACTTCCCACTCGCCAGAGAGCTCGATCGTCCGTGGTAGTTGTGTAATATAGCAGCAGGTCCTGTTATCGGGGAAAACCTGCATCGAGCTATTGCTAGGTAGTGTTATGTAGAACTGCGACTTCATTATGGTGCAAGACTCTGAAGACTGGTGGCCGGAATCCAACTGTTGAATTTTTCAGGGTAACCTTTCCAGCTGACAAGAACCTTCTTACTGCGACCCTGACCCATGCTGCGAATGATTTTATCAATTTGAAACTCAGTATTTTCAATATCCACCGTCACACGCTGCAGCTCCGCTTCATAAAAATAGCCGTCAATCTCCTCTCCAGAAAGATCCTCCAACTCATATACGTTCGGTAAACCAGGTAAAACGCGTCTGATTTTGAACAACTCCTCGCTCCAGTTAGCCTCGTATCCTTTAGCGAAGGTACCCTTTGTCTTGCTTATGCGTACAAGATCATCCTTATTGAATTTCAGCCTGCGCGCCCTGTGTGGAGGATGCATGCGTTGAATATTCGCACGGGCCTCAGCCGCGTTGTAGAGCGTCACAGCCGATGGAGCCATTTTGATGCTCGAGTGTATAGTATTATTATACGAGTTAAGGGTAGGAGATACTGAAATTTTAGTGTAAAAATTTCAAAAAAATCGATTTCCGGTTTTTTACGGAAAAGTGTTCTTTGAACCCTTATCTTGACGTACATAAATCCTTGAACCGAAAAAAAAAATTATTAAGCCCCGTTCACTCAATAAAGCGTATTATGTTCCAGCAGGAGTTTTCAATTTTCCTATATTTCGGTTATTGTTTTTTCAATTTGTAAAAAAAAGTAACTTGAGATGCATTTTTCCATCGAGCTACGATACTAAGGTGTTTTACATGAAATGCTGCTAGTAATAGCTGTGTTCGCGATAGCTACACTTTCTACACTTTTCTTACACTTTTTACGCTCGTCCAATAACAGGTGTGGATTTCTAGTGAAAAGTGTAAAATCTAGTAAAAGTGTAGAAAGTGTAGGTAACGCGAACACAGCTAATGTATTTCCTAAATCTGTAATTTTTCTCGATGGCGCGAGATGGCACTCGTGTTTCGTAAACATACCCCAAAGGCGCGAGATGGCACTCGTGTTTCGTAAACATATGAACAAGTTCGAGCATTACAAGCGAAATCCACGTGTACTCTGGTAAATAACTTGTGTGTTGAAAAAATGTATCAATCCAGTCGACGTTTTCGAAAGTCTAAAGGACGCAGTAACGTGAGGCAGCAGCGGGCGATAGATGCTCGGAAGATTCTGTCCGGAAATCGGGCAGTAATCGCAGAGGAGCAGATAGAGCCGAACGATCCCAACGACCCTAACCTTATTCCTCATCCCGATCCAAATCCACCTGTTGAAGCAGGTGATTTTTTGCTAATTTATTCCTCGTGCTTACAGAATTTGGTGAAAAACGTGAAGTGTACTAACTGTGAAAGGCAAGAAGTGTTTGTGCAAGTGCGTGATCGTCATGGTTTCAGTGTGAAATTATTATTGAAGTGTGACGCGTGTGGTTTTGTGCTTGGTGATACTTATTCAAGTCCACGTATCAAGAATGAAGAGAGTTCGAGGCCGCCTTTTGCAGTAAACCGAAATATGGTTGACGGAATCACATCTGTCGGATTGGGATATGGAGCGCTGGAAAAATTATGCATTGCCACAGATCTCCCCGTCATGACCGCTCGTTCTTACCAACAACACCTGCAATCCCTGTCACAGGAAGCCCATAAGCTTGAGGCGCAAGTTTTAGATGAGGCAAGGGAAAAGATCCGCAATGCTCATGTCGCTTTACAGCCAGAGTTGCGAGATCAGGCTGTTATAGATATTACAGTCACCTTCGATGGTACATGGCAGAAGCGAGGTCACCAGTCTATGTACGGAATTGGAATCGCCATAGATGTCGTTACAGGACTTGTAATAGACTTTGAAATACTTTCCAAGTATTGTCAAATGTGTATTGTGAGTCGTGTCGAACTTGGCGAAGATTCCCCTGATTTTGCTCTCTGGCTGGAGGGACATAAATCAAGCGGCGAGTGCAACCAAAACTTCATCGGCGCATCAGGCTCAATGGAGGTGAGGGCAGCGGAAAAAATTTGGTCAAGATCCATCGAGAAGAACCAAATGAGATTTACCACCTTGGTGTCTGACGGGGATGCGAGAACATGGTTACGCCTGAGAGAGATTGCACCTTATGGTGATACTCCTGTCGAGAAGGAAGAATGCGTCAACCATGTCGCCAAAAGGCTAGGAACAGCACTTCGTAAGCTGTCTCAAGATAAAAAGCTGGGTGGAAAAGTTACTGGAGCACTGACGGTGACAAAGATCGACACATTGACGAAATACTATAGAAGAGGAATCGTAGAGCATTTGGATGACATCGAGGGAATGAAGAGAGCTATTTACGCTACACTCCATCATGCCTCATCAACAGACGAGAGACCACAACACACACATTGCCCAACTGGGACGAAATCGTGGTGTTTCTACAATAGAGCAACCGCCAAACAAGAAGAACCAGGACGCCATAAGGACATGAAGTTGATTCTGAACGAGAAAGTGGTTGAAAATCTGAAGCCCATCTACGAACGACTCACGAGTGACGAACTCTTACTGCGATGTGCCCGAGGAAGAACGCAAAATGCAAGGGAGTGCCTCAACAGTTTGATATGGAGGAAGTGTGTGAAAGAAGTGTTTGTTTCGAAGAAGCGTTTACATCTAGCAGTGGTCAACGCAGTGGCGGAGTACAACAACGGGATCGGAAGGACAAAAATCATGAAAGCAGCAATTAGAGGAGAAGAAGCGGGACCATCAGGACAGATAATCTCTAGACAACGGGACAGGAAACGAAAATTGGCAGGAGAAGCTGAAGCTGTGGAGAATAGGAAAGTTAGACGATCGAAACAAAAAGATAAGAAGAAAATTGCTACGAAAGCAGGAGGAGCGAAAGAAGCAAAGGATTACGCAGCAGGTGAATTCTAGAAGCAGGTTTGGCGTGAATTAGTGTACTGTGTAGAAAATATTTCAGAGTGGTGTTAGTGCAATAGAAATATGAAATAGTGATGATATTTATGTAGTTACCAATATCCCAGAGTGTGAGTGAATTAGAAGTTGGAGTCGAACTAGTGCAATGCAGTTTAGAGTAGTTATTTTTTGTGTGATTTGAAATATACCATAGTGCTTGTGTAATGATACGATGGTGCTATAGTTGTAGTAGTAACGTGCCGGTGCGATGTACTAATAATCTTGATTCATTTTCAGCGAGCAAGTCGTAGGAGTCTCACTGAACCTTGAAAGATAAGAACCCAATACCTAAGTATACCTAATATCTATATTTATCTCATTATGCACATTTCCATTTCTAATTTTTGTTTTTACTTTCTAGGAATAGCCGTCGGGAAACAGAAGTTTTTGATGTGAGGCCTCCTGCAATGAAGTAAAAACTGCTTTAGCAAAATTATGTTGGACACCCAAAAGTTTTGAGACTCATTTGAAAAAAAGATATGTATAAAATTTGTCCCAAAGAATGATTATTATTTTGTCTCACTCTGATATTTCTATTTACAGAAATGGTTCCTGTAAGGCTGTCAGTATGATGATCGACGTGTGGTTCAAAGCGCTTGGATAAAACAACAACTCCAAAATGTGCTTTTTCTATGGTTCGGAATCATATTGAAGTTTTTGGCACACACTTCACCAAAGATGAGTATTGAGATTCATATAGCAAAGCATCATTCTTCTAAACGTTTGTATTCATTTTACAGAACCAGATTTACAAGATATCAACCGCACGATTCGCTACCCGCAGGTCGAAGTTCCCACACTCGTCGAGACCAAGTTTATATCAACCGAACTGCTGAAATATGATATGTTCAATTTTTTTCAAGTTGAGATAATTTATATCCTTCATAATTGATTCCAACTTCCTCGAAATAGTAATTTCTGAAATGCACGACGAAAATGTGAATTCCACTCAAATAATATAGAAGCTATTTTTTTTTAACGTAATATGCTTCAAAACTATTGGCAATCTCGTCTGAAACTAGTTTGGTTCATGCAGTAATGAAAATCTTGAATTTTGTGAATAATTTGAAAAAAAACTTCAAAGCGATTTATCTCAGAACTATGTTTTTGACGATTGAAAAAGTCCCATGCGTCTTAATTTTTGTCGAAGACTTCTGCAATTTTCAGGGTGCATTCCTACACACACTAGCTACAAACCCACGTCGGATTTTGAAAATCGAGACAAAATTACGGATTTTAGAAAAAAAAATAGAAATTATATTTTTTTTTTTTCATAAAAAAAAGTGTCAAAATCAAAGTATCGTAGCTATCTCTAAAAACCGACGTGGGTTTGTGGCTTACGGAGCCTAAAACATGTGTGTTCAAGCCCAGCAAGATTCAAGAATAATTAAGACGCATGGGAGGTTTTCGAATAAAGGCTATTTCAGGCGCATTATGAGGAGTAACTCTGTACTTATTGTTTCAAATGACTTGAAATTTGCACAATGTCTATGTTTTGAGATGGCAAACATGTGTGTTAAACCTCATTTGAAAATAGCAATTGGTTCAGATGGGCCGTTTTCACTATCTCCTACCCTTAAATAATATTAGTATTTTCGTGCACCCAGCCAATAGTTTCACCTCAGTGAAATTACACGATTACACTCATTTTTACCTTATTGATAATGAAAATACAAAAATAAAAGATGAATAAGAGGGCAAACAAAATGGTTTCGGTTGCGCGTCTTGAAAGTTTGAAAATTCCAAAAATTAAGCTTGGGGAGGGTTGCGAAGTTGGCCCCCTCACCAAAAAACAAAGACTCCGCTCTTACCGTGGCTCACAAGCAAAGATTCATGACAGGGCAAATGAGGGTATGAGAATGAATAAGAGGGCAAATGAGGGCAAACAAAACGCTTTCGGTTGCGCGTCTTGAAAGTTTGAAAATTCCAAAAATTAGGCTTCGGGAGGATTGCGAAGTTGGCCCCTTAACCAAAAATCAAAAACTTCGCTCTTACCGTGGCACATAAGCAAAAATGAATGACAGGGCAAATGAGGGCAAACAAAATGCTTTCGATTGCGTGGCCTACAAGTTCGAAAAGTTCAAGAATTAGATGGCGGGGGGTAGTGAAGTTCGCCCCCAACTAAAAAACCGAAATTCCGCTTTTACTGTGGCTCATAAGCAAAAACGAATGACAGGGCAAATGAGGGCAAACAAAATGCTTTCGATTGCGTGACCTACAAGTTCAAAAAGTTTAAAAATTAGCTGTGGGGGGGCAGTGAAGTTGGCCCCCAACCAAAAATCACGTTTTGCAAGAAAACTAACGGGCGGCAAACCGAATTTGAAAAATGGCAATCGAGAGCAAACGAAGAGCAATCGACAGTCATTTTTCGAATTTTTTTCCAGCAACTTGGGGGGCTAACTTCACACAGCTATGATAAGTGTTTAAGACGATTTGTAATCGTTTGAATGAAAATATTACGTCGCTAATAAATAATACTATGAGTTTTAGTCATGGAAATTAAGGAAATACACATAATTATAGGATGCAACAAATATTTTAATCATTTGCTAGTTTTGACAGTTTTCTTTGAGTCACAAATTTTTTTTTTACTTTCAAGTTCTCCTGATATACAAACTGCCGCATTCTTAACCGAATATAATAAAATAAAGAATAAGATAAAATATCTGAAGCGTGCTGCCTGCAGGGAAATGTAAATTCATAGTTATCCAATACTTCGTCAAGTGTCAGATCAAACACATTTACTTTCGAGGCATATTTTGAAAAACAACGTTCAGTAAAGTTTATTAAACTGAAGAAATGTGAATTTGAGTGAATTAACCCTCCTCTTGTCTTCATTTCAACTAATTGTGACACGGAAGATTTGTTTTCACACTTCGTAAGGGCTTCTTTGCATATGCTGCATTCTCTGAACTCCTCATTTTTCAAAGCTTGCTTGCAAAGATAACCTGTAAATGCATCGTAGTCGTGTTATTGATGAATAATCACGTTAGGATTTCACATAATCCCGCATGGCGTGTTTTGGACCCAGATCTATCGATAAGAAATCACGTTCGACTACAATACCTACAATTCTACTGTCAGACGTCGATTTTACAATCTCTAATTTTGGAGCGATCCCCACTTTTTCCTTGACTGAAATTCCAGCTTAGAGTACCAATACAAGTAATGAAGGGCGTTGACTAAGTAGAAAGCACGGGCAACTCCGCTTCCTGCGTGAACTGTGACGAGCGAGACAGTAGAGGAACAACAGGGTCAGAGCACCCTAGCTACCACCAACACGGATACATCCTTCATCTGTAGAATGATTCTGTAAAAACTTTATTGTCTTGCAAATTGCGGAAATGAGAAGAAAAATGCGGAGAGTCTATAAGCGCGCGCTTGCCGAAAGTCAACGCCCTTAATTAATGAAGCTTCGATTCGATCGGTTTTCTACAACATGTTTAAGATCCATTCAATGCAAATGCCAGATAATTTTCATACAAATAAGCCTGAGCGATCAACTACACGATTGATCTTTTTTTTTCACTTGCTACTCCATGTTCTTGACTAATTAAAAAGTTCCCTGACTTTTCCCCTGATTTCTCTCCTTTCCCTGAACAGCGGCCACCATAATTTTGGAGCACTTAATCTAGGCCGTGTTCTAAATATCGACGTCTGACTACACCTATAATTAAATATTACGTTTACCCAAAATTTATTCATGTAGACTGAGACAGAAACGTAGCATGAACTAAGAGCCCATAATTATTACTAGGAATACTTATCGATGATTCAAGCTGTTGGATATGAGGATCAATTGAGTAACAGTGATACTCAAGTAATTGTATTATTTAGGAATTATGTATTCACTGGTTACATGAACACTCTTCTAAAGCACGTCTATATCTCTATATAATTGTAGCAAGTCGCTAGTGGTAAAGTAGAACCACCGCGAAGTGCGAGGTTTGAATATTGGCTGGGTGCACGCACATATACTACTTCAAAAATAAGTGTGTATTGTGTATACGTTAAGCATGGAAAAATGCTGCGCACGATTGTAGATGGCACTGACAGTATGCATGAATATGTTACACACTGATAATTAAATAGTATTATTATTTTCGTGCACCCAGCCAATAGACTCCTCTACTGCCTGCCAGGGGAACCCAACAGGAGACGTATATTTCTAACAAAAGCATTATACAGGTAGAGGTTGAAGATATTGTTAGTAAGGTGTACGTGGAAGGACGATAGTGAGAAATAAGGGGACTACTTTTTTCCAGCGTTAGTAGCACAGCAATGTTAAGGTAAGGAAGGAGTTAGAAGAAACCTGTGACGTAGTAAATGATGCAGTCAAGGACAGGAGCTAGAGAATAATCATGTTCGATGACTTCGTCTGCCTCCCATTCGTCGTATGTAATCATTTTATCTAGTCTAGTCTTCAAGTCGTGTAATTTTGCAGTTTTTGACTCTTGCTTTTTGTAAATCTCTTTCAGATCTGATACACTTATTACGGTCTCAATTTTTTTTTCATCGACGGTACAATTGCCATGTTTCGGTGGCTTGATAATGCTATACACGGATAACAATTTGTAGAGTTGTAAAAAAGTCGGGCAGGTCGGATGTTCATTGCTTGGCGAATAGTCCGCTGCTTGGCGAATAGTCCCAAAGAATTTCTGAAAGTAGGATGACCCAAAGGCTGATTAGAACTAATGAGGTTGACACAAAAGAAAAGAATTCGATTTCCGGAGTAGCTGTACATACATGAATGTAGGAAAACAAATACCTCCAAATTATCTTGATTCACTTTTCCCGATAATAAGTACTTGAAGTTATGTTTCTTTATCAAACATTCGCACAATTCCAATGTCGACATTATTGTTACCCGCAGTCCCTGCGCTGTTTCCGTTGTTAAAAAGTCAGATGGTTCAATAAGACCGTTTATTAGATTAGATTCCCATCTATTCAACCACTCGAGGGCCTCTTGCAATATCTATACACATAGTAGTGGGATAAAATAATGGAAATCTAAATGTTAAGTACCTTGAACAATGCTGGTACCTTGAAATCGCCAGATTGGGGTGTGAGGCCTTCATTAGGCTGCTTTCGATTGAGGGCGTCAAAAATATTATTAATTTTCTCACAAAAATCTATGGTTGCTTCACAGCCTTCGAAGTTTTTATATTTGTGCGATAAATAAAAACGCAAGCCCACAGCAACAGAATTACTAAAGATCTGTACAAATAGGACTACGAATATGCAGCTGTTCTCCAGGGAGCGAGTGTATTAATCCAGTAACAAATGGTTTATAGAGAGTGTATGTATACGTGTTTTATATTTTAATGAAAAGTCAATAAATGCGATTTTACCTGAGTTGCAAATCGAACTCGCATTTTGGATGTATTGTCCAAATCAATGTGTCTCCTTGATAGTTTAGGACATACTCGAGCGTTACCTGGCCGGGAATTATCCGCATCAAAGAGATTGACAAAGTATTTCCATTTAATGTGATTATCTTGTGGATTCACCTTGAAAGATTTACTGCAATTTTACATACGCTCTCACAAAAGAAAATATAATAACATGTAGTTCTCGTGATGCAGATTTTCAAGATAACATACCCGTATTTGACCTTTATTGTGTATTCTGTTACGAATACATTTAATTAAGTGTGGTGTGTCAGAGAACATAAATATTTTTCTGTCGTCGTCGAGTGGGTGAGTGAACCAACTTTTTGTATGGCTTACTGTGCTATGGATATCCAAGGTTTTCCACATTTTGCGATTTGTCGACGCACCATCAGAAATGATTCCGTGTATTGAAGTGCCAGCCTTTTCTAAGAGGCATATTCCTCTTAATATCAGTTTAGCCAGTTCCGCACCACCAACTGCATTTTTTGAAGCGAACACAGCAATAGGCTGAGTTGTCTTATCTCTCAATGACTGGTACATTAGAACAAGCCCATGCGTTGCCAAGTCTTTGGTGTCGAAACTTTGTGGTCCATCATCACCGAAGTCGGTTAAGCCAGTGTAAGTTAAAGTTTTTGATGAAACTGCAATTGATTTTCTCAAATTGATTTCATCCAACACCAATATACCGTGACGGACCTTTGGGTCTTTTGCTGCGAATGATTTTTCCAAGAGTTTAAAGAAGTTTTCATCAAACCCACATTTACTCCCCATCAGGGATAAATATTCACGAATAGTTCTAGTGCATGGTAGCGGTATCACGTCATTTTTTCGGAGAAACTCATAATAGCTTTGTGATCTTATATTCATAAGCATGCACAACATTATGAATTCATCCGAGTATCGACGGCCTCTTAGATCGCTTGTCTGTGCAGCAGAAATTATTTCTTTTATAACTACTTTTTGGTTTTCCGGGATATTCAGTGTGGAGCACTTTACTTCAAGACCGTTGTACGTAATACGAGCGACTTTTCTCTGTTGTTCAGCGATTGACTCCGTCAGCAAATCAAATCTTCGTTTTAAACGAAAAGCAGTCAAGTTCCGTTGCTTTATTTTCTTTTGCATCGCTCTCAATTTCATCTGATCAACAGGGTTTGACGGCATGGAAATACGACGATGTGTCTTCAATTTTTTCATTCTTCTTACTTTTTGTGCTAGAACTCTTGTCAACTGTCCACAAACGTTGCACCGTTCTTTGCTGATTGATAATAATTTGCATTCTCTGTGACGCCAATCAGCACCGATAGAGCTTTTCAAAGCAGCATTGCCTTGTATAAGATTTGGATCAATGGCTGTGATTCCTTTGCAGACACGCATATTTTTGAATGCCTATAAAATTTGTGGTATACTTTTGACGTCATCCAGGAATTGAGGAAGCCTAGTTCCTTGAACGTTTGCAGACTCTGAATATACGTCATACCGTATCTCTCTTGAACTATAGATTACAACAGTTTTCGCAAAGATGTATTTGTCTACTCCGTGATCATCGACAGCTGCAGCGTACGTAAACAGAAGGACTTCTTTTGCGCCTACATTCGATCTGCCAACAGTCCATGGTTTTGGTAAATCTATTGATGTATTTTCTTCAGATGTATTGTCACATGCTACGAAGAAGAGAATATACAAGGACGATGAATACATGCAACTATCAAACAAAAGATATTTGTAGAAAAATCTGTTTACGTAGTTGAACACCCTTACAGGTTTTGTTAAAGTGAAAGGCCACTGTGTTAAAACTGACGCCGTCAGATATCGTTGCAAAATTGTGAATTCAGGATGTCTTCTCTACTCTCTGTGGGCACAGTACATTGAGGGGAATTGGAGTGCCATTCTATGTTTGTTTCTGGAGATTCTTTCTCCTCTTCTACCTTACCAACCGTCGACATTAGACAGGATGTCTCTATTGTTCAATAATAATTGATGAAAATTATTGTTGAATTTATACTGCGTATAAAAAAAAATACATTCAACAAGTGAGCTTATGATTGAAAACTTACGTTCACTTTGAAGTGGAATGTCTTCCGTATTTGTTAAATACATGGTACGTCGTAGGGAAACCGATTCAGGTTCAAACTCTTCGCCGATTTCTCCCGAATCAATTAGGATTGGACAGAAAGTCTCTGCTGTTTTATTATAATTATTGAGAATTGAGAGTAGAAATTATTGATGTCCAAAAAATAGAAAACTTACGTTCAGTTTGTAGACACAGTGCATCAGTATCAATATTCATCACAGTTTCAGAAATTTGCTGACTTGATTGATGATCTTTTGAATATGAATTTTCTGAAAATATTGTTGGTACTGCCCCTTTTGTTAAATAAGGACGTTTCAATGGAACCTGATGAATATTTATCGAATTATTATAACAATCTCATCCTCACTTTCGAATTACTTCAGACCAGAACGAGAGAATTATATTATTTTGGAAAATGAAATCTTGGAAATATAGAAACAAAGATTCGGTACAGAATAGCGCTTGATCACGAGTAATCAGTATAATTTTACCGAAGAACGAATTTATTTGCGATTCACCTGCATTAAGATTCTGCCACTCTCATCGTATTTCAGGGACTCCCTAGTGATTACACTTTCTTCGAAATGCCTTTCACATATTCGCTGCGACGATCGTAAGGACGTAACCCCAGGAATTGACGCAATCCATTTTTTATACATTTCGGCATCTGCCGGCACTTTAAATGTGGAGCTGTTTGGTTCACCATTATTTCGATTTGTTCGACACTCTGGCACAGCATATAATGATGGCATGCTTACAATAATACGCCCGTTACACACGCACTTGTACGACGATCTGCACCGCTGTGCACCACGGTCATAACACTTTCAGGTTATGAACATTGTTTACATTTGAACCATGTACGACTCAACAGCAGCGCCCCAACTATAGCGGCTAATTCGGGAAACTTTTTGGCTTCACTAACGACTTCACCCCCACCACCGGAGTTTCCGGACCTGTGTATACGACCGTGGCGGTGACCAATGCTGGCACAGCTACGCGCAGCGTAAACAAGGCGCCTAGGGAATCTAAAGGTACACTTTGAGAGCTTTAATCTGAATCCTTCTTTCATAATTGATTCTAATAATTGTGATAAATGATCAATATGTCGCGTCACTAATGCCATAAAGTCGTAAGCGCCAAAAAATTATTTTTTTTGCGGATATGCCCAAACGATGTTATATTGCATGAAAAAGATTTTGCCACCAAAAAGAGAAAATTTTTTTTTTTGGCGCTTACGACCTTATGGCATTAGTGACGCGATGTTCTTGAAAGGTTTTCGAAAAAATCAGAATATCATCTGTATAATTTACGCTAAAATCTGAAAGTTTATGCTTTCTTATTATATTACTCGGTATTCTCTGAAAAATCGCTGGTGATGTTTTTAAGCCAAAGGGTAAACAGGTCCGTTGGAAATGCCCTTCTTGAGTTACAAATGCGGTTTTTTGTCTATCTTCAATTTTTAGGGGAATTGACCAGAAGGCTGAGTTAATATCTAAAGTCGAGAAGAATTTACAGTCCCTTGTCTTAACTATTAAATCTTCAATTAATGGAAAAGGTTGAGACTGAGGAATCACGATTTTATTTAATTCTCGGAAATCTATACATAATCTCACTTTCTTTCCATCATCTTTTTTGTAAGCTAACGTTACCGGAGCGGCGAATGGACTGTACGATTCTTCAATTAAATTTTTTTCTAATAATTTAGTAATTTGTTGTTCTATTTCTCTTTTGTCTTCCATAGTGCATCTGTACGGTCTTTTGCAACAATATTTATCAATTACTAGATCTATATGCGCTTCATAATCTTTCACAGTGCCTATGTCGTATTTATCTTTAGCGAAAATCGATTTATATTTATCAATTAGTTTATCAATTTCGGATTGCTGCTGCATTTCCAAGTGGTTTATTGATATGCTAAAATTTTTCGTATCTACATGTTCATTAAAGTTTATTTGGTAATTTTTAATTTTGTTCTTAATATCTATTTCTTTGTTTACATATTCTTCATCTGTATTTTGTGTATAATGTTTATTTTCGAATGTATTGTCAGGAATGACCTGAATTTTTTGTGTAATTTCCAGATTCTCATCTTGTCTTAGTTGAAACTTTTTTATACAATCTAATCCGATTAAAAAATCGTGTTCAAAATTCTCGTTGTCTATCATGAAAACATCAATTTCTTTTTCAACATCAAAAATTTTAGTTCTTAGAGTTACTATACCATTTGCTTTTCTCACACCATTAATCGTTTTTAATTTTGCGTTTTGTAAATTATCAATTTTCTTTTCTTTCAAGTTTAATAATTTTGAATTAATTAAAGAAACGTTTGAACCAGAATCGTAAACGCCAAAATTTGCAACGTATTATTTAACAGTACTTTAATTTTGATTAATGGTGGCACTACGAGTTTTTTGGATCCTTGGCATTCAATTCTATTTCTAACCCAGAGTTATTCACATGTCTTATCTGTTCTTTCTTTTGTTGTTCATCATCTTTGCTCCTAAACCAGCATAGAGCTTCCGGGTGGTAGCGATTACCTTTATTTTTTTTCTCGCAAATCGTGCATGGTTTATGGTTATCATTTTTCCCTTCATTTCTATTCTCAAAATTTGTAGTATTCTTTTTTTCTAAAGTCTTTTTGTTTACCAAATGCTCTAGTCCCCTGATCTCATTGAATATAGCCTCAGTGTTTTTCAATTTTTCCCTATCTATTCTATCTGATACAAAATTTGGTAGCCCTACGGCAATAAGATCAATTAAAGTAGCCGTATCTATTGACTTATTTGTTTCTAATAGGATTCTCTCTTTCTTTAAAGCGTATTCGAGCAATGGACCTTTTATGTACTTGTAGGATATTGCATACCTGATCGGACTCCACCCTTTATCGGCATAGGTTTCACAAAAATTGTCTTTCCATATTTTCCATTCTGAGTCTAATGAGAATTTTATAAGCATTGACCTATACCAATCAGTACATGAATCTTCTAGAAATAGCCTAAAAATTTCGATTTTCTCTACATCTTTTTCTACACCTAAGCGAGAACATTCACTTTCGAAAATATCCATCCATTGAGACACATTAGAATTCCTACCTGTCAGTTTTTCAATGACAAATTTTTCCGATACCTTTTTTAAATTACGGTTTCCACCGTCTTGGGGCCTATCTTCGGTTTTCTTCTCTGTAAATTTTTCTAATATTCTTGTCAATACCTCTTCGGTGATGTTTGCTGTAGGTGTAGTATCTTGCGCTGTTGACATTATGTTCCCATCCTCATCTCTATATTTCTGTAGAATATCATCAGCCAGACTAATCCACACTCTTCTTGTTTGTCCCCTTTTTTGTAATGTAGATTTTATTTTCTGATAACCTGGCGTAGTTGTGAGTTTGGCATGATATTTCATAGATTGAAGCTGGTCTGGGACTAGAAAACAGCGATTCTCGGGTGTGGTGATTGAGGTTAGAGCAATTATGCTTGTTTTCGAATCTTCCGTCGAAGGCTTCACAGTAAATTCAAATCTCAATTTCTCCATATTTTTATTTTCGCAAGTCAGCAAAAATGTCGTTTTATAATGCGTATTGGAATTAGGTGTAGGCAGTAAGCTGCGATGAGTTTCTGTAATTATAGACGTTTTTATTCATTTACATTTTCTTACATCACATAATTTCTTTGATTATTGAAATACTAAAATAATATTACCTGTAATTATAGACGAAACGACATTTACAGCTTATATTTACACTCTATTTTACACAACTCACGACGGATGTTAATCCTCCAACGCTTACGATCTCTTTTCCGTCCTCTGGTCAAGAGTCTGTTATTTGACCCTAGAGTGGTCAAGACTAGTGTTGTCTTTAGGCGGCAATTACTTCAAATTCAAATTCAAGGGGGAAGAAATATGGCGAAGCGGATACGGGTAACGTCATATTTCTTTACATATATTAACCGGTTCACTGGTGGACCCGAAATCAACGTTTTGTGCCAAAACTGGCGAAAGGAAATAATTTCGTATTCAACATGAAGCCCAAAAAACTTGGGAACATCAAGTTTGATGCAAATCCGTTCAAAACTGACAGAGATATCCACGTTGCACATATATGTGCCATTACCAGTTGTGGCACTTTTTCTTTTTGCACATAGGGGAGACCGGGGCTAAAAGTTACACTTTTTTGAATAACTTGAAAAATTGATTGGAAAAAATTCGTCAAATATAAATATTATTGTTCTACAATTTGGCAAATATATTCTACTTTAGTATGCATAACCGTTTTGGAATATATTTGCATAAGTTTTTTTGATATGATTTTTTTTTTGCAACAAAACGTAAACAATTTGCCCCGGTTCGGGGCTAGTTGTGCATGAGCTGGGGCAAGTTGTTACAAGATTTATTGTGGGTATATTTCATAAAAAAAACAATTATTTTAGATTAAATTTATGTATTTAAGAACGAATTAACAATATTCAAAGAGTTTTCAATTATTTGTCGTGCATAAATTAAACTCAAATTGAACGGTGAACATAAATATATAGTTTTTTTTATTGTTTGTTATCCCAATAACTCCAAGTAATACTTTGAGATCAATTATTGTTTAAAATAATATATATTGAGATCAATCATTGTTAGAAATAATATAATATATTAAGATCAATTATTATCATAAAAGATATATAATTGATAATATGTCATTTGAGTTATATACGGGGTGTTCCACGTGACACGTGTTGTAATCGGGATCCTGAGATCCTTTATACAACTACAATTTTATTCGAGGATCCGTTGTCGAATTAGGAGATGGAACTCGGTCGTACAAAAGTGATTCAAGTTTATTAATATAATATAAAGTTTTACAAAAGGTTTTACTGATATCGGACTAATCTCTTATATAATGTCTCTTGCTCTGGTCGCGATGTTCTGACAATGAGCGCGTCGTCTGCCCTCCTTTTAATGACTATTTAGGAGGTCAGTGCTGCGTCCGTACATTGCTATGTATTTCGCCATACGACAGAGTTGTTGCTCTGCTATATCGCGTTAGCGCATTCCTGGATTTAAGGTGTCACAATTGATAGGTATTCGAATTGCAAAATCCCTCCCCCCTTGGAAGGAAAAGCCCTTAGGATTTTTTTCTGAAATCAGACAATTTTCTTTGCTTGCGTTGTTCTTGAACGCTCAGCTATTACATCATTAGTACTATGTTAGTAGTTACACATTGTTCCGCGTTTACAATTCATCATATAATCGTTTCTTAGGCTAGGTTAGTATGACCTATTTTCTATATCATTTTTCTATCAGTCTAAATTGTTTCAAATTTCCTACTCAAGTCATATTATTCAATAAAAGGTTTCAATCGATTGACATGTACTCTGAGATTCTTCCTATTAACTTTTATGGTGTAGTTAACGTCTGAGTTTACCTCTAGAATAGTATAAGGACCAATCCATTGAGATAATAGCTTCTTCGATCGTCCTCTGCGTACAGTCTCGTCGTATAGTAATACCTTATCTCCAACCTTGAACCCTTTTTCTTTGGTTCGTCGGTCGTACTCGATTTTTGACTCCTCCTTAGCTTCTTGCAGATTTTCTTTGGCTATCAGATTGCTGGCTCGCAATCTCTCTCGTAATTCTCGTGCGTAGTCGTCATAGGTGTACGTCGGTTCTGGATCCCTTTTCAGCGATGTTGGTAGTTCAGCTCGGTGTCCATACACCAGCTCGAACGGTGTAAATCTCGTTGCAGTGTGGGGCGTCGTGTTATATGCAAACATAGCATATGGTAACCATTCGTCCCAGTTGCTCTGTTCTTCGTTTATGTAATGTCTCAGATATTCAGCTAACGTCCTATGTGAACGTTCTAAGGCTCCATTGGATTCAGGATGATAGGCCGTCGTCTGAATCTTGTCGATCTTCAACAATTTACAAGTATCTTTGAAAACGTTACTCAAAAAGTTCGTACCTTGATCGGTGAGTATTCTCTGTGGTATTCTGTGTTCGCATACGGTCCTGGTCGCGAATTCCTTAGCTACAGTGTTAGCTTCTTGGTTCGGAATACGTATTGCCTTGCTGAATTTTGTTAGACAATCTTGAAACGTAAGGATATATTTATTTCCTCGTTCCGTTTCCGTCAGTGGTCCTACGATATCCAATGCACATTTCTCAAACGGTTGATTGGGAGTGTCGGTTATGACCATTGGTGCCTTCGTCTTCTTGCTGAGTTTATTCTTCTGGCAATTCTCGCATCTCGAAATGTGTTCCTCGACTTCCTTCCGTAATCCAGGCCAATCGTGCTTCAATCGGATTCGTTCGATCGTTCGATTAACTCCTTGATGTGCTCCTAATGGCGTATCGTGGTACTCATACATGATCCTGTTCCGATCTTCCTCGGAATATTCTTGTTCTCGGTTGTTCAATTCTTCCTCTTCCTTCTGCTGACTTCTGGTCACTGCGTACATGCGACTCAAGGCATCTGCGTTGGTATTTGCCTTCCCTGCCTTGTACTCGATCTCATAGTCGTATTCTTCCAGCTTCAGTCGCCATCTCATGAGTCGTGATCCTGGATCTTTGACTCCAAATAACCATGTGAGTGGTTTATGATCTGTAACAATCTTAAATCTGGTACCATATACATACGGTCTGAAATGATTAACTGCCCAGACTATGGTCAATAATTCCTTTTCTGTAGTGCTGTAATTGACTTCTGCTGAATTTAGAGTTCTACTTGCGTATGCTATTGGCAAGTCGCTTCCTATTATTCCTTGCGACAGGACTGCTCCGATAGCCTTGTCGGATGCGTCTGTCGTCACGATGAACGGTTGTTCGAAATCTGGATATTGTAGAATTGGTGCGGTCGTCAACGTCTTTTTCAAATTTTCAAAAGCTTCTTGTTCCCTCGAAGTCCATCCAAATTTCACCTCTTTCTTTAGCAAATGTGTAAGCGGTTTTGCTAAACTCGAGAAATTCTGTATAAATCGTCTGTAATATCCGGCCAAACCCAGAAATCCTTGAACATCTTTTACAGTCTTTGGAATTGGAAATTCTTCTACTGCTCGGATCTTCTCTGGATCTGCTTTTATCCCGTCTCTAGTGATGACGTGTCCCAAGAAGTTGACCTCTTTCCTCAGAAACTCACACTTGTCAGGTTGTAACTTCAATGAATTCTGTCGTAAGCGTCCCAGTACCTCTTCCAGTCGTTTGTTATGTTCCTGCAAACTAGGAGCATGTATGACAATATCATCGAGATAGACATAACACCTAAGGCCTTGTATTCCTGAAAGTACAGTATTCATTAACCGTTGAAACGTAGCAGGTGCATTCTTCAGTCCAAAAGGCATGCGATTGTATTCGTAGTGACCATGTGAAGTGGAAAATGCCGTCTTGCACTTATCCTCCTCTTCCATTGGAATTTGGTGAAATCCTGATGCTAGATCTAGTGTAGAGAAATATTTTGCCTTACCCAACTGGTCCAATATCTCGGTAATATTAGGCAGTGGAAAGAAGTCTCCTACAGTAACCTCGTTCACCTTACGGAAGTCAACTACGACTCTCATCTTCGTTTTTCCTGATGCGTCTGCCTTCTTTGGTACTACCAGCAGTGGTGCATTCCATTGGCTTTTGCTCTGTCTGACTATCCCGTCGGCAAGCATTTTATCTACCTGCTCGTTTATCTCCTGCTTGTGTTTTTCTGGAAGTCTATAAGGTCTTACATTTATTGGCGCAATATCTGGATTTGTAGTAATTCTGTGACTAGCTGCGTTCGTGTAACCCAGATAGTCTCCTTCTAAGTGAAATACATCATGAAATTCTTCACAAATATCCAGTAAGCTTTCTTTTTCTTCTCGATTCAGATGACTCGTACGTAGGTTGTCTCTCAGCTGTTGCATTCGGCTCGCGTTACTCGGTGTCATTGCTCGACATGCATAAACTTGCGTCATATCTGTGTGCTCTCGGCCTAGTGCTGCTATTTGTACACACGGCTGTTCCAGTTCTACATCATAATCGTTTGTATTCAAAATGCTGACTTTGCACTCACCGTCGACTGCGTTGGTGATGCAACTCCCCATGTATACTCCTGGCTGTAACTCGATTCCTTCGACGATACCTTCCGTGTCGTCATGTGTCTTTGCACGGACTATCTTCTCGCTTCTTCGTTCAAGCGATATGTGAGCTCCTGTGGCTCCTAAATTCCATGTCGTTCCGTACAATCTTGCGTATTTTCCAGATCTGAGCTCGACGTCATGCTTCTCGAGGAAGTCGCCTCCTAAGAGACCGTCTGCTTCTAGTGGAAAATCGTCTTTAACTGCGTAAAAAGGGTGCGATATGTGCCTATCACCAACCCTTATACTTAACCTGACCTTACATAAGGTCGCAACCGGTGTTCCGCCTATTCCTCTGAGCGTGATCACACCGTCTTCAGCCATCACTTCGCCGTCAATTTTTCCAACTTTTACTAGGCTTACTTCGGCTCCTGAATCTAATAGCATAGTTCCGTGTCTCGTTTTGAATTCATCTGCCTTGATTGTTGCATGGTTTTTCTGTTTAGATCCGTTTATTAGGCAATTTACTGGTACGACGCGATACGGTTGCCTGTCCGCCGCGCCTGCTCCTCGTTTCCCGAAGCCTCTTCGTCTCGCCTGCTGGCGTCCCTAGAATGACTTGGTTGAACCCGTTCCTCTCTTCTAGGAGGTCCCTGATTCTGTGATCTCCCGTAGCCTCGCCTATTTTCTTCGGCTAATCTAGTTCTGCAGTCTCGAATAAAGTGCCCTGGTTTCTTCCAAAAATGACAAATTATTTCAACTTTTCTTACGTATCTGCTTGGTGTCGGAAATCGTTGAGGATAACTGGATCCTGTCTTCGCTGAGCAACACTCTCGTGCAAGGTGTCCTGGCTTTCCACAGTTATAGTAATTATTTCCTCTGTTACCTTCTCTGTTGTTGCGCGGTTGATTGTGTTCCCGATCCGATCCGCGAATGGAGCCTAAATCTCGTTCCTTTTCTATCGCGAGTTCTTCTATCGCGACTTCTATTTCACGTGCATTTTTACAAGAGCGTATAAAATCACAAACTTTTCCTCGGTCACTGCTATCAAAGATCTCGATGTCCTTCAGCACTTGTCTCATGGTGACGGTATTTTCTGCCATGTTAGTTAGAGGGTGATTATTTCTTTCACGATGCCTGCTTTCGGTGCCACGATCACTATTCTTCTGATTCACTCGCTCGATACTTGATTCACTTGTATGATTCGACGATCCTCGCCGCTGCCACCAGTTGTTGTAATCGGGATCCTGAGATCCTTTATACAACTACAATTTTATTCGAGGATCCGTTGTCGAATTAGGAGATGGAACTCGGTCGTACAAAAGTGATTCAAGTTGATTAATATAATATAAAGTTTTACGAAAGGTTTTACTGATATCGGACTAATCTCTTATATAATGTCTCTTGCTCTGGTCGCGATGTTCTGACAATGAGCGCGTCGTCTGCCCTCCTTTTAATGACTATTTAGGAGGTCAGTGCTGCGTCCGTACATTGCTATGTATTTCGCCATACGACAGAGTTGTTGCTCTGCTATATCGCGTTAGCGCATTCCTGGATTTAAGGTGTCACAATTGATAGGTATTCGAATTGCAACACACGCATCGGTTTTTGGCCGGAAGTCATCGAAAAAATAGGCAAGCTGCCCTGACGACTTTTGCGCAAGGTTGTGAGAAGGTTCATATACCGATATTAAACAGTATATTTCCGGATTTACCACGGGTAATCACTTCAGAAATACAGTATATTTGCGCCTTTCTGCATACCGTATTTTACCGGCACTTCTACCGTATTCACGGGTACTGAACACAGTTTTCATACGGTATGAACACCGTTACCGTACCCTGTGTGAACCGACAAATTTCCTGGTCCCTTCAAAAAATTAGGTTTGACCGCAGTATGTGTACCGTAGTTCGACGATTTCGATACCGTATTCTCACCACATTCATACCGTATTCTCACCATATCCATACCGTATTCTCACCACATCCATACCGTATTTTCACCACATTCATACCGTATTCTTACCACACTCATACCGTATTCTCACCACATTCACACCACATCAATACCCTATTCGAACCGCATCCATACCTGAAAAAAAAATTCAATAAAAAAAAATCGAGAAGTGTGAGACAGCGACGCCTTGGCGGCAGAAGTCATGTAGCGAATTTCATTGAGAAATAGAGCTCTTCAGCAGATCTCAACCAACGTCGGGATAGCATGATTTCTAAAGGAGATTCCCTGTTTGCCTTCGTACCAAAGCGTCGCTCTTTTCTGAGCAAGACATATATCGGACTATTCTGTACATGGTATTTATTGATGACAGGAAATTACAATAATTCACTTTCTTCGCTAATGAGTAATTTAATTAAAAATGTAATTGGTGAGTTGCAACACTAGTTGGGAACAACTGCATTTTCCCGTCCGTAGTATCACGGTCTTCCATGCCTCGCATGACGAAGTAATATCGTCGGAGGCGGCCTCGATAATTCAGCAGCCGCATACTCGGTGCGTTTCGAGTACATTTGCCCTCTCACATCATCCATGGTAGCTGCCTAATTTCAATAAACGATTTCACCCAATTTTCAATAATATTAAGATTTAATAATCCATCCGAACACGTTATAAGACCTTCCGTGGTGACTGGAACGAGCTCGGTACTTTGACGCTTTCTTCCGGGATCACCACATGTCCCGTTGTATCGCTCGTCTCCAGCACACACTCCTTCGATATAGTCACCAACCTTCTGAAAATTATTAACACGCTGCGGAATGTACCTACTATTTTCTAGGTTATGTCTCTAACTTTTCATCGTATTCCAACGGGGGTATATCGAGGCATTGTACAACGGCTTTACGTAACGTCAGAGATGAACGCTACCTACACACGAGAGTCAAGGAAGTTTCACCAATTTTTTTGACGACTGATTTCAACACAAAGCTGAGTAACTATGCCAATACGTGCGAACGAGTATACCGCTTTGACAGGTAAACGCATGGCGGTGCGAACGCCGCGACGCTTATCGTCCTGCTGGAGAACTACCATAACGGTTTTAACGTATTTCATGAGTCATAAATTTCATATACTTTTGTTTCGCTGAATTAGTAGGATTTTTATATAAATAATATATATAAATAATATGATATAAATTTATTATTATTTATTCATTTTCATTCACGTTATTTTCACATAATAAATATTATTTTTATACTGATAATAAAATTGCTGTTTGAAATTATTGCAGTACAGAATCCCAATATACCCAAAATATTTTCCACATTTTTTTTTACAACATTGTTCAGGATTTCATTCCAAGGCGTGTACAGTGTTATACGCTTTATACGCTTAGGTGTGTTATACGTTTATGAATTATCCGAAAAATATCTAGATCCTTTGGAAAAATAACTTGTGAGCAGAAATACCGTCACATAACTAAGGTACATGGTACCGTATTTTTGGTAAAAAAATACCGTCGTACAACTGGATACATACGGTATTTTTGGAGTAAAAATACCGTCATGGAACTCGATACATACCGTATGTTTCGAGAAAAAACACCGCTTATATATGATTTACATACGTGACTCATACTCTGTTCGTGCGTACCTCATCTGCCATTACGACTGTGAACATTCCGCTTCAATACCGTATTATTAGTGATTACCTACGGTGTATAGACGGTATGCATCCGAGCTCAAAAATACGGTATTTATTCCTACAACACACAGTTTTACTACGGTGCGGTTACTCTGTTTATACCAATACCACGTGTTTACGGTTGATACACCGACGTTATACGTTGGTCAAAAGCCGTCAGGGTGACAATTTGATCACTTTTTTTTGTGCCTCTTCATGGTAATTTCGTTAACAATTCCAAGGCGATTCGTGTGACCCTTCAAGTAGAAAAAAGATGAATTACAAATTTCCAAAGTTTTACTTTTTAGCAATAGTTGTTAATTTTTCGCCATTTTCCTCACTTCATCTGGGGCTTTTTGCATGAGGCCTTGAGATATATTTCCCCGACTTGCTGTTCTATTATAAGTTCGCATTCTGTAATAAAAAATTTAAAAAAACAATATTTTTCGTTGATGACCACGCGATAGGGTAAGTTGTTGCAAAGTAACAACATGCCCCAAAAAAGAGTAACAACTAACCCCAAATGGCATTTTCTCATATAAACGTAAATTTTAGGCTCGGTTGATGAAATAAACTTAATTTATACGTCGGTATATGAAAACTAGATGTATCTTTATATACCACATAAAAATCTAAAGGCTATTTATCAAAATGAATTAAATAGACCAAAAATAACCAACACAAAAATATTTACTCACCTGTATTAGAAAGACACGTGCTCACGAGTAACGTCATTCGAGACCAATGGTCTTACTAATATGGTTGCCGTAGGTGCGCTGTTGCTTACTGATTCACGACGCACTTGGACCATATTTTTATCTCTATTCGTTTAAGAGTTATTTTGATTTGAACAACTTACCCCGGTAACTTTTAGCCCCGGTCTCCCCTATATGTGCCCTTACCAGTGAACCGGTTAAGGGGTTATACGCAGTTAGAAATGTCAAAAAATCGATTAACAACAAATCAGAATATTAGAAGCTGCTGATAATGCAGAGGGTTCATTTTATGGCCCTGGAATAGACGACTCCAAGTGAATTAAAAAAAAAAAAAAAATTTATATTTGTAAACGTTTTTTGAAACTTTAAGCGCGTTTTTCTCAAAACGGTGTTTTCAAAGTCGGTGAGAACGATTTCTCAAAAACGGCTCAACCGATCGGTTTGAAATTTCAACACAACCTTCTCAGATATAATCGGAGAAAAGGTCTCAATCAATCAAGTCGAGTCAATTTATGAAATTTATTTACTGACCTAGGATCGTAGTCTTTCATGTATTAGTTTTTCGACGCTAGTTAACTGAACTGTTTTATTATATTAATTATTTTATTATTTTGACCTTTGTAAATTCAAACTTGTAATTTTTTCCAATAAATAGCCTCTGATGAGGGCAGCATAACACTGCCGAAACGTCAGGCCATCACATTCATAAATTGACTCGACTTGATTGATTGAGACCTTTTCTCCGATTACTTCTACTTCGAGTGATACATTCATGATGAATAACTTCTCAGATATATTTTGCGGGGATTGATCGAAGGATTAAGATTTTCGATCATTATTTCTATTTTTTAAAACAATTTTACGAAAAAATTTTAGTCGAAAATCGGCATTTTTTCTCTTTGGAGCCGCCATTTTGTCAAAAATCAAAATTTCGAGTATTCCTTCGATCAATACCTAGATTCATCTATCCACTGACAGAATCTTTCTTATTTTTTCATTTTTGATAATCCAAACCAGAGATATCGTGCTCACCGCCAGACACCTTTTTTTGCAGGACCTCCAGGTGATCGTCTACAGGACCAGTGTAACTCAATATTTAAAAAAATGAAGAGTGCCGATTTAAAGTGAAAAGTTGCCATTACATGTATTAATACTTCTTGTAGTTGTCCAATAAATAGTACATTATGTCACTAGGCCGATTAAGTATTTTCCGACGAATTTGAGTTTATAATCCGAGCCGAAGGCGAGGATTATGATGAAATTCGTCAGAAAATACTTTTTTGGCCATGTGGCATACAGAATTTTATGTGTCCAGGCCAAAAACCGCGTTTAAACCGAGCGAAGCGAGGTTAAAACCGCGGTTTTACGGCCTATGACACATAAATCCCTTTTCAGAAAAAAATCGTTAAAAAACGCCTTTTTTCGGCCTTGCAACTGCGTATAACCCCTTAATATATATTAATTATATATTAATATATATATTAATATATATATTAATTATATATATTAATATATATTATTAATATATATATTAATAATATATATTAATGTATATATTAATATATATAGCAATAGATCCATTACCTTCCTAGGGAGGTAATGAAGTCGACGCTAGAAATGGGCGATTTTCTATTCGTTTTACATGCAAGAAAAAGGGCCTATCACATGCACGTGTTGAAAAAAATGATTATCAAAACAATCGTCGCTGAGGTATTAGTTATTCCTACCGTCCTTATTATTCTCTTTTACTTTACTAAATTACCATCGGAATTATATTATTTTTTCAGATAAAGGAAAGAATTATTACTGCGCACAAATGTATAATGATTTGCTGGGTATTGAAAGAATAGTATAGTTAAATAAGAACAGGTATTATTGTGCAAATATTATTGTGTTAATTCAAGTTTATTAATTAATGTTATTCTTTTTTTTCTTTGAACAAAGTGTCTAAAAAAATTGAAAAATTGTTTGCAATTTTTCGCTTGCGGAAATACTCCGCCTGACGCTTGCGCCAGTCTCTCGTCTGCCGTCCGGCACGGGTCCCTCGGTACTTGGGCTGATCTGAAAAGCAAAATGATTAGACAAAAAATTACTGACACAAAATTAAAAACATCAGACAGGCCGGCTGTCGGCGCGAAACAACGCATCCAAAGTTGAAAATTTCTAACAATATCACTTTTGCCCCGAATTTTCACATCTCGTCACTGTCAACCACCGCTTGCTGTGAACTCGGTTGCCTATACAGCGGCGTTCGACGCGATTGTTTAACTGGTCGTATCTCGCGACCGCGCGAACTTCGGTGATCATATATGTTCTTTGGGATCATTTATTAAGGTAGACCATTTCTATTACCCCTGTCATTTAATTTATAATCAAGCCTGATAACTTCCTGGAATTATTTATGTGACACGCGATGAAATGACTCTACATGATACGCATATGAAAATCAGGAAAATTCCTTAATGCAAACTGCGAAATAATGTTTGATAACTTCTTGGGATGACTTATGGTACACGCGATGAAACGATTCTACATGATACGCGCTTAAAAGTGAGGGTAATTGAAGAATCTACTTCACATGTTATGACGTCACCCAGTGTGATAAATACGATCTCAATCGCTTTCTAATATGTCTAACGACGATGTACCCGTTATGATCGAAGAATATGATTACAAACTACTCACGTTTCTCTGGACGTAACTCGCCGGTACACTGAGAAAACTGTATTTTTCCACTGACAATATTTCTTGTTCTGAGAACAAAACTTGGTATTGCTCTACTAACAATACATTTATTTTGCTCAGAACTATACGTACGGCGACGCAGCGTACTATTCCCATAACCGGTATTTTGCTGAGAGCAATACGTATTTTGACTACAACTAAACTCGCTCGGTAATACTTGGTATTTTGATAGGAAAAATACTTTTTTCTCAGTGTACCCGAGGATCCTTGACGCTCCGATCCGTCACCGTCGTCGGCGAGCTGCCACTCCTCTTCCTCGTCAACAACCGGAGAGCTACCCGTCGTCGCGTTTTCCGTCGTTTCCATACGTTTTGAAATGAAACCAAGTTACTTAAATCTCAACTCGCATTCAATTGTCGCACACGCTCACACACATGAATGTGCGCTATTACATGGACAATTTCCGACGCCTTCGGAAATAGTTCAGGCTTTCTGTATTAATTGAATAACAATACAATTTCAAACTACTCACGTTCAATAGTGGGTGCCGTAGATCTGGGTCCGGACTTCATTGTTTTTTTCTTATTTGCCGCGTCCATTGCAAGCTGTGAACGAATAATGTGCAAATATTGTTTATAAAATAATGAAAAATCAATCTGTAGTCAATCTGGTTATATAATATATCTGGGTATATAATATGGTACATTAGCTCGAAATTTACAGCAATCTATGAACTTACGTCTGGTTTGCTCGACGGATCCAGGTACAATAACTTTTAGCGCGAATATCACGTAGCCAGGTCATCATTTTGTACGTGAACACTTCTCATCACCACCTTGGCATCTATCTGTTTTGAAATCGGTAATATTGGTAGTGTCGACTCGCTCTAAATATTATCTGTCTCGCATTTGCTCTTTTCTCTGTACCGATACTTTGTACCCACACCTGTAATCCTCTTCGTAATCCTCTTTTTTCATATTTCCGAGAATATTCGCCATGTCGACTACTTCTATCTCTCTTCGCGGAACGAAATGTAGGTATTAACGATCATTATTATCAATATTACGAAGTGGGGGTCCGAGGCAAAGTAGAGCCAAGCGAACCATCACTTCGCCCGAATCCGTCGTGTGAGAACACCATCTGCATCATGACCAAGACGAAGAATAAGACAAAGGAATCCGGTGAGTCAAGTTGCTATACATTGTGACATGGCTAGTCACAATAACCCCCGCAATATTCAAAAGAGCCGAAACGAGCCGAGCCTAGCCGAGGACGATCGGTCATTAGGACCGATCGTCACTCATGTACCTGCCGTCTTAGCGACAAGTGTAATAAGAGTAGTTATCCAGTGTAATATACCAACCGACGTAAGGTCAGTACCTTTTTATCAACCATACCTTAACATAATCTAAATCCACGTTCGACAATCACACTCCTACACCTACGCTCACACACACCCGCATTATTGTATTTAGTTTGTAAGTAAGTTTGAATAAATCAGCATTTATAATTTCTACATTAATCCACATGCATCGAGTCAATTTCTCTCCCCCCACGAACGTCCTATCCCCATTACTTCGTAGTCGGATAGTCACCCGTTACAAATTGGCGCCCAACGCAAAAACTCACACTTCCCCATAAACTAATAGGACGTTAAACAAATTAAAACAGTGAAACACAGCACGTAGAATAGATAAATTCAAAGAAAAACGGTTAAACACACATACACACATACATACAAATGGCAGACCGGCGACAAAGCGATCCGCTGTTACCAAGCGGCACACAAGCACACGGTCCTATACGTGCGCTTTTTGAAAACAACACAATAGATATAGACGGTCAAAACGGTCAAAACGCACATAGATACATACAGACACGGGAGAATCTAATACAGTTTCAACCGCGCATGCAGGTACACGAGCCATTTAGAGACGACAGACAGTCAGGTGCATTCAATGCACAAGAAGAAGCGAGTAGCATAAACAGAGAAATGCAATACACGGGACAAAGCACGCGAATACACAACAACACACTAACACACTTCGAAGCACCAAACACACACGATACACAACGAAACCGCACACACTTCATTACACACGAAGGAACATCCCTCACAGACAACCAAAGAAGAGAAATCACAGGCGCGGAAACGTTCATAGGCACGAACACGCGTAACATACAACAAATGCAAAATTTAATAGACCTAGGTCCACAACTAACACAACCGCTAATGTATGACACAAAGACAATACACCCACAGACGGTACAACACTTTGATAATAGCCAAATTCACAAACCGATAATCCCAATTAAAGAAATCCAAGCATGGAAAATAAAATACTCCGGGTAACCAAATGAAGACCTGTATGAATTTTTACAAAACCTAAGAGACCTACAGATAGGATATACATTAGACCGGTTCAAAAAAATCGACTATTCTTTTTTTTTTAATTTTCGCATTGAAATACTTTCGGAGGGGTGAAAAAAGATGTCTGTTAAAAGCGGAGCTCTTAATATTAAGATTTAGAGGTCGCTCATCGCGGATTTCTATTTTCCATTTAAATAGCATAGGAATTTTTTTTTTTTTTCTTCAGAATTTCGTAGCTCACGAACCAATGAACAAATCCAAATGACTCTTACATATTTTGATAGGGGATTGAACACTCTAAAAAATGTATCTATCATTGTGGAAAAAAAATCACAAAAAAAAAATAGTTTACTCAACTATAAATTGAAATTTGAGCTTGAATAACTTTGGAAGGAGTCAATTTATCAAAAAATGATAAGAGAAGCTTTTTGTAGAGTGTTCAATTTCCTATGAAAATATGTTTGAGTCATTTGGATTTGTTCATTGGTTTGTGAGCTACAAAATTATAAAAAAAAAAAAAAAAAAATTCCTATGCTATTCAAATGGAAAATAGAAATCCGCGATGAGCGACCTCTAAATCTTAATATTAAGAGCTCCGCTTTTAACAGGCATCTTTTTTCAGCCCCCCGAAAGTATTTCAATGCGAAAATTGAAAGAAAAAGAATAGTCGATTTTTTTGAACCGGTCTAATATACATACAAGACAGACAGCTAATAGACAATCTCACACCAATACTAGACGGAAAAGCAAGACAATGGTACAGAATAAACAGAGGTAGATGGAACACACTACAAGAATTTGGAGAACACATACGACACACATTCACAGATACACGACGTAGAGATAGAATAGAAGAAGAAATAAGAAACTGCGCACAGGGAGAAAACGAACTAATCTCAGAATTTGTGATAAGAATTAGGACATTATTCACACAGTTAAACCCACCATATCCACTAACACAGGAATTGGAAATGAGATATAGAAAACTTAAAATAGAATATAAACAATACATAGGAAGATACGACATAAAAACGTTTGAACAATTAGAAAGCGCAGGTAAACAATGGGAAACAGATAAATCATGGGAAGAAACGCGACAGAACATGGTTAGAAAACAAACTGCACAACGGGCAGCATACACACACAGACAGGAAACCCCACAAACACAAACACAACAACGTAGAGTCTTACTACCAACACCAAACATACCACCAACATACACACACACAACACAGCCAAAACCACTAACACAACCACCACGACGCCCAGCACTCACATACACATCACCACTAAACACGCCACAACGATACACACCACAATACACACCACAACAATACACGCGTACAGACACATCAGAACGCCGCTGCTTCAATTGCAATACACCGGGTCACATGAGATGGCAATGCACAAAACCTCAACAGTCGGGAAACGAATAAGGGAACAACCAACACGGGTGGAGGCAGTTCCCCAGACACACAACACATACACACCCGAACACGTAACATTTACCATGACACACAATCCGCGCGACACGAGATTCCACATAAGAGTAGAAATGGACGGATTAGAATTCAATGCACTTATAGACACGGGATCAACACACTCGTATCTAGGACAAAAGATCGGCGAAATTTTGAAAGAAAGACACACAGGCATACAAGACACACCGAACACAACAGTATTAGCAGCAAACAGCTCAAGCGCGGGGATAGCAGGCATAACAACACGACTAATGAGAGTAGGTCACACAAGCAGATGGATAGATTTCGGGATTATACCTACACTAGCGTGGACATGCATACTAGGAATAGACGCGATCAGACAATTCGGCATGAGATTAAACTTCGTAGATAGCAACTGGTCCATGAGCGAAAAATCACACATAACATATAGGATGGAACAATGGCCAGATTCAACACCAACACCGATACAAAGGCCGAATAAACAAAAAGAAAGCAAAGATCAAGAATTAATTATAAAAGTAAACGATATAAAAGAGAAAGTCACAGAAACACACAAAGAAACAAGCGATCAGGGAACACAAACACACACTAAACAAGCAAAAGCAGCAGCGATGCAAGAAAAATGAGCGAAAAAGGCATCAGAGCAATCACAAATCACAGACACACAGAAACAGAACGCAGCAATGAGAGAGGAAACAAACACTCCACCGAAGAGAAAAGCTTTATTACCAACTCCAAATTTCCCACCAAACCCAAACCTATATAAAAATTACACATACACATACACACAAGAGCAAAACACAGATAGAGTAGAGAAAACACACACAAACATCCCACAAAACCGAAAAGCCTTATTACCGACCCCAAACTTCCCCCCAAATCCAAACTTATATCCCAGACATCACACACCGCGAATCTGCAGCGGAATACAACAACTCACCGACACACAACACACAGAACTACAAACACTATTAAGAAATAAGATCACATCACTACCAGGACAGCTGGGACGAACACACTTAACAACACACAAAATAGACACACAAGGACACGCCCCCATAAAGCAAAGATATTACATGGTTTCACCTAAAATCAGAGACGCGATACACGCGGAAGTAGACAAAATGATCGGAGAACACGTGATAGAACCATCCAATAGCGAATGGTCGAGCCCGATAGTCATGATAAAGAAACCAAACAACACATACAGATTTTGTCTCGACTTTAGAAAAGTAAACTCAGTATCACGTAAAGACGCATACCCACTACCGTACATGACAGCAATACTAGACAAATTACGCGCAGCACAATACATATCTAAACTCGACTTAAGTCAAGCCTATTTCAAAATACCATTACACGAAGACAGCAGACACATAACATCATTTACAGTACCGGGAAAAGGACTATATTAATTTAAAAGGATGCCATATGGATTAACGGGAGCGCCGGCGACCTTCCAAAGACTCTTAGATAAAATAATCGGACCGAAATCAGAACCGTACGCCTTTGCATACCTAGACGATATAATAATAGTTACACAAACATTCGAAGAACACTTATACTGGCTAGGGAAAATATTAGACAAAATCACACACGCAGGATTAACAATAAACCCGGATAAATGCGAATTCGGATGCGCGCAAGTAAAATACTTAGGATACATAGTAGATAAACACGGATTACACGTAGACCCAGACAAGATACAACCACTGACAGACTACCCAGAACCTAAAACACTTAAACAACTAAGAAGACTAGTAGGAATGGCTTCTTGGTACAGACGATGCATCCCCAATTTCGCACACATCACAGAACCACTCACACGATTATTAAAGAAAGAACAGAAATGGACTTGGGGAGAAGAACAACAACACGCAACTAACACAATTAAACAGATGCTCACAACACCACCTACACTAACATGTCCCGATCACACACTTCCATTCCAAGTACAAACAGACGCTAGTGGAACAGGTATAGGAGCGGTACTCACACAAACAAAACAAGATATAGAACAAGTAGTTGCATACGCCAGCCGTGCACTAAGCGAAGCGGAACGAAAGTACACAACGACAGAAAGAGAATGCCTAGCAGTAATTTGGGCGATACCAAAATTTAGAACGACGCTGTAGTTGGCCGCAGGTTTCAGCCGCCAGTTATGATGATTCTTTTATTATCTATCACAAATCGTCACGAATCATAATGTTGACTCAAACATTGAACTCACCAGAATTGTGCCGGAATGCGAGAATTAAAATTTTTCGGGCAGGGGTCCCACGCCCCTATTCGTTCCTGGGTTTCGCGCAAGTGGCGGCTGAAACCTGCGGCCAACCACAGCGTCGTAAATTTAGACCATACTTAGAGGGATATCAGTTCACAGTCGTTACAGATCATAGCGCATTAAAATGGCTACACAATTTAAAAAATCCGACAGGCAGATTAGCGAGATGGGCGTTAGAACTACTCGAATACGACTTCAACATAATACACAGAAAAGGCTCAGCACACCACGTACCCGACGCGTTATCACGACTACACGAAGACGAAGAACAAGCACAGTTAGTTACGCGCGATAGAAGACACTACAGACAAATGGTACACACACAAAAAGACACAAGTACAGACACGACCAGAGAAAAACGAATCATGGAAAATACGCGACACACACTTATATTTCCATAGACCCGATCCACTGCACTCCAACCTACTACCCGACACAAATCCATGGAAACTAGTAATCCCAAAAGAAAAAATCACACAAGTACTACACGAAAATCACGACACAACACAGGCAGGACACTTAGGGATAGAAAAAACATACCAGCGCATAGCGAAAGAATATTACTGGCCGGGAATGTACAGAGACACAGTTAACTACGTACGCAAATGCGAAATTTGCCAAAAAACAAAAGTAGAACAAAGACAACCAGCAGGTCTTATGGGACATAGAATCATAGAAGAACCATGGACAGTAGTAGCATCAGACATAATGGGTCCACTGCCAATATCCAAAACACGACACCAATACATTATAGTTTTTCAAGACCTATACACAAAATGGAGCGAAATCATACCACTTAAAAAAGCAAACGCTCAGACAGTAGAACACGCATTACACACACATGTCATATCACGCTAGGGAACACCACGCGTAATACTAACAGATAACGGTACACCATACATAAACAAACTGATACGCGAACTAACACAAAAATTCGGCATCAGACACACAACCATACCCCCATATCACGCACAAGCAAACCCAGTAGAAAGAGTCAACAGAACAATAAAAACCATGTAATCGGAGAAGGGTCTCAATCAATCAAGTCGAGTCAATTTTTGAAATGTGATGGCCTGACGTTTCGGCAGTGTTATGCTGCCCTCATCAGAGGCTATTTATTGGAAAAAATTACAAGTTTGAGTTTACAAAGGTCAAAATAATAAAATAATATAATATAATAAAACAGTTCAGTTAACTAGCGTCGAAAAACTAATACATGAAAGACTACGATCCTAGGTCAGTAAATTGACCCATATACAAAACTGATAATATTTAGTCAAGGACGTTATATAAGCATTGTAGACGAAACAAATATTGGTAGTCAAAAAAAGTCACATAAATACAAGGATTAACTTATACTATGGTAGTCAGAAGGAACTTTAATTGCCTTATTATCTTATTCTAGTTGGTGATACGTGAAAAAACTAGGTGTCAAAGATCACCATAATCCCACTATGAAACGAGCTATGTGTCGTCCTATGTTAGTGGAAACGTTAAATGAGCAAGGTGGTGTGACGACGCACTTTATATACGTTGTTAACTAGGTTGTCACAGGTGTTTACGTGAAAAAACGTTGGCCTCAGAGACTACCTCAACATAAACATTCATTGACGTCAGTCTTAGGTACTGACGTCAGTCATTGACGTCATTCGTAGAGTGTCAACATTAGACGAGCCTTAGTTAACAACGTATATAAAGTGCGTCGTCACACCACCTTGCTCATTTAACGTTTCCACTAACATAGGACGACACATAGCTCGTTTCATAGTGGGATTATGGTGATCTTTGACACCTAGTTTTTTCACGTATCACCAACTAGAATAAGATAATAAGGTAATTAAAGTTCCTTCTGACTACCATAGTATAAGTTAATCCTTGTATTTATGTGACTTTTTTTGACTACCAATATTTGTTTCGTCTACAATGCTTATATAACGTCCTTGACTAAATATTATCAGTTTTGTATATGGGTCAATTTACTGACCTAGGATCGTAGTCTTTCATGTATTAGTTTTTCGACGCTAGTTAACTGAACTGTTTTATTATATTATATTATTTTATTATTTTGACCTTTGTAAACTCAAACTTGTGATTTTTTCCAATAAATAGCCTCTGATGAGGGCAGCATAACACTGCCGAAACGTCAGGCCATCACATTTCAAAAATTGACTCGACTTGATTGATTGAGACCCTTCTCCGATTACTTCTACTTCGAGTGATACATTCATGATGAATAATAAAAACCATGATTCAAGCGTACATTGAAAAAGATCACAGGGAATGGGATATACACTTACAAGACTTACAATTCGCATTAAACACAAGTACACACACATCAACAAAACACACACCGGCATTCCTAAACCTCGGAAGGGAATTAAAGCCGACACAATGCCTGCGAGATCAGCTGGAGAACGAGGGAGACATAGAGATACAAGACACAGACAAATGGACGGATCACCTACGCAGACTCCAGATAATCAGGGAAGAAGTCCAAAGACACTTGACAGAAGCCAACGAAAGACATGCACACTATTATAATCTAAGACGTAGAAATACGGAATTCAAGGTAGGAGATAGGGTTCTTAAAAAGAATCACATACTCTCTTCAAAGGTAGATCACATAGCAGATAAATTAACACATAAATACTCTGGACCATACATAATTACAAACAAAATTTCACCAACACTATATGAATTAACAGCAGAAAACCGAAAATATGCCGGAAAATGGAACATAGAAAACCTGAAACTGTACATTTAAAAAGACATATAATTAAATCCTCATTCGATATATTACAGAACCGATAACAATGGACAGACAAACAAAACAGCTATCAGCAGCTCTCCGGGGACGACTCGGGAGGACACCCCTCCTGCAAACACCCGGACAGCCTATACACGCACACCGCTACGCAACACAAGACATGCTACGAACAGACAGACCGATACAACACCAATACAACATACACCCACCGACAAACTCACGACGCACACTAATACCAACACCAAGACAATACACGCTATTCATAGCACCAACAGATAAAACACCACAGAAAATACCACTTCTACAGACACCCGGACTACCACCACACGCACACAGATATCCAAACCCACCCAACACACACGAAACACCAACACACCCAACACCAAGCACATCCAGACAACAGACCCCATACGAACGAAAAAATAAACCGACTACGGACGCACGAGACGAAATTACAGACCTAATTAACCGGATAGACGCATAATTTACAGTAGCAGAAGAGACAGACAGATACATCAAATACAAAAACAGAAACACGAAAAAATACGAGACAACACCCACACAACCACCCCTAATAGACTTAGACAACTTGCCAGACCCCATACCACCAACAACACCCCCACAAAACACACCGACAATCACACTACCAACACCAAGCACATCCAGACAACAGACCCCATACGAACGAAAAAATAAACCGACCACAGACGCACGAGACGAAATTACAGACCTAATTAACCGGATAGACGCACAATTTACAGTAGCAGAAGAGACAGACAGATACATCAAATACAAAAACAGAAACACGAAAAAATACGAGACAACACCCACACAACCACCCCTAATAGACTTAGACAACTTGCCAGACCCCATACCACCAACAACACCCCCACAAAACACACCGACAATCACACTACCAACACACAGTACAACAATGAAACACCAAAGACGCACACGCACCCGAGCACACCCACCCTTCCCGAAACAAAACTTAGTGACACCCAAGGAACAGACAGAACATAAAACACACGAACAAACCACACAAGACACAGAATCAGACTCCGAAAACGGTACATATGAAACAGCGGACGAAATGGACATAGACACAGACACACTAATAATCGAGATAGACGACACAGACACCACACTAGACACTATACACTGAGAGAAAAGTTCAGTAGCCACCACTTGAGACTCGGGTAGCTACTACCTGCCTCTGGCAAGTAGGCATAGGTTCAGTTGTGGCTACTTCGGTACACGGAGAAAGATCCCTGGATTCAGGTTACCATACTGCTCTGGTAAAAATTTTACGGTAATGAGTACTAAAGTTTTGGCTATAATTATGAATGTGTACATTTTGCAGTACGTGTGTGAAAGTAAAAACTACAAAAAAGTTACGGTAATCCCTACCGATGTCATTATGGCAAATTGTATCGACATTCTAGTGTCGTATACTTTTTGCATAGTGGAGTGTACTAGACAAAAAGAAAATTACCACAATTTGTGGAAAATTTCACCTGCTCCGAGGTGAAAAGACTAGAGGGTCGGTTAAATCTACAGATCGCTCCAGCCGCGTTTATTGTAACCCCGGTTTGGCGGACAAACTGAGAGTTATAAGCTTTACCAGACAAATATAGTAAGAATTATCGTTCAGGCATACTATCCATATGGGCACCACGATTGTGGTAAATATTACCTTCATTACGGTATTCTGAACCGGGGATTTTTCTCCGTGTAGGCAAGTAGCTACTACTTGCCAATACAAAGTACGCTCAGCTTGTATGGCGTGACTGTGCATGCGGCAAGTTGTAGCAGCCGAAAACTCCGGTAGCTACTACTTGCCATATAGGAAGTAACCATTACCCTGCTGACATCGGTAGTCTCTACTGAACTTTTCTCTCAGTGTACAATAAGAGGAAGACGAGGAAAGGAAAGAGAGACGGAGAAAACAAGGAGAGAGAGGGAAGAAGACAGAAATACAACACGACAAAACGACAGAACAACACTAGAAAACGAGAAAACCAACAACACAACGAAAGAACGACACAACAGCAGGAGAAGACAACGAAAAACAACATACACTAGAGAATAAGGTAGAAATAACAGTACAAAACAGAAAAACAGGTAGATAAAACATAAAATCAGATAACAAAATAGAAATAACAGTACAAGACAGGAAAATAGTCAGAAACAATAGCACAAACATAAAGAGAAATAACACAGAGATAAAAAGCAAAAATTTAATTAGAATAGTATAGGAATAAGAGTAAGTAAGTAAAAATAGGGTAGTAATAAGATGAAAAATACAAAGAGAAAACCAGTATTAGTTATAAGAAAAAAAAAAGTTCAAAATAATATACAAATTTATTAGAAAATAAGAGAAAGACAGTACAAATGAAAATAGTATATATATTATGTTACTTACTACACCAATATCTCAGCTGATGGCTGGAGATACGGTGCTAGTCCGCGTGAGTGTCTTTGTCACGGGTGTGATTTGGAGCTCCTCTCGTGGAAAAAGTGAAAAACCACAAAATACCCTATTACAGACTCAAATCAGAAGTCAACCGATTTGAGCTGTTTACCTACTGAGCTTGGATCTGCTTCGCTAACCGAGCCTGCGCGACAGACGCGGATTGAGCATATAACTCAACCGTTGCTGCGATAATACAGAGCTGGGTGTCGCTAAGCGTACCAAGCTGTACGACTGGACTCGGGATTGGGTTTTGCACCCGCACCGTAGCTGTCGTTTGTTAACTGCGTATAAAGAAAGAAAAGCTGAAATGTTTAGAGATTGTTAATTAACAGGAGATGGGAAATTGAAAGAAAAAGATATCGTTTTAACAATAGATAATGTTTAGTGAAATCAAATCGTTGAGCACAGGAAACGATACAAAAAAAATAGCTCATTGAGCGTGGAGTTTTTATAATGAGAAATTATAAGAAGAAAAAGATAAATTAAATCTAAATTAAAGCTAATTTTCCTAGTTAGTGAATGTTTCAGATTTAGAGTTTTCAATTCTAGATTTGATTTGTCCGAGTTCGTTAGGTTGGTTAATCACGGTTTTCAATACCATGATCGATGAAATTGCGCCGTTAAATATTATTAATGCGACTTTTACGTTAATGTCTAATTTTTTACAGTACATCCAAAATTAGTAAAAACTATGAAATGAGTGAATGTGAGTTTTTAGATAGACTTGTTTTCAATATCAGAAATCGCGATTTTAATCACTTCAATTTTAGCAAGTATTGAAATGCGATTTAAGAGCGAATAAAGGTCACGCACTATTTTGGCTACGTGCCTAATTAGCAGTTAATACGAAGTGACTCGACGGGCGCTTTGCCACACAATCGGTAGCTGTTGCCTCCGCGGACCCCTTTTTATACCGATATTCCGCGGGGTGCGCGGAATCGCGGGAGGCGTGGAGTCACGGGAAGCGCGGACTCGCGGGATGCACGGAACTGCGGGATTCCACTGCTGGATGGACGTGCTCCGGCTGCGCTGGCGGTAACCAACACAGCCGGAACGTTACAATTAATAGATAAGACACATGACACACACACACACAGAAAACGGTTCACCATATAGGCTTCACCCCGCATGGGGAGGGGGGAGTTGTGACATGGCTAGTCACAATAACCCCCGCAATATTCAAAATAGCCGAAACGAGCCGAGCCTAGCCGAGTCACTCACGTACCTGCCGTCTTAGCGACAAGTGTAATAAGAGTAGTTATCCAGTGTAATATACCAACCGACGTAAGGTCAGTACCTTTTTATCAACCATACCTTAACATAATCTAAATCCACGTTCGAACAATCACACTCCTACACCTACACTCACACACACCCGCATTATTGTATTTAGTTTGTAAGTAAGTTTGAATAAATCAGCATTTATAATTTCTACATTAATCCACACGCATCGAGTCAATTTCTCTCCCCCCACGAACGTCCTATCCCCATTACTTCGTAGTCGGATAGTCACCCGTTACAACATTAGACTGTTTCAAATGAAACGAAGTTTTTTTTTTTTACTTCCCACCGATGAAGCAGTTCGGGGCAGATATAAGGAAGAATTCGCACCGAAGCAGGTGCAGAAATAATTTTTTTTGAGCTGGCGCCGAGCATTTTTCTTTTTTCCATTGATTTAACATAGGAATTTCCCTAATTTTTTTTCAATAGCGAATTTGATGATCGAAAATCATCTTCATTTTTTGGCGACAATTCGAGAGAGATGTTAAATACCAGCTATAGATGTTATTGACGATATTAGATGGAAACAAACATTATAAGATCCATATATTATTCTTTAATGTTGAGTATTTCATGGGAATGAATGGCTACAATTTTGTTTGTTTCCATGCAACGACCGTCGATAACATCTATAGCTGGTATTCAACATCTTTCTCGAATGGTCGCGAAAGAATGAACATGATTTGCGATCATGAAATTCGATATTGAAAAAAAATTAGGGAAATTCCTATGTTAAATCAACGGAAAAAAGAAAAATGCTCGGCGCCAGCTCAAAAAAAATCAGTTCCGCACCTGCTTTGGTGCAAATTCTTTGCTATATCTGCCCTGAACTGATTCATCGATGGAAAGTAAAAAAAAACATACTTTGTTTTATTTGAAACAGTCTACTATACATGTACGCTAGACTGTTTCAAAAAAAGCGATTATTTTATTTTCCTCAAAAAACATTGAAAAATCGTCAGAGTATGTCTAAACAAAGACCCTGTTCAAATGTGAGCCCTTAAGGTGCTTTCCTAGGCAATTCCACCAGTCCTGAAAACATCGTGAAAAAATGTGATATTAAACGGAATATCTCTGCCTGGGCTCCGAAATCAATGAAACGAAATACGTCGCGCAATTCTATGTGCGACTCCGAACATGTACAGCCCAAAAAATGTTCGTTTTGCGCGAAAATAGAGAAGATATCCGTGAAAAACGTTTCTAAAACCGTTTTTCGTGGATATCTTCTCTATTTTCGCGCAAAACGAACATTTTTTGGGCTGTACATGTTCGGAGTCGCACATAGAATTGCGCGACGTATTTTGTTTCATTGATTTCGGTGCCCAGGCAGAGATATCCCGTTTAATATCACATTTTTTCACGATGTTTTCAGGACTGGTGGAATTGCCTAGGAAAGCACCTTAATATTAATATTTAGAGGTGGCGCTTTTCAATTTTCTATTTTCGTTTAAATAACATGGGAAAATTTTTTTCTGAACTTTCGAATTTTATTACTCAGAAACAAACTACCTTACAATAATAACTAAGATAGCTTTTTGTAGTAAATTTGAAGCTCTATAAAAAAGGTTTGAATGAAAATTTGCGTGAGGCGAGCCGTTTCGGAGGTATCAAGCCTCAACCATTGGACTGTTCAAAATAATGAAAATTTCTACTCATAGGCGACAAAATCGACTCATACAACTTAATTACCCATTATTATAAACTTTAAAACCAATATCTATAAATTTTTAATAAAATGTTGATCAAAAAATTTTATTAATCAACAATGAGTGATTAGTTTTATTGATCAATTATCAAAAATACGGGTATATCACAAATAAATGGTGAAATTTCATCATAAATTTTAATGACAATGTATCGATAATTTATTTCAATTTTCAATTTTTATTTTCATTTTGTTTTCATTTTTTGTTTTTATTTTTATTTTGAATTTCAAAAAAAATTTCTTGAATAGATATAACTCATTTTCAAAAGACTCAACAAATTTATAAAGAATTGAAATGAATTAATCATACATTGTAAATGAAATTTCATCATTTATTTGTGATATACCCGTATTTTTGATTATTGATCAATGAAATTAATCACTCATTGTTGGTTAATAAAATTCCTTTGTTTGATCAACATTTTATTAAAAACTTATGGATATTGGTTTTAAAGTTGAGGATAGTGGGTATTTGAGTTATATGAATCGATTTTGTCGGGTCTATGCGAGGGGCTATCACAGCCGTAGTCATGGTGTCACTTGCGACTGTAGTCAATCCGTAGTCGCAATGTAATCAGTGAAATCATTGTAATCACACATTGAAATCACTGTATTCATCCCAATCAACACACGATGGTATAATAAACGTTGAGAAAGAGTATGAACCATAAGTTTAGAAGACGTTCGTGAAGCACGGATAATACTCTTCAGAATGTCCGCCACATAAACGTTATTTTTCACGTTTATTAACCCATTTTAATACGTACTATCGGAAGGTTTCTTAAACGAATATTTGTTCAAGTTTATTATTAGTTATATTTATACGTTCAAAGTACGTTGCTCTAATTCACGTATAAAAGTAACCCAATTGTTGATGTACGTGGGATACGTGTTTTAAACGTATCATATGAACGTCAAGACTACTACTATAGATGATGCAGTGAAAAGGGTATGGCGTATAGGTTTAAAAAACGTTGGAGTTTAATTCTCTTCAGAATGTCCGCCACATAAACGTTATTTTTTACGTTTATTAACCCATTTTAATACGTACTATCGAAAGGTTTCTTAAACGATTGTTTGTGCAAATTTATCATTAGTTATATTTATACGTTTAAAGTACTTTGCTCTTATTCACGTATAATGGGAACCCAATTATTGATGTAAGTGGGATACTCGTTTTAAACGTACCATATGAACGTCAAGATTACTACTATAGATGATGCAGTGAAGAACGTATGGCGTATAGGTTTAAAAAACGTTGGAGTTCAATTCTTTTCAGAATGTCCGCCACATAAACGTTACTTTTAACGTTTATCAACCCATTTTGATACGTACGATCGAACGGTTTTTTAGGAGAACATTCATGCAAGTATATCATTGGTAATATTTATACGTTTAAAGCACGTTGCGCTAATTCACGTATAATGGCAACCCAATTATTGATGTACATGAGATACGTATCCTACACGCATTATATAAACGTCAAGTCCACCACTAGATGACGCAAAACCGTACTACCCAATAAACAATGCACCTATACTTAAATTCAGGTAGAAAGTCCGCTAAATAACGCTTAACATATGTATAAACGTATGAATACATTTGATGAACGTTTTTTCAGGCGGGCATTCTTCTCGAACTTATACGTCGTGTTCATTATGAGTACACAATCGAAGAACTGATTCGAAAATCCTTAATCCAATTCCACAGCGAATTCTCTAGAAGATATGTAATACACACATCAAAATTGATGAACAAGATCCAAGTAATGACATGTAAAGATGGATGAAATCTTGTATATTAGTTTGTATATCGGACGAGGCTGCTTACGTCACTCAAGCATAAATCGATGCCCGATACGAATAACAGCACATTTCAGATTCCGGGTGAAAAGGAGCACGTTTCAAATTCCGGGTGGAAAAGAGCACATTTCAGATTCCGGGTGGAAAAGAGCACGTTTCAAATTCCGAGTGAAAAAGAGCATGTTTCAGATTCCGGATGGAAAAGAACACGTTTCAGATTGAGAATGAAAAATAGCACGTTTCAGATTCACTCGAAAACTGGCACAATTCAGGTTGAACCGAATATTAGCAAGTGTCAGGTAGGTTTATTATGAGATTGAATTAATCATTCAATGATAAAATTGAATCGAGTTTTTGTGCGTAATTGTGCATTTCCAATTTCATAATAAACCTACCTAACACTTACTATAATGAGTAATATTCGCTTCACCTGAATTGTGCTAGTTTTCGAGTGCATCTGAAACGTGCTATTTTTCATTCTCAATCTGAAACATGCTCTTTTTCACTCGGAATCTGAAACGTGCTATTTTCCACGCGGAATCTGAAATGTGCTCTTTTCCACCCGGAATTTGAAACGTGCTCTTTTTCACCCGGAATCTTAAATAAGCTGTGAAATATTCGTATCGGGCGTCGAAATAATATGTACTTACCCTTGCAGTAACCTCTTAAAGTCCAAGCAGACCCAATCAAAGGTACAGATTCAACTCTTTCTTCAAACCCTTGATCCAGATGGACGTACAATATCTCAACAAACACGAAATGTCTTATATCAACAACAATTGGACTAATATCCACCTGAAAGTCGTATAATAAACATTTATACGTACGTAATATACGTGAGTTGTACGTTTTCCAGGCGTTTTTTAGAGTACAGTAAGAATACACATAAAATTGATTTTTATTTGGATATGTCTTTATTTTTTAATTTGCAGGTAAGCATAATATACATTCAAAGTTGAAAGTTAACACGGTGATAAACTTGAGCCACCGAACTTCTTCGTGCTACAAATTAAAACGATTTTTTCCAGCGGTAGTTATAAAATATACGTGAGTGAACAATAATGATAAACTATAACAATCACCAAACTCCTTCGCAATACAAACTAAAATGACTTTTTCGCAGGTACAGATATAAAATATACGTGAGTGAACACATAGTGATAAACTGGAGTCACCGAACAGCCTAGAACTGCGAACTAAAATGACTTTTCTCCGGTGTAGTTATGAAATATACGTAGGTATAAAATAATAATGATAAAGTATATCAATCACCAAACTCCTTCGCAATACAAACTAAAATTACTTTTTTGCAGGTACAGATATAAAATATATGTGAGTGAACACATAGTGATAAACTGGAGCCACCGAACAGCCTAATACTACGAACTAAAATAACTTTTTTCCGGTGTAGTTATGAAATATACGTAGGTATAAAATAATAATGATAAAGTATAATAGGCTATAAACCATCTAAAACTAATTCAAATATGGATAAAGCTGTTGACAAGGTCATCCAACGTAAACTCTTGATTGACTTATTGGTTTTTGCCCGACTCATACAGGTATCTACTTTTCGCAAGTTTTAGCCAGCTTTGTACTGCATCGATGATGAATTTATCGGACGAATGCTTTCCCTTAAACTGGACCTTAGCAGCATCTTTTTTGACAAAAAACGACAACTTTTTTACATTCGCACATAAGGATTAATATATATTGTACACTCAGGCATTTGTCATCTGTAATCCAGTTCAAATGATATCAATATGTTCAAAATGAAATGAATGAAACCATCGAAGAATGCATATTTGTAATAAATGTGCATACCCATGATAGCTGCCATAACCTTGACTCCCTTGAAGCTGATTTTGTTGTTTTGTCCTGCCCAATTGAACTTCATCGCCAGATTATTAGTGAGCAGGAATCGCAGCATTCCCATAACACTTCCTCTCTGACAGGTACCTCCGATGGATGACAGCCTAGTTTTCTGCGGTTATACAATATCACAAAATATATTTTTTAGTTTTTGTTCAAGTTTTTTGGTGTCACAGTGGTTTTAAGCCTTATTATTTTTATTGATAATCAGTCGTCATCCGAGAAGTGGTGATGATTCTATTCATCTCAAGCGCTAATGACTATTCAAAACTAGCACCATTCAATTAATTGTATATTTTATGATTCTTATTCGTAAGTAGATATGCTATCATATAGGTATCTTGTCAATTAGCACAAATCTTTGAGAGCACAAAGAGCATTAGCTACACGGTAATCACATTTATATTCATCATCATCACTCACCAAGTATTGGAAATGAACTTCGGATTTCAGAAGCTCCTCAAATGCATGGAACGCGTTCATATCCTTCAGGGGAAACTCAGGCATTCCAGCAGGTTTTTTATTCGGTTCCAAGAAAGCCTCCAACGTCATCAAAATTTGTGAGATTAATTGACGCTGTTCTTCTTGGTCATCGGTTATTTGTTTAAGGGGGTATCTACACCTTTGAATCTTCAAAAAATCGTTTTTGTTTTTATATTTTTTTTGGAATGTTAGTGACCTACTTTACCTGCAAATAAATTGGCGTCCGAAAATCTAGAGGATTTGAAAATTTATAGCCATGACAGTCCTGAATTGCGAAAAAGCGCCGCCGTGCGGCGCGCGGACGCTCATATTGGTCCCGTAAATATTGTACAGTACCGCCAACACCACTGTCTTGCTTTTTTTTGACGTTTTTACATATTTTGCTTTTGAATTTTATTTTGTGATCTTTCAATTCTTTGTAATTATGATTTTCGTACATATTTAATTTTCAATATTCTTTTGAATTGTGATAATTGACAGAACACATGGCTGCGATCTACATTTTTTCGAGGTTAGGTGTCTAATTGTTTGTAAATAGTCGTGCTGTCATCACGAATTCAAACCAATAGTAATTTTCAATATTGAACAAACACAGTGTATATATATCTGAGATGAGATGAAACGTCGCAATCGAAAGAAGATATGATCCATCAAAAAAGTGCATTTGAAATCGATGCCAGGAGACTACACATTCAGATTTCTAAAAAGATGAGTATTTCTATAATATATTAATTGCGAAAGTTTGATAAATATTATAAGAAAAAAGGTATGATTGATGAAAGATGGGAGAATTTTCGGAGTACTGACAAAAATTGTGCTAGCATCTTCTGAATCTCAAAAATATTGAAGATTAAGGAGAGACTTCGGTGAAATTTTGAAAATCGCTATTAGAGGTTGTATAAAAAAAATCCTTCCAGCAGTTTTTGAATAATGTCAGTATAGACTCTAAAAAAAAATTTCAGCCTCCTGCGATGAAAATGTAAGCGCATGGAACCTTGCGAAGAAGATTTTTCTCACCGCTGTCAAAAATTCCTTGCATCTACACTTTCATCGCAGGAGGCTGAAACTTTTTTTCACTATCTATACTGAGATTATTCAAAAACTGCTGCAAGGATTGTTTTATACACGTCTTTTCAAAGTTATAAGAATTAAAAAACCTGTTTTTGCCAAAAATTTCACCGAAGTCTCCCCTTAAGAATTCTGAAGGATTTTTATGTTTTGAAAAATTTTGATCAGATTTTTCCTGACCCAATTCATTCTTTTTCTAGCAGCCTAACTGGACACCTACCGGACACTGTTGTTAGACAGAACAGGTCAAAACTTACTACAAGCCTACGCCTGGCACATGTGTCTAGACTCGACTCATAACACATCGATACAAGAGCAGCTGCGGATCCAGCATATTAATCATAAGCAAAATCTTAGAACTTGATTTTCTGTAGATACATTTTCTTGTCTGGGAAAAGTAGAAAATAAAAAAAAAATAAAAAAATAAAAAGTTTAAAAGTTGATTTCTGGAGAATGAATATTTTGACCGGTTGTCGTAAGAATCAGGAGCATCGTTGGACCGATTCTGGAGTTTGTGGTCTTCAAATTTGTAGAATCGAAGCCTCTATCATATGAACATAGAATTTTTTGATATTACTATTTTTGGTTGAGATAATAGAAGAAGTAGAGAAAAAAAATTGAAGAATTAGAAAAATCTCAGTAAAAACTAAGCGAGTCAGGCAATTTTCGCAATATCAAAAAGTTCTATGTTCATATGATAGAAGCATCTCTTCTGAACAATTGAGGATCAAAAACTCCAGAATTGGTCCAACGATACTACTGATTCTTTACGACAACCGACCAATTTTGTATTTTTCTATATTGAGCGTTACTACTATCAGGCTCAAAGTAATATCCAATGTTATATATGGATAATGAGGGTCAAACCCTCCCCAAACTTCATGATTTTTTCGGATTTGATCAGACTCTCAAATTCGCTGTAAAATATCAATCTCTTTTTCAGAATGTTAACCCATTTAAAGGTGGGGATACCCCCTTAAGCCTTTTCAAGACGTTTTCTTGAAACGCACCATTGTTCATAGGCTGGATCGATGGATTTTTCCCAGAGTTGTGTGCCGTTGATGGATTATGGTTCGACGGAAAAGTAATAAATGTACTCGAATTATCTGAAAAATGGTCTGCTAGGCGATGAGGAGTAATATTACGGTCTGGTATACTTCGGCCAGATTGTGAACTTCCGGCGCTGCCTTTATTCTTCGATCCCAAAGTACGTTCAGATTGTAACGAAGTACTGCGTACATTCGAACAATTGTTATCTCTTCGAGAATCTCTTTGATTAGCTGATAAGTCACTCTGCGCAGTGAAATGATCGTTATCTTTTCGAGAATTTTTGTGATTCGCCTGCGAGCCACTCGGTGCAATGAAATGCTGGTCATCTTCTTGAGAATTTTTATGATTGGCCGACGAGCTACCTGGCGCAATGAAATGATGGTCATCTTCTTGAGAATTTTTGTGATTGGCCGACGAGCTACCTGGCGCAATGAAATGATGGTCATCTTCTTGAGAATTTTTATGATTGGCTGACGAGCTACCCGGCGCAATGAAATGATGGTCATCTTTACGAGAATCTTCACTTTGACTGGAGGAATCCTGTGAATTTAATGGCTGCTCCGGAGTGTTGTGTTTGCTCTTCTTTGATTCGGATTTACGGTGCCTATGTCTTTGGCGCCGTTCAAGTATTACGTAACGCTGTTTTCAGCTATTTTTGACCCTCCCCCCCCCCCCCCCCCCCCCCATAGTAACGCCCCGTAACGTTCGTAAAGACACCCCCCCCCCCCCCCCCATCCCCGTTACGTAACATTAGGAAAAAAAGCATTTTTCGAAAATTACATTGAAAATATAACTTTTATTTATTTTGTACAACACAAAAGACGGTACGGATATGAGAATATTCCTTTTCAGGTTTGATATAAACTTAGTTAAATTATTAGCTCTTTTATACTATACTTAACTTCTTGATACTATAGTTATTTTTATTATTTTTATTTGGTACATTTTTAATCACAGTTCCGTTAGCGAAATAAAACACATTCATACTTTAATTGCACTTCATTCGACAAGAATATAAACAATGCGCACATGAGAACTTAAAATAATTCGCGACTTTGTACTATTACTTCCAAAAAAGAAAAAAAAAAAACTATTATTACATGTCTGATGAACCATATATTTATTTATGCATGCACGTTCTGAAACTGAAAAAAATGTGAAAAAATATAGTAAAAGTCTTCGGATAAATACTCGTTGAAACAGAGAAGACGTGCAGTTAATTCTGGAGAATAACGATTTCTGCAGATTCGCATTTGATGAACACCGGTGGACATTATTAAAGCTCATCCTTGTCGGTCCACGGAGCTTCCATCCAATCTTTGATTGAGCTTATTACAGGCAATGGTGTGCTCTCTGTAATATCTCGTGGAATAGTCACTAGGTTATCAACGTCTTCTTCTGCGAGCCATTCCACATCTTCGGATTGTGTTGAAGGGTCCAATATAATGCACATTAATTCTCGCGCCCTGCGCGCAGCTACGCGTATCGGTCTTATTTTAGCCGGTGTCTCGCTTGACTTAGAATGGAAAAGTTTTGCGTGTATCTTCATCGACTTTTGAGACGCAAAATATAGTCCACACGATTTGCAAACCCGATTATCGAGCTGAGCTTGCACGGAAGGGCAATACGAATCATAGGGTATGATTTTGAACCTGCCCATAAGATTCTCAGGTTTCAAATCAACTGAAAGTCTTATAAAAAGAGGTGCGAATTTCGCCGTTTTGCAGTTGACTAGATCTGGTACTACAAGTCGAGATTCTGTCTGCCATAAAGGAAAAGGTGCGGGTAAAAAGCCGTCAGGCAAGACAGATTTCAGTCCGCTTCGGCCTTTATTGCAACAGGTTCCAATCTCATCACATTTGACGATTTGTAAAAAATATTGGGACTCTCGAACATGGCGGGCGTACCAATTGGAAGATTTTTCTATAATCTGAGGAATTATCTCTCCTGGAGATTTGTACTCAGCCAACACTGCGTATCCGTCAATGACTATGTTATTCCACACTTGAGATAGAACGTTTCCTGCATGCTCAAAATTTTCTTTTTCCAAGGCTTCATCAACTGTCATTCCTCTCGAATTTAAATGAGTTCCAAAATGATCATGAGGTAAAATCAGCCCGGCTAACTGTCTGCTCAGAGGTGCCATACGTCGTTCTACTCGATTGTAGGCACTCCTCCCTGGTGCGTTTGTCGCAATGTAAAGAGCATCTAAATCATAGTCAATAAAATGCTTGATCGCATAGTTGATCACATTTGTATACCTGGGGTTTTCATCTGGCCCACCGTCAACAGTAATGATCATGATAGGTTTAATTTCACTATTCGATTCCGATCCACCAGTTTGTCCACCTCTCGCATTGTGAGTAGTATCAGTACCAGTACGATCCATCATCACATCATCAGTTGTCTCTTCTACAGACTTACTACTTACGGTTCTCGTAAGTTCTTTGAAGACTTCCAGACTCAATAGTCTATCAAGATCTGCTGCATGCGTACCTGCAGTGGAAGAGGAATGTTTTCCGCTCCTGATAGCAATATAGGTCGGACCAGAGTATGTGACTGCATCTGGGCGTCCCATACCTTGTTCCTGTATCACAATCCCGGCGTAAACAGAAGGAATTAATTTGTGCCGTTCAGCCACGACCCAATCATGGTCTGGGAGTCGCACACGGTACTCGAGATGCATCAATAACGGAGTTTCCTTATTCGCGGCCGTTATTCCTAAAGGTACCCGCGCCTTATCATATGATAAGGCGCGTCCTGTGATATGAAAGTGACCTGCTGTGGACCCAATACCGATGCCAAGGTTTCCAAATTCCGCAAAGTCGCAGTAGCGAATTCCGTATCTGGGTGTTGACGATGCAAGTCATTCTTCGCCCGACGTAGCTGCACCGGAACAGTATTAATATGGCGCTTTCCTTCTATTGAATTGGTTTTTCGTGGTAGCAGATGGAGGTATGTACTACTTCGAGACAGCGTGTACCCCATTTCTAGAAGTTCTCCATGTAATTGTGATAAGTTTCGGCAACTCCTTATCATATTGGTTCTCCGACGTTGATCAGCTGAGCTGCCGTGGATAGCAATGTTGATTATTGCATCCAGGAGAGCAGGCTGCTTGTCAACGAGTCGAGGCCGGCCAGGCTGGTCACGAGGAGCCAACGCCTTGGAAGCCTGTGGATTTTCTTCGCAAAATTTTCTCAATTTTGCTTTGACTGTTTTTCTATATTTTTTTTGTCTGTGGGCATTTTGAGCTTGTGTCTTCAACTTGGCTCGTTCCTTTCCAAGTTTTTTGGTCGCGTCTCTGATTTTTTTTTCAAAATTGTCCATTACAAGCCCAGAATCTCGAAGACTACGAAGATGCTCAACTTGATCTTGAAAAATTTTGATCTTTCGCGATGTTGTCTCCTGGGCAGGCTTAGGGTATTCTACTCCTGGTGGATCATCCTCAGCTTCCGAATTCTCGTTGGGGTCTTTTCTCGTTTGTGATTCATCCTCTGGAGATATATTTTCTTGCCCGGTTATATTAAGAGTGTTTTGCAGCGAATGTGATTCCGAAGTTTGAATAACTCTCTATAAATAGCGAAATTATGGCTGTCAATTCATAATATACTATATTTAATTACTGCTATTGTCTGCCAGAATCATTCTCTTCTTTTAAGTAGAAGTTGATTATCAAAATAAAGTTGAGGAGTTCGAAGACAAAATTATCAATTAGACTCGCGGAGATATTATTACTGTTGAAACTCTAAATTTCGTACTGTCGTTTTCCATAGATATTCTTACACACATACCTCCGATAATATTGGCGTAACGCTGTTAATAATAGATGGTGAAGCAGACGTCGCTGGAATATTAACAGCAGTTTTAGTAGAGCTCTGAAAAATGTGGATTAAACGTTTGATGGAATAAAGTAGAATCAAAATATGCATTTATAGTTAATTCTGCGTGCGTATCAGACTAGAAAATATATGCAAATCATGCGAAAGATGATTTCAACGTACCTTTGAAAAAAATTCAAAATATTTGAACTTTTCTTTTTTGTGGCATCGACTTCAAGAGTTTTGATCCGGGCAGTGATAGATTCATGAAACTCTTTACTGCCAAACTTGTGAGTTCGTTTTTCTGTTTGCCATATCTCATTAGTTTCTTTTTGGGATTGCTTCGCAGTTTTGTTAGGGAAACACTTTTTGTAACAGCCAAACAATTTCTGGTATAAGTCACCGGCATTTGAGGACATTGTGTAAAGCACGTGGTGTCAATGTTTGCATCGCGACACGTGTCTGTTTAAGACTACTGCTGATACTACACAGCTGACAGCTGGTAGATACACATTTTCGGTTATAACCCCCTAGTGGAGAACCACTGTATTATATTCCGTGATGCAGTTACTCCGCAAGCCGCTAGATGCCAGATATTGGCAGACAGTGCGTGCAATGGCGCACGTGAAGTTTTCCTGCCTTCGCGACAAATCGTCCTTTAGTAGACTTTAATGTAACGTAATGTAACGCCCCCCCCCCCCCCCCCCCCCCCCCGTAACGAACAGTAACGTTCGGCTCGACCCCCCCCCCCCCTTACAGCGTTACGTAATATTTGAACGACGCCTTTTATGTTTACCGTGTTTACGCGACGCCTTCGTAGAATTTTCAGTGTCAGATGATTGAGTGCTGCTACTATGCGTACGTTTTCTACCTGTTTCTGTGTCAGCATTTTCGATTTGAGATTCCATCTTAGAATTGCCGTCCTCACCTTCCATTTCACTTACTACATTCTCGGATTCAACCTGGTTTTCCTCGATGTTCGAAGCTAGTGGCTCCATTGTCACACTATGTGTCGTCACTCCTCCGTCTTCTGAAGTACCGTTGTCAACAATTTCTTTCAGTCGATCCATAATAGTTTCCTAATCCACTGAAAAAATTAGCTCCAAAAAATGAGATCTTGACACCTGAAGAAATTTCATGCAGGATATAGCCACCAGGAGCGTACGGCTTGATTAAAAAAAACTAGACAGGATTCGAATAAGAGTGCTGAGAATTTATATTCACGAATAACTCAAGCTTATGGTGTATGGAGATGAAAGATATAATTGATTCTTAGAAATGCTGGGCATAAGAGGTATGTACATGAAACTAGCCATGGATTTGCAATTTCAAAGACCTTAATTTTGTCAGGGCTTCTGAAACTGGAATTTTATTTCTAGCCTGACGAATTTATGATTGAAATCGAATCCCAATAACACGTCACATCTCCGACGTATAAAAATAGGACGAGTGTCCGCCTGAAGAACGCATAACGCACGTATGTACTGTTACGTTTCGGTTCTTGAGCGATACCATCGGTATCGCGAACCGAGTGTAATTGTGAGTTCTTTGCTCGATTTTATATGTTCTAGACCTTTATATTGTTATATTTGATGAATTCACCCCTATATATTACTTTCATACGATCTAGATCAAGTAGTCTATATGATAAAAGACATCTCTCAAAATATATGAATCGCCGTTGCCGTATCAATAAGTATTATTGTAAAACAAATTAGTCTGTCTTTAGCCTCGTACTGAAGCAGACCTGTATTTTCTGAATACATAAACCTTTTGCCCAATTGATTATATTTCATCTGATTCACTTTATTTCCCTCGGGAATCCATAAATATTAACTTATTATTACAACAAATATTAAAAATATTACATTGGTGTCAGAATCGGGATCTTACCGAGATCGATAAAGTGAATTTTTGAAAGAGAGTTCGTGATTGTGAAAGGATTTAACAAAAAAAAAAGAATTTGAAAAAGAAAAAGCAATGTCTTCTCGTCGACGAGCAATCATCGACGAACAGGCCCCAGCACCTCAACCTCAGGTTGATATCATGGAAAGACTTTTCCAAACTTTGGCCGCACAACAGCAAGCGAGTCTAGCTGCTCAGACAGCTCAACAAGAAGCAAACCTTGCTGCTCAAAGAGAAAGAGAAGAGCGAGAAGATCAAAGAAATCGCGATCGTGAAGAACGCAAATTAATAGCCAAAAGAGAAGAAAGAGAGGCTAATCTAATAGCTCAACGTGAGCGTGAAGAAAGGGAAGACAGACGTCTTCGAGAAGATCGAGAAGAACGCCGAGCAGAACGCGAAGCTAATTTGGCAGCTCAACAAGCCACCTTATCTCTCCTGATGAATCGCCTCGAACCACAACAGACGATGTCACAAACCTCGACACCCCGACGATCCCCGATGAGGATCGAAGAGGTCATTGAACCAGTTAATTTACGGTCTGTACAAAACTATGGGGAAGAAGAACCTTCCCCAACAATACGTAGACCTCGTACGGGTGGAGCGACAACTTTTACGCCACACACCCGTACTGTAGCCCAAAGCGACCGAATTAGAAGTACAATTCGGGACGCACGAGGCGTAGAACATACTAATTACATGGCTGGTGACCAAAACATGTATAATACAACCAATAATCTTCCTCTCAATTTATCTCGCGCCGGGAGTAGTCGCGATAAACAGATTAACGATACAATTATTACTCGTAATGAAGGTTATACTGAGTCAACAAAAAAATCGTCTAACCTTAAAGTAAATTTCTTTGACGGATCAATTCCTTGGGCTGATTATGAGCGACAGTTTCAAATAATTGCAAAAGTAAACTCTTGGTCCTCTATCACTAAGGCCGGACAGCTTGCAGGAAGCTTAAGAGGTCCTGCCTTGGCTGTTCTATCGGCTCTGGCTGATTCAGACATTGAAAATTATGATAAACTCAGTGCAGCCTTACGTTTGAGATTCGGAAATCAACTTATATCAAAACTATCTTTAACTCAATTAGACCTTAAAAGACAAGCTAAAGAAGAAGGTCTTGCCTCACTCGGAGTAGAAATAGAAAGATTAGCTAGAATAGCCTTACCCAATTGCGATGAACCTACTAGAGATATGTTAGCTTGTAATAAATTCATAAATGCTATAACCGATCCAGAATTGAGACATACTCTTAGTCTGACGGGACCTTCTTCCGTCCAAGAAGCGGTAATTAAGGGTATGGAAATCGAAGCATTAACAAAACACCATCTAGGAGTAGGAAAAGTTCGACGTATCGAAACAGATAAAACTCCTACTTTTCCTAGTAAAACCAACGATTCCGAAAAAGCTACTCCCAGGCAGCAAAATAATTATAATAACGGATATAATAATAATAACTATAATAGAAATAATAGTAATAATAATTATAAAAGACCAAATTACGGAGACAGACCCCCGTTAAAATGTAAATATTGTCAAAAGATTGGACATGACGCCAATCGTTGTTTTTCATTAGAAAAATTAAATCAAGCCAATAACGAAAATTCTTCAGATAAAAAAATGTCGTGGAGGAAAGATAGTGAAAATAATACAGACAATTCTCATAAAATTTCAGAAAAACCTCAGGGTTCTTCTAATCAAAAAAACTAATTATTGATGATTTAGAAGGGCGAAAGTCATCAAGTGTTCGATCCATCGAAAGCCCTATTTTAACACAATTTTTATTAAGAAGCCTAAGACAAACAGGTTTATATGCGCGAGGGACTGTCAACGGAATTAACTGCCTCTGGGTGATAGACACTGGGGCAGAGGTCACAGTAGTCCGTTCGGATCTCTTGAAATCTATTAATCATTCTCAAAATTCTGCTTCCCTTCGAACTGCTACAGGAGAAATAACTCCGGTTTTAAAAGAAGTTTTAGTTCAGATTAACGTGATAGGGTGTATCGATTCTTCACATAAAGTTTATGTAGCAGATATTGAGGATGAAGGGATCTTAGGGATTGACTTTCTTGCAGCGCATAATTGTGTTATTTCTACAGAAGGGAATTTATTAACGTCAGGTCGACACGAGATCGCTCTTTTAACTAATAGGAATAAAACATCTGATTTTCCTCATATTCAAGTAATAGATCTTTCTAGAGAAGAATTAATTTCTTTTCCAGTTCATTTAGAAAATCTCTTAGAAAAGTCATCTGTTGGTTTAAATCCCATTCAAAAAGAGAGATTCAAGACATTAATTGAAGAATATCAAGATGCTTTTGCTAAAAATAGTGACGATAAAGGAAGAAGTACCATAACGACTCATACCATCGATGTAGGGAATAACGCACCTATAAAACAAGCTGCCCGAAGACTTCCATTAAATGGTCGAGAAGAAGTAGAGAAGATGGTCAACGAAATGCTAGCCATCAACGTAATAGAACCATCTTCAAGTCCTTGGGCTTCACCAATTGTTCTTGTTTCAAAGAAAGATGGAACGAAGAGATTTTGCATCGATTATAGGAGGTTAAATGACATAACCAAAAAAGATTCTTACCCCTTGCCGAGGATAGAAGAAACCCTTGATTTAATAGCTGGAGCAGAATGGTTCAGCACTATAGACTTGCAAAGTGGATATTGGCAAGTAGAAATGAATGAAGATGATAAAGAAAAGACAGCCTTTGTAACCGGCTTAGGAGGATTATGGCAATTCAAGGTTATGCCTTTTGGGTTATGCAACGCCCCTGCAACTTTTGAAAGAACAATGGAAACAATTCTAAGAGGAATTACAGAAAAGAAGTGTCTGGTATATCTAGACGATGTAATCGTTTTTGGAAGAACATTCGAAGAACAAGTAGAAAATCTTACTGAAGTCTTCTCTCGCCTTAGACAAGCAGGACTCAAAATGAGTCCGAAGAAATGTCATCTATTACAACGAGAGGTTCATTTCCTTGGACATATAGTCTCCGCAGAAGGAGTGAAGACGGACCCTACAAAAATAGAAAAAGTATCAGATTGGCCCCGTCCTGTAGATAAAGAAGGTGTTCAAAGTTTTATAGGGCTCTGTACTTATTATCGTCGTTTTGTTAAAGGATTCGCCTCAATAGCTAAACCTCTTCATCATCTAACAGGGAGTAAGGTTCAATTCGAATGGTCTCAGGAATGTGAAGAAGCTTTTATCAGATTAAAAACTTATTTAACATCTTCTCCTATTCTTGCTTATCCCCAAGTAGAACAACCTTTTATTTTAGACTCAGACGCTTCTCTTTCAGGAATAGGTGGAGTTTTGTCTCAAATCCATGACAGAAATGAAAGGGTAGTCAGTTATTACAGTCGAGTCCTTAGTAAGACGGAGAGGAATTATTGTGTCACTCGTAGAGAACTTTTAGCTGTAGTAAAAACAGTAATACATTTTCATCATTATTTATATGGGAGAAAGTTTTTGATTAGGACAGATCATGCTTCTCTTAAGTGGTTGCTTTCTTTTAAATCTCCAGAAGGACAGGTAGCTAGGTGGATAGAGAGACTGGGCCAATATGATTTTGATATTCAACACCGCGCTGGATTATTACATGGAAACGCAGACGCTCTATCCAGAAGACCTTGCGAAGGACCTGTCGAATGTAAACAATGCACCAGATTAGAAAAACAACTAGACGAACCTTATAAAATCCGATCAATCACTTTTGAAGGAGATCTGAACCCATGGAAAAAGGCTCAACAAGAAGATGAAGTTCTATTACAGATTAAAACATGGAAAGAATCTGAATTACGCCCTGAGTGGCAAGATGTTTCTGCTAAGAGTCAAGATCTAAAAATCTATTGGACTCAATGGGATTCTCTGTTTTTAATGAACGGAATATTATATAGAAAATGGGAATCTCCAGATTTGAAGATAATTAGATGGCAGTTATTAGTACCAAAGAACAAAATAGAAGACATCCTCAAGCAATATCACGATTCACCATCAGGTGGACATTTCGCTTCCAATAAAACCTTAGGTCGAATTAGAGAACGATTTTTCTGGGCTCGTTATTGCAGATTATTTTACTAAATGGCCCGAGGTCATCCCTATCCCTAATCAGGAAGCAAAGACAGTTGCCCAAGTATTTGTTCGAGATTTTGTTTGTAGATATGGGACTCCTCTAGAATTACATACCGATCAAGGTCGTAATTTTGAATCAATTTTAATAGAAGAAATATCAACAGTTTTAGGAATCAGAAAGACTCATACAACCCCCCTTCATCCTCAGTCTGATGGAATGGTAGAACGGCTAAATCGAACTCTTCTAAGTTATTTAGCTTCTTTCGTTGATAAAAGTCAACGAGATTGGGATGAGTGGATTCCTCTTTTTCTTCTATCTTATAGATCAGCTGTTCATGAGACGATTAAACAATCTCCAGCTTCTATGCTTATGGGAAGAGATCTTCGGTTACCTTCAGACTTAGATAAGGGACCTATTCCTTCGCCAGATCCTCTTCAAACGGATTTCGTATCTGATTTAAGAGATAAATTAGAACAAATTCATGATTTTGCTAGGGGAAGAATTGAAATCGTTTCAGATAGGACAAAAGCTCATTATGATATTAGAGCTAGAGATCTTGAATTTAAAACTGGAGATTTAGTATGGCTCTTTCAGCCTAGACGAGAAAAAGGACGTTGTCCTAAATTACAATCTAATTGGGAAGGTCCTTATTCAATAATTGACAAAATAAATAATGTAGTTTATCGAATACAAAGATCTACTCGTACGAAACCTAAGGTGGTACACTTGGACCGTCTGGCTCCTTATAATTCAGATAAACTTACTCACAATAATAAAATAAAGAATCTTCGTTCTTTAAATATAGATGAAGATCATTCTGTAAATAATAATTTCTCTCTTCTAAGAGATGATCAAGCTTTTACTTTGGATTCTTCCAGGTGGTCTGAGGAACTGCCTTATGGAATTAAACGAAGAGATTATAGACCTTTAACTATCCTCATTGAAGGAAATATTGGATGTGGTAAAACGACGTTTACTAAAAGATTTTTAAATGATAAAAATATTCTTACACTATTAGAACCTTTAGATGAGTACCGTAACGTAGCTGGTGAGAATCTCCTAGAGAAAATGTATAAGGATCCTAGCAAATATGCATATCATTTTCAACATCACGCAGCTATGACAATGCGAATTAGACATTTAACTCAGACCGCGTTACCTAATAAGATTATGGAAAGGTCTATTTATAGCTGCAATTGCTTCGTTGAGGCACGTAGACGAATGGGAGATTTTGAGGACCTTGAAGCTCATCTTTTATTAGAAAATGTTAGGGTTTTGGTTAGCGAGTCCCCAGCCTTCGAAGTAGATCTGATAGTTTATTTGAGGTTATCTCCCGAAGAGTCGTTTTCGCGTATAAATTCACGCGCTCGTTCAGAAGAAGACGGTATTCCTCTATCTTATTTGAAAGTTCTTCATGAAGTACACGAGGATTGGTTAGTTAAAAAGAAATTTGCGACTCTTCCAGCACCAGTCTTAATTCTAGACGCCGAAGCTTCCGCAGACGACGTTTATATGAATTTTTGCGAGGTTATGAAACCATATGATTTCTAGCATAGACTCAGAGTAAACTCGGAACAACTCGGAACTATTCAGAATAACTCGGAAGAAATCGGAACTAATAGTAAAACAATTCAAATCGTGTCGATAACGAAAACTACTAAAAACAAACGAAAGATAACGAATATTTTAAATAACATCAAATAAATAATGATACACACATATAAAAAAAAAAAAAATAATAATAATAATAATAATCATAATGAGAAGAGAAATAATGAGAGAAAGATACATTTATTATCAATTAGTATTGTTTATTGTTAATTATAAATTTTAACATTCCGTAATGAGATAATTTTGATTAAAGTAATATTTTATTTCTCGAATTATATTAATTTTAACGAATTTTCTTTAAAAATGATTCAACATTTTTTTTTCCACGACGTGCTTCACTAGAGTTTTGAGTTTCTTACATTCTTCACAGCCTTCTGGATTTCCTGATTCGATTAATAAGGGGATTTGACACATATAGCAGGTGTTGAAACTTCCCAGTGTAATCAACGGACCGATATAAGTACGATGAAGTGGACGTAGTCTAATTACATCCTCCATTGGCACTCTGAAATATATATAAAAAAAAAAAAAAAAAAAAAAAAAATAATTAATTAATATTGATTGAATTGATACCTATTAAATTAGTTATCTATTAATAGGTTGAATTTATTCGACATACCTAGCTGTGTAGCAATTGGGGCAAGTCCTTAGTGGAGAGTTTCTTAATGTTACTGCACCCCCTTTAGCACACTTGACTCTTCCCCATTCGTTGTTAAACCAAGTTTTGGTTTCAGGAATATTTACTCCTAATAAGGAGCCCCAATTCAACTGAGAAACTAAAATTCCAAGAACGATGGCTTCTTCGTTCAACGGCTCCATGATCACGAATGAAGCTTCTTCTAGCTTTCTCCCCTTTCTTATCTTTTATTTCTTTTCTTTTGTTATAAACAATTTTGCATTTGTTTAAACAATTTTTCATTTATTTATAGACGTCTTAATTAAAAGGGTTCATTATAGGTCGTTTAAAAGACCCTCGTTTATTTCAATCTCGAATCTCGTCAAAATACTACAAAAATATAACGCTAGGTGTCGTTACAATAGACTTATATAATAATGGCGTTTAAATGAAAAGAGATCCGAGCGGAAAATCTAAATATAGGTTATGTTTTAGTTTCCAAACATTAACCCAAGTTTTTCCAGCTCCCGATATTCCGATAGTAGGATATTCTATTTAAATGACGAAATGATATTCTGAGACGAGAAGAAGGAAGCCTAATTCATCCCATCCTGACCTATTATTCCGGTTTCCTCACTTCTATTCAGATAAGATCGTTTCAATTTATATTTATAACATTTATTTAATAGAATAATTTAATTTATTAATTTATTATATTTGAAATAATCTATCTAATATCAAAAAGTTTAATTTATCATTTGAAAGAAAATATTTAAAAAGGAATTTATAATTTTGATTTAAAAGAGATTTGAAAGGAATCTATAATTTTGAAGAGTTTTTAGAAGAGAAACTCATATTTATGACCTTATTATTTCGAGAGAATAACATTTGTCCTCCCATTTAGGTCGTATATGATTTATTTCGAAGAGGTTTGGAGTTGGATCTCCTGGAGTTTAGAATCGGACTTTCCGTTCCAGCCTTTGGTCCTTCTACCCCTCCATCCCCTTCCTGTTCCAGTATTCAGGACTTTCTTCATAACGACCAAGGAATTCTTCATCTTGTTCCTGAGTTTCTACTCTTATTTCCTGATTCCTGTCTACTGTTCCTGTATTCCTGAGTTTCTACTATTGTTCCTGGTTCCTGTTCTTGAAGATTTTTGTAAAAACCCATGTTGTGATATTAAGTTAGACTATCTTTTTAGAGGTTTTCTGTGGTTTCCCTACTAATAAGAAGACGAATGTCAGATAGTACTTAGGAAAATTTTTAATTATTTGAGCCACAGCTCCGATTTTCCTAAATAGAGCACATAGATTTTATGATTCAAATACCGACTTGCTAATCCTTATGATGATTTTAAATAGACAATTTTTATTATACTTACCTTACGAGTCGGGTCGACTCTTTCACTAAGGGGGGAGTAGTGTTATATTTGATGAATTCACCCCTATATATTACTTTCATACGATCTAGATCAAGTAGTCTATATGATAAAAGACATCTCTCAAAATATATGAATCGCCGTTGCCGTATCAATAAGTATTATTGTAAAACAAATTAGTCTGTCTTTAGCCTCGTACTGAAGCAGACCTGTATTTTCTGAATACATAAACCTTTTGCCCAATTGATTATATTTCATCTGATTCACTTTATTTCCCTCGGGAATCCATAAATATTAACTTATTATTACAACAAATATTAAAAATATTACAATATCAATAATTTAAGGTTCCCTATTACGGACTTGAGTCGCCGTGCAACTAAAGCCGCCTCCCCACAGACCTGAACACGTAAACGCGCTAAGGCTGCACTTTACCCACCTAACCTTTTGATTTCAGTTATGTTAAAGTTAGTTTATTCCCAAATTTTCTAAACAATACAACCTGCTGTGCCAGACCTGAGTGCGTCAGAGACACACTAAGGCTGTATCTAGCTTTGGTTGGTTATATGGATGAAGAAAAACCTGGAAATGGCGGATAAGGGATCTGCATAGAATAACTTACTTTTAGTTAATCAAGAAATTCGATTTATTTTATTTTATCCTAACTTACGGTTGCAACCAATGATTAACCTATATTTACAATGTTGCTTACTTACTAACTCTCTATATCGTAGATTTAATAGTATCGCTAGGCGATATTTGACAGGCTCGTCGTTTTTATAAGGAAAATTCCGTTCATTTTGAAGCTAACGAATCTAATTTGTTCTACTTAACTATTTTGTTCGATTTGATTTATATGTCTTGCTTTTAATTTTATATTTGAAATTGTATATAATTGAACTATAGAATCTTTTACGAAATGAAGCTAAAGGATCACTAGGCGCTATGCCTTTAGTGTCCGAACAATAAGAGCGTAGTGAGTCAATCAGGTGCTATACCATGGAATTGCTATTTAATAGATGCGCGGTGAGTCAACCCGGTCGCTTTGCCGAAGATTGCTCCTGCTGAGAGCTGTGTCTCGATTTATATACTGTTTGTGACGTCATGCGACTTGTCGCTCTCGTCGAATATTCTAGATCGTTCGACGTCCGCAACGGTTGGCGTTCGAATTATTAACGGTCAGGCATAGGTCGCCTGATCCGTTACAGTACGTAGAAACCTTTATTATACGAATTTCAGGCGGACATTCGTCCTATGTTTATACAGAGCGGATATGTTCCGTGTTTGTTAGATTGTGAGTTTGGGATTTCAAAACCAGAGGATGTCAATGAGCGCTATACATTTTTTGTATAGCATGTGTTACGTACCGTTTGTATCCAGTACTCGATGAACAGAGTATATTGGCCAAGATTTCGCGTACGGAGTTCTCCGCTCAACAGCTTTACTAAACAATTTGTCAGTTGCCCTTCGTGGCTAGTAACATCTCGTATTGTTATCCACTAGCCACAGTAGAGGAATTACAGCACATGTTCTGTCTTCACCCTTCATAAATTCCACGACAGCATACATGTTTCGTCAGTCCGATCTTGTGCAAAAACGTCGTCAATGTAGTAAATATACATATAATACTGGTCTTTCAATTACAGACGAGGAAAAAAAGAATTAAAAGTCAACGTTCCAAGAAACATCGTATCTATATCGTGTATACTACGTAGTTTAGTCGCGAACAAAGACAATTAATTTATTTAAACTTTTATTTGATGAAGTATCGGAAAAATGGCAAAACCGTTTTCAAAGGGGAACCTCATACATTTATGGGATATTTCATTGACGAAAAAAGTGGTTGGGCCGCTATAACTTTGAGCGAAGTAAATCCCTAATTTCGAAGACCGTATCGGGTACCGATATAAGCTGTGTACATATCTAAATGGAGTTCCAATGCATTTGTACTTTCCATCAATGTGAAAAATTTGTTCAATCACATAAACTGCTCGACCAACCGCTACAACGTTATCTGGACGTCGAGTTGAAATGTTTAAATCGTGGTCGGCCAGCGATTCACATTCGAAGTAATCGTTCGTGTTCTCATGCGGATACTTAACTCGTTTAGGGATGATGCTTGTTGCCGAACATTCGACTTCTGCATCCATAGTGTCTAACTCGGCAACCCTATTGCTTATCTGTTGAAGAGGTGACTGCTTTGAACGGACCCGACGCTTTATCTGGTTGAGATAGCTTTCAAAAGGAAAGCAACTATACTTTTCTAATGGCCCCTACTTTTCTACATCATCATAAATATGAACTAAAGAATGGATATTATAACTAACGAAAAAACGATCATATATCCGAGCGGACTGTGAAACAAAGAACTCTATTGCCTGCTTTGCAACATCAAGATACGAGGAGATCAGTTTTTCGCTAGACAAATTGTGATTGCAGTATGAAGTAGCAAAAAATGACGATACTTGACGTCATCAAGAATATTGAATGTAACAACTGGACCTGCATAAAGTAAAAAGAATCGAAATTCCGTGGCCTTCCACCGTTTAACGTTACACAAAGTACGAGGTTTTCGAACGAAATCTTTTGTCACGTATGGTCGTATAGTTTGTATATTAAAATCGATTGAAGCCAGATTTTGTCGTGAAAGTTTACAACATCGATCTCCCTCGATCCATTGCTTCACAATCAATCGTTTCATAGCTCCGTAATGTATCAAATGTAGTGAATCTAGTACAAATTGCGTTACCATACCTATCTCTAATCGAAGTAAAGGCGATTTTCCCTTCATATGAAGCAAATCGATGATTTCCGCCAAAAAGTCGCTATCCAGTCTTTGTCTGTCAGATCTTATTCTATTAGCGGGATAAAATAACTTTCTATTCTCTGTTTTAGTTCGAATGACGCACCGTTCGCATCCGTATTTACTTGTGTGACCTTTTATCATTTTCAACATCGCCCGGGCGGGCGCATCACATGTAAAATATCCTATGCGAATATAAAACGTCCTACCATCGTATTGGAAACCATTGTCTCGCAGAGATATGAGTTCGTCGATAAATGCATCAAGATATTGGTTGAGAGGTTGCGGCTTGCCCACACCACAAAAAGCAGCAACCATGAACGGTGTGTTATTTTTGAATGCGTCACTCCGTACTAAAATAGGCCAAAGTTCAGTAGAGCTACTCTTGAATAACGGTAAACTGTCAATGTTGAAACTCAGCGTAATTTCTTGTACTTGTTGTACCAGCCCGCTTTTTAATTTACGTATTAAGCACTTTCCCAAGCCAAAATAACACATTTCCCCGTTGTTGAGAATGACCGTCTCTGTGCTTCTAGGAGTGTGTAACAATCTCCGGGCGTCTTTTGGTAAAAAGGGATAAGCCAGCAATATCAAAGCTAGTAACCTATTTATCGATGCATGCGTTAAATTACTGTCAAGCGCTAATTTTCGTAAGTCTGAGAAAAACTGTAGTTTATCAACACAAAATGTAAACGATTCCTGCGGGGTATCATTATCATCGACGAATTCTGAACTGCCACAACTACTTTTCGTATCGTGCGATACGTGAGAGTCGTTGCAATTGCCGTATTGTGGATCTTGCATGCATTCGGAAACTGAATTCGTTATGGCTGTATTTTCAGATTCAGCCGAAGATACGCTATACAACTCGATAGTATTAACAGTCTTTGGGGACAGATTCTCACTCAAACTGTTGGCATCCGGATGTCTTACATTATTACAAATTACCGAAGGGCTATCACTCTCGAATTCTGAATGCTGAACTGAAGACATAATATTTCGAACGTTAAGCGCTCTTTTCCGACGTGAATGACGTTTGCTTATCATTTTGAAACGACGCGACGGCATGTTTTTCGTGGAACGTTGAGATCTAATTTTATGGAATCTATTGTAATAAGTAAACGACTGGAATCTACCAAGGGCTTTAACTTGACTCTATGGGAGAAAAGGGATTTCGGTCGATATTGGTCGTTGAAGGTTCGGTAAGTTCTGGAATAAAACAATTAGGTGTTAGGGTACAGAAAAAAGCACATTATGTCAAGCAAAAATCAACAACGAAACCGTTTGAACCCCAGTGCGAAAGTTTTTGTCCTGCACTCTTTTAAAACGCGTCTCATACATGAGAAGCAGGCGCGATATAACCTTTCTGAATCCGCCCGCTCATGAAGTGCGCATGTGCCATCGTTACTGGACTGAAAAGGGTCATATTGCGCATACTTTGCATGCATGGAAAAAACCCCTTTTCAAGAGGGGTAAGACAAAAAATAAGTTTCCAATGCCCGCTATTATCTCGATTGTAATATTTAAAGACAGGGGAGACCGGGGCAACATAGTAACCTTAAGGAAATCCAGCCTTGGGAGCATATAGGCATTAGTTAAATATCCACACGATCCTTGAATCTCGTAGAACGAGATAGCTCCCATGTTGCCCCGGGCTCCGATGTAACCAATAAACAATAACGTATAAAGTGATGAGAAATCTCCACGGTAATAACGTTTGATAATTCATCACTTTTATATAAATACATTTAACCGGTTCACTGGTAAGGGCACATATATGTGCAAAAAGAAAAAGTGCCACAACTGGTAATGGCACATATATGTACGTGCAACGTGGATATCTCTGTCAGTTTTGAACGGATTTGCATCAAACTTGATGTTCCTAAGTTTTTTGGGTTTCATGTTGAACACGAAATTATTTCCTTTCACCAGTTTTGGCACAAAACATTGATTTCGGGTCCACCAGTGAACCGGTTAATAGACGTTATTCCGGGCGAAAATTCTTCCTGAATTTATTCGTTCGTGTGCAATAAGAATGGTATGATCTCGAGGGACGAAAGGTTTCGCGGTGAAATATCGTTTTTGAACACAGGTGATACGTAGAAATACGTATAAATACCGAAATTTATACGTATAAATACGTATAAATACGTATATATTAGGGTGGTCGTTAAAAAAAAAAATTTATTTTGGATGACCTTCAATCGGTTCTAAATGTGAAAAAAATTATTCTCTGATTTTTTCAGATTTTAAATTTGACTCCCTATGGACGCTATTTTCACATGAACTTTTTTTAATTCGTAAAAATCCTAATTTGAGATGGGTCTAATTTAAATCAGCGAGATTACATCGGATACGTCTTGTGACTGTATATTACACACAGCTCGAGTGAAAAAATTGAAATTATTATTTTACATATTTTAATATATTCATTAATTTATTTATTTTTTATTTTTTTATTTTTTTATTCTTTTGTTTATTTTTTTTTAATTCTCAATTAAAACTCAAATGATATTGCTCAAATAGACAGTCACTGACTATATTCAAGCTTGGCGCTAAGAAGCCTATATTTGAATCAAACAATATCAATTTGAGCAATATCATTTGAGTTTTAATTTTTTTACGCGAGAATTAAAAAAAAAAAATTAAAAATAAGAAATAGATAAGTTAACCCATTAAGTCCCGGACGGACACTTTCTCGTCCTATTTTTCAGCGGCTATTCCTTCTATGAAATCCATCCAGAAAAAATTCATGAATAATCATTTCAGATGCTAAATTTCCTCAGCTTTCAGAATCCGTGCTCAGAATTGACAAAAAACGCAATCGAACAAAGTTATGTCTGTTTATTTAAAAAAAAACGCGTTTTTTTGATCCAACCTTTATTTCAATCGACATTTTTTCATCGAAAATCGATGAGCACCCCTCTGAGCGGTGAAAATTTCGCGTCCATGGACCTTCCTCTTCAAAATCCATGAGTCAAAATTATGAAATTCAAGATGGCAGAGTCCAATATGGCGGCTTGAAGCCGGAAATTTTTTTGTATTTTCCACTCACCCGGGCGAAACCATCCTGTTTAATGGAACTCGCGTGATAAGCAGTATACAAGGGTTTTTGGGGTCGCTGATTACGAATCCGTTATCAGATTTGTCGAATTAAAAATGGCGGATCCAAGATGGCTGACGAAACTTTTCGAATTTCGTATCTTTCCGTGAAAATTGGTGGGCGGGGGTTTTCGAGGGCGCTGATAACGAATCCGCTGTCGGATTTGGCGAATTCAAGATGGCGGATCCCAGATGGCGCACGAAATATTCCAAATTCCGTATTTTTTCATGAAAATTGGTACCTAGGGGTTTTCGAGGGCGCTGATAACGAATCCGCTGTCGGATTTGACGAATTCAATAAGGCGGATCCAAGATGGTGGACGAAAAATTCAAAATTCCGTATTTTTTCATGAAAACTGGCAGGTAGGGGTTTTCGAGGGCGAAAACCTGCACTGCAAATGCCCCACATTTTTATTCCAAAACGCTCCGGTTTATTGGCCATGAACTGTTGCAAAATTGTTCTTCCATGGAATTTCACCATCATCTCATCGATAGACAAAGCGGTAGAGAAAACACCCTCCAAGCTCTGTCATCAGCATTTCTACACTGCGTTTTTGAATATTTGATTTTTGATTTTATATTCAGAAATTTGTTGCGACTCATAGCTGCAGCGATGGGATTGCATATCAACAAGGGATAAAAAAAAATAAAAATAAAAAAAATAAAAAAATAAAAAAATAAAAAAAAATAAAAAAATAAAAAAAAAATAAAAAAAAAATAAAAAAATAAAAAATAAAAAATAAAAAAAAATAAAAAAAAACATAAAAAAGATAAATAAATAAATAAAAAAAAAAAAAATAAATAAATAAAATAAAAAAATAAAAAAAAAAATAAATAAATAAAATAAATCTTTTGAGTTAGGAGCACGGGGTCCCGAGTGCCATTGTGACGGACGGTATGGGTAGAGTGTTATTAATCCCTATGGTTTTATCACAAGCGAGAACCCATCATTAACCAATGGAATTAATCATCCCGTCACATCCACATAGTAAATAATTATGTAAAAGATCTATTCTAAAATAGATCGGTAAATGGGAATCGTTGCCGCCTAGTCCTATACAGGTCTCAATAGATTTATTTAAATTATTGTGAGGCTAGTTGATATGGAAATAATAATAATATAATTAAGGTAAAATAAAATAAATGAATAAAAGGGTGGTTCAAATAATCATGAGGATTGACTGGTAAAATCAATAATGTATTCTTGAACGATTTTGAGAATAATAATGTGGTTCAAGCGACGGACAAATGATTGTCGGTTGAACAGAATTATATAAAATAATGTAATCACAAAATAATAAAAATAATGTAATAATATAAGGATATCCGACGTGGGGATCGTGAAGGCTTGTTACTATATAAAAATTATCAATGAAGGTAATGAAATAATAAAGGCCTCTTCACGATTCACACGCTGATACGAGTAATAAAATAAAAGAGGGGAAAGGAAAAAAAAAAGAAATATAAATAAGAATGTAAATAAGAAATAAGAACTCTCTCTCTCTCTCTCGGATTGTATCGGAAATCTATTCTAATACCTACCGGGATGATTTCTTGATAGTATACAGGTGACAGCGCATGCGCCAAATAATTCATTTTCATTGGTCGGTAAAGTCGTCACGCAGTGGTATTTGAGGCCAGCTGCCTCAGCATACGACGAAACTCGCACATGCGCAGTCACCTGTATACTATCAAGAAATCATCCCGGTATATAAAGATCTATAAGTAAAATTCCTCCAGGATTGAATCAAGATCTGTAATTGGGGGGCTTAGTGCCTTAAAGTAGAACACCAGGATAAAAGTCTCTATTTGACATAAAAGAATTCCCGCACTGGTATCAGGGTAGAACCCGAAATTCTATGAATTATACCAGGCGGTTTGTTAGGTTTACAATCATTCAGATCTTGGTTCAATCGCGAGAGTAATAAATGAATTCCTCGATAAGGAAATATATGCTTAATATGTAAATTCCTCAGTTATAGTAATAAAGTGATAATATAATTCGAGATCGGTAGTTATTCGGCTTAATGTTATTGAGAATTTGATGAATAAAAGAAACAGACCCAACAGGATTAGGGTGAAACCCGGAATTCTATAAATTATCCTATTTGGTTATTAATCTTATGTCCATACCGATCTCGAGTTATTCAATTAAAGTATTATTTATAATTATATGAATAACAGTAAAAAAAAAAGTGTATATATATATATATATATTTGGATTGATGAATGAGTAGCAATGCAAGCTCGCCGGGTGGTCTCGTTATTAGGAAGGAATCACTCCGAAATACTATTAGTATTGGCCTATAACGATATTCCCGTGGTTGTACTACACATCAGAATGGAATTATATTCTATCATGCATAAGGTTAAAATTAAAGAATTCTGGAAAACAATATATCGATTTTCGAATATGAACGGTAAATTATAAAAGAGCGAATTTTGTGAGCGATCGTGGTTACTTAGCTTTGGATGGGATGGCGTAGCATGGGACTAATTTTCGATCCTTAGGTATTTGCCTCCCTCACCTTAGGTACCTCGAAGCCTTCGATTTGCGTAGAATTTAGATAACGGTTTAGGATGTATTAACTGTTTTGATGGATTTAAAATGTTTTGAACTGAAGCTAATTTTACGATCAAATGTCCATTGTTCGTGACTGATTCGATACACAGGTTTGAATGATTCTAGGTTTGTAGAAATATTAATGATGAAAATCGAGCTTGGTTTAATCTGAGATTAAATTTAATATAGGTTATATTAATAATACAAATACTCGAAATGAGTATAAGGCGGAAAGTGAAGTTATGATTTAATATTGAAAATATTTGATAGCTTGTGTCTCTGCACTGAATTTAAGAACTTAAACGGAACACTAAACTTTTAGATCTATCACGTTTAATTGAATTTGTTAACGGGTGCTAAGTCCTTTATACTACCACTTTTAATTATAAAAAGAAAAGATTGAGTATAACTCTTGGCTTAATTATTGCACACGGGTCCTTGCGACCACGCACTTCGCGACTTGACAGAAGAAAGACACTAATTCAAATTCAAAGGCGACGAGGTAACCGCGGTTGCAACAATGCATATATTATTGCGCGCGTGGCTTAGCCAATTAGGGCCTTGCTTAGTGGCTAATTGTCGCCTGATTGGTTTGAGGGACTACTTGCAGTTAAGCGTAGGAGTGGGGCCCTGGTGTCGCTCTGCGGTTCCATGCTATTCCATGCTTCACCTATAGTCTTTATTATTTAGCTTAGCTTTCCTATTTCCTGGGAATATTAGAGAGAGAGAACTACATCTACGTACACTAGCTTAGTAGTGTGGAATTGAGGGGTCAGCAACACTGGGGTCCCGGTCTTGCTTCACCGTTGTCTACTGCTACGTGACTTATAGACATTTCAAGAAAGGAAATATTGTATTACATTTCCGTTCTGCATTAAAAAGGAAATATTGTATTACCGATTTCAGAAGTAAAATGAGTAAACTATTGCGCGTTAAAAGTCGATGATGATCGAAGAATGAATCAATGAAATGAATGAAAAGAAATTTAGAGTTTTGAAGATTTCCGAAATTACGCACGTAACACCATCTACGAAGATTATTTTTACCATAGCACAAGGCAATTCATACCAGTTCCGTCTCTCCGTGTATGTATGCTCATGCTGCGTATATTCGAAAGATTTATTCGGACATACTCCTATATACATTCGCCGTTTACTATACTGTTACTCACTTTCGTTGACTGTACACTGTCGGTGACGACTGACACAGTGTTTATCAGTCACTGTATAACAGTTTCATCTACCACTTGAAAAATGACGAGTACATCATCAGTAAAGCGGCAAAAACTGTCTCGTAATGCAGCGAACATTGAAATTCAAAACCGCGAAAGTGGAGGCTTCGATGCGTTTTTCATTCCGGAACGAGATGATTCCGGTAATTCTAGCTCCGATTCTGAATCAGAAGATTTCCTGAATGTTGTCGATGAAATCGAAGACGATCCGAGCAGTGTGATTCCAAAAACATCATATCAAAACATTCTAGATAATTATGAAGAAGACCAATCAAAGTTGGAGCCAGACCATCATTATATTTGGCAGGATGGAGAAAAAAAATATCGGGCATTCCCTGAAAACGAAATTCTGCTTTCTGATTCCTCGTTGAAAGTTATTCGTAATGCATCTAATACGCAGTTATTTGAATTCTTTTTTTCTGCAGAATTGAAAAATTTTATAGTAGAAGCTACTCGCCAGAATAATTTCAACATGACATCGAATGATTTCGATGTTTTTTTGGGAATAATTATATTATCGATATTCAATGAAAGGAAATCCCAAAAGGACTACTGGTCTCTAGATCCCTTGTTGATATGCAATCCCATCGCTGCAGCTATGAGTCGCAACAAATTTCTGAATATAAAATCAAAAATCAAATATTCAAAAACGCAGTGTAGAAATGCTGATGACAGAGCTTGGAGGGTGAGAAAAGTTCTTGATATTTTTAGAAAAAACACACAGCAGTTCGGTTTTTTCTCTACCGCTTTGTCTATCGATGAGATGATGGTGAAATTCCATGGAAGAACAATTTTGCAACAGTTCATGGCCAATAAACCGGAGCGTTTTGGAATAAAAATGTGGGGCATTTGCAGTGCAGGTGGATTTTTATTCGACTGCGATATTTACTGTGGCAAGGGTTCAAACATTTATTCCTCGAATAAAAAAATTAAATTGAGAAATTGTGCTCTGGGCAGTCGTATCGTTATGCAGATGGTCCAAAAACTGCTTACATCGGTTGTTCCAAGAAAAATAAAACAGTATCATTTATACTTAGATAATTTTTTCACCAACCCTGACCTTCTGGTTCATCTGAAAAATCTTGGTTTGAGAGCGACAGGTACTGTGAGAGCAAATAGAGTAAAAGTAAAAAACGAGTTGGATAAAAAGGTAAAAAGGGGTACATTTTCAGTGAAGCACGAACAAAATAGTGGCATAAACTTCATTACTGTTATGGATTCGAAGCAAGTATCGCTGCTTTCAACAGCATCCGGTGTCACGCCACTATCAACAGTAAAACGTTTTTCCCGACAGGAAAGAGCACAAGTGAATTTATCCTTTCCTTTAGCGTTCACTGGGTACAATAAGTACATGGGTGGAGTCGATCTTCACGATGCGCATTGCAGCATTTTGATGCCATGCATAAGAGCGAAAAAATGGACTTGGGTGATTTTTATAAGGCTTATCCAATCATCCATTTGTAATGCCACCATTCTCCGAAATTTGGCCAGCAGTTGCACAAAAGTAGGCAGTAAAGTAATGGGGCTCGAGATCGCGAAAAACTATCTTGCAAAGAGCGGAGACGAAAGTACAAAGGCACACAAGAGTATCACAGCACAATTCAAAAGGCAGTGTAAAAATTTTGATAAATGTGGCACAAGAACACAGAAAGTATGTAATGGCTGTGACGTTTACCTTTGTTCTTCCTGCTTCGCGCTAGCCCATAGAAAAAAATAATAGTTACGAGTTCATCTCCCGGAAAATATGAAAATGAAATGAAAACAAAAAAGCAAACAAAAAAATTATAAAAAGCAACAAAAAAAAAAAAACAAAAAATGGAAAGAGCGAAAAAAAAAAATCATAAATGGCAAAAAAAAAAAACATTGTGAAAAACAAAAAAAAAAAAAAAATTAAAAAAAGCAAGAAAGAAAAAAAAAAAAAAAATTTGAAGTAAAAAAAAAAAAGAGGCTCTCGATTTTGCGTTCACCTCCACGTGGTGAGAGCCGGACAACGACAAAGTCTTTTGACGGCGAAGAAATGCATATTGTTTCTATCTTTTAGACTCCCAAACTGCAAACCTCCGTGTTGCGTCCCTACATACAAAATTTTACTGAAAAAAAATCCTCTTCTTGCGAATTTTCAGTACAATTTCCGCTTTCCTTTTGAAATCGACGAATCTGACGTTATTAGCGCCCTCGAAAACCCCTACCTGCCAGTTTTCATGAAAAAATACGGAATTTTGAATTTTTTGTCCACCATCTTGGATCCGCCTTATTGAATTCGTCAAATCCGACAGCGGATTCGTTATCAGCGCCCTCGAAAACCCCTAGGTACCAATTTTCATGAAAAAATACGGAATTTGGAATTTTTCGTGCGCCATCTTGGATCCGCCATCTTGAATTCGCCAAATCCGACAGCGGATTCATTATCAGCGCCCTCGAAAACCCCCGCCCACCAATTTTCACGGAAAGATACGAAATTCGAAAAGTTTCGTCAGCCATCTTGGATCCGCCATTTTTAATTCGACAAATCTGATAACGGATTCGTAATCAGCGACCCCAAAAACCCTTGTATACCGCTTATCACGCGAGTTCCATTAAACAGGATGGTTTCGCCCGGGTGAGTGGAAAATACAAAAAAATTTCCGGCTTCAAGCCGCCATATTGGACTCTGCCATCTTGAATTTCATAATTTTGACTCATGGATTTTGAAGAGGAAGGTCCATGGACGCGAAATTTTCACCGCTCAGAGGGGTGCTCATCGATTTTCGATGAAAAAATGTTGATTGAAATAAAGGTTGGATCAAAAAAACGCGTTTTTTTTTTAAATAAACAGACATAACTTTGTTCGATTGCGTTTTTTGTCAATTCTGAGCACGGATTCTGAAAGCTGAGGAAATTTAGCATCTGAAATGATTATTCATGAATTTTTTCTGGGTGGATTTCATAGAAGGAATAGCCGCTGAAAAATAGGACGAGAAAGTGTCCGTCCGGGACTTAATGGGTTAATCAATATATTGAAATATGTGAAATAATATAATTTCATTTTTTCACTCGAGCTGTGTGTAATATACAATCACAAGACGTATCCGATGTAATCTCGCTGATTTAAATTAGAGCCATCTCAAATTAGGATTTCTACGAATTAAAAAAAGTTCATGTGAAAATAGCGTCCATAGGGAGTCAAATTAAAAATCTGAAAAAATTAGAGAATTATTTTTTTCACATTTAGAACCGATTGAAGGCCGTCAAAATAAATTTTTTTTCAACGACCACCCTAGTATATATGTACCGAAACATATACGTATTTGAAACGAAAAAAATCACGAGGTGAAACACATAGAAGCCTTTTCTTCATCATATATTGAAGTTAGTAACGTTATGGTAACGATTCATGCTGAGGAAAAACTTTTAAGCCGGGATTACGATCAACTTAACGTAACGTAACTTAACACAACGGAACGTACCTATAGTTCTGAAACATTTATCACGACCACTGTTTTTCCAAAACGCCCGCGCGCTCGCTAACTTTCGAAGCTATAGGTACGTTCCGTTGTGTTAAGTTACGTTACGTTAAGTTGATCTTAATCCCGGCTTTATTCCGCGAATTTGGAATTGTCTGAAATTCAGTAAACTGTAATAAAACAAAACACACTCATATTTCGAAATCTTACTTCCTTAAAAAACATTGTAAAATTAAGAAATTAGTGATGTTTTCCACAATGTTTGGTTACGATAACGTTACTAACTTCAACCTCGTTTTACTTCAGTATACACGAGACCTAGAACTGGATCTTCTTGGGACTTAATTGTATAATTCGCTACACAATTCGTTTTAACGGCCGCGGCTGTTCGGTAGCCCGGGTACGATCTCGTGGGACGAAATACGGTTTATAAACGCAGGTTATACGTTTAAATACGTATTTCCAACGGAAAATATACGCATGTTTCTAGAGAGTTGGTTTTTCGCTCTACGAGGAAAACGCGAGGACTAGAGAGACCCTATATCTTCGTTTTAACAACACTGAATTATATTCTACCGTTTTTGACTGAATTCGTTATATATTATGGCTGTATTTTCAGATTCAGCCGAAGGTACGTTATATATACAACTCGATAGTACTAACTGTATTTGGGGACAGATTCTCACTCAAACTGTTGCATCTGGATGTCTTACATTGTCGCAAATTAACGAAGGGCTATTACCGAAGGGCTATACTCCCGAATTACGAATGCTGAACTGAAGACATATGGATATTTCGAACGGTATTTATTTCGGGACGGAATACGGTTTTTAAACGCAGGTTATACGTTTAAATACGTATTTCCAACGGAAAATATACACATGTTTCTAGAGAGTTGGTTTTTCGCTCTACGAGGAAAACGCGAGGACTAGAGAGACCCTATATCTTCGTTTTAACAACACTGAATTATATTCTATCGTTTTGGCACGCGAATTTGAAATATCTTCAGATTCTGCCACGCGCTAATATGGCAACAGAACCAATATCAAGTTGTTATTCATCCATATAGTTCTTATTCGTATGTAACTGTGAAAAAAAACTTACCTATGATATGATGATTTAGCGTCTTCGTCAGAAGCTCACTCACTAACACTGATAAAATATAAATGCAATATGAACAAACGCAATATGAACGTATATAAACGGTAGAACGGGAGACCAATCTCATCAACCGTCTGCAGCCACCGAGTATGCCAAGCTGTGGTGCGAAGAGACCCACGCTTCTCCCCCCACCTTACGGAACTTTTGGGCCGGCAACAGCATGAAACTCATGGGCCGCCAAGGTTTCGCGCTTGATCGTTGGTTCCTATAGGCAGCGTTGCCAACCCTCAAGCGGGAACAGACCGTATTACATACGAAAATGGGCCGTACTTTGAGATATCAGGACCATACGAATATTTTTCCAAAGTATACCCCAGAGAAAACGATTATACATAATTATATATAATTATATATGATATATGATTACATATTGATTATACCTTGAAGTTAAAAGGAAACCGAACGATGACCGCCCTATAGCTCGACCAACACACGCTCGCGTTGAGTACCTGAGCTTCTACTCGCAGTCACTGGCAGCGAGTAGAAGGTCAGGTACGCAGCGCGAGCGTGTGTTGGTCGAGCTATAGTGCGGTCATCGTTCGGTTTCCTTTTAACTTCACGGTATATCGATTATATATGAAAAATGGCCTTATGAAAATATATATATATTCATATGTAAATTATTTATAAATATATATAAACCAGTTATTATCAAGTATATTATTTCAGACCACGTAACACATTATTTAAACGCCTATTAAACGAACCCGAAAAAACCGGTGTCTGAGGCGGACATCCTATCTGAAAATACATGGTTTTTACCACGTGTATTCTAGAGTATAGAATAAACTAATATGGGGCGGTTTAACGTTCTTTCAACGTGCGGTTGACACGTTAATTATCTTCCAATTCAACCACTGCAGTGTGTTTGTTATGGGTACATATTTACCCCGTTTTCGTCGTTGAGATATACGAATGTTGAAACTTTCATTTATACCAAATGAAGTTGCTGATTTTCAAACGTTTAATGAAACGGCGGATACCTAAAACGTTTTAACAACGTTCGCTGCTACCGTAGGTGACTCGGTAATTCATAACACGTAGATTACGGAACGTTTGAACACTAACGTTAAATAGTCGTGGGTCTCAGGTATGCAAAATACGTATTATCGACTGATGATAAACGTTTTTGCAGCCACTATATTTAACGTGGTTCATCAGAGTTTATGAAACGATAACCACGGTAGAAAGTAAACGGTAGGAGACTGCAAGTTGATACAACTGCTAGATATACGATTATTCAACGTTTTTTCGTCAGTGACATTCACGCATGTTTGAATTTATAGTCATACGTTATCAAGCTGCTAATTTTTAAACGTATAATGAACGGATGAAGTTCTCAAAACGTTGTCTAAACGTTTCCCGCTGCCGTATATTACCCACCAGTTATAAAACGTACATTCCTCGACGTTTATGATTTCTACTTATACCCTAATTAAACCACCTTTACGTATATTATACGTATCTCATACCGTCGTGTGTTGATTGGGATGTGACTACATTCTTCGTAGTCATAAGTTGTAATCAAAATGTAGTCATTTGAAGTCACCGTAATCACGTAATCACGTATTACAAATATATGAAGTCAGTAGTGTAGTCAATGAATTCATTTGTAATCACGTAGTCATCATTAAAGACAGTTGTAGTCACTGTAGTCGTTCGGTAGTCGTAGTGCCCGTAGTCTCGCCGTAGTCAGTAGTGTAGCCCGCACGGAAATATATATATGCGAAAAATATATGCAACATATATGTCGCACTTATAACATATATGTGCGCAAAATCCAAAGATGTTCGCATATATTATAACATATATGTACGCATTTACATATATGTATCCTATATGTTGGATGAATTTTACATAGTGTTGACATCTATGTCGACATACATGTCACTACATGTATGTTGACATTTATATCAAACTTATAAAAAATAAATGTTACTTATATTTTAGCGCAAAAAACAAATATGTCGCATATATTTTTCGCATATATGGGCATATCTCACAAACCTTTAACTTTCATGTAACTTGACTTACGGATTGCGAAAGTTAACTTGCAGGCAAAGAATTGGGTATTTATGCATGTAGCGAATTATTTTTGAGATACACGAAGCATAATCAATGTAAAAGAAATTATTTACTGTATCTACAAACTTCTTGTCCCTAATTGAAATGCAGGAATAAGCAACGTTGCATTGTGTAACTATGACTTTAACAAAACTTCGTACGGGATTTGCATTGATACGAAACTTTAGAAAAATTTGAAAAAAATAATTGGCTACGAACAAGGTAGTATGAACATAATGTACGTAATTGTAGTCACCAAAATTCGTCTGCGATACTAGGGACACAGTACGAAGTGCTGTCACTCGGTTTCGACATCGCGCCTGACACCCAATGTTTCACGATTAAAAAACATCAGCACAAGCTAATTGGATGTATTTATCTACATGCACATGAAAGTAGAACTATCACGGATCGAAGGAACTAAAATTTACGTCGGAGAGTCAATTTCTTTTCTCGCAGTGTTCTGATCAATGGATACATATTGACGCGTGGAGAATAAATGTCAGGAATGTCTCGTCGTTACCCTGATAATCTGGTCAAGTAAGATGCTTATATTTGATACGAGTATATTGCTCATATCACGAATTATATCTTCAAAGATGTGCGCGATTATTTTATCAAAAATGACTTTTCTCTGGGTTAAAACGTATTGAAATGTCAGATTCGGGAATGTCAGATTCATAAATTCGTAACATAAATTTGCAACTATTCATTTTTTCAAGTGATCTAAATTATTTTCTGAGTCAGTAACCTTTGTAGCAGTTACCGTTTAACTTTTCTGTATACGATTAAAGTGAATTAATTTGAATAATAATAAAAATAATAAAAATTAATAAATTTTTTTAATTTGAATAATACATATAAAATAATTTTTTTTTTTTTCTAGTTTGAAAATAGTACTCTAGTACAGTAGAGTCTCCGTAATTTGGCTACTCTCTAAATTCTCGCTTCCCCTTGATGGTCACGAACGCAAGAGGAGAACGTTCCCTCTCTCCTTGTTCTTTAGAATGGCGGTGCGCGCGCAGCGAACGTGTAGTATGTGTGTAGCTCGGCCGCCTCTCGCAGAGTGGGAGTACTCCGTAGATTCTCAATTCTGAGAATCCACAGCCCCGAGCCTGAGAATCTACGGAGACTCTACTGTACTGCAGAACAAAGATTCAGATAGTTCTGACATCAAACCTACAGAAAATGAATAATTGTGAATATAAAATGGCAGTATTATTTTTTATGCGCGCACCCAGTATAATATGAATTGTACATGAATAGATATTGCTTTATGGAGGTCTTGTGATGCGAGAAAAAAATTGGCGACACTGTGTTCCTCAAATTAGATTTTTTTTTTTTGAGCTGCGGAAGTTAAAGGTTTGTGAGATATGCCCATATATATTTCCGTGCGGGAGTCTCGTGTAGTCGACTACATTTCTGTAGTCATGGTGTCACTCGATTCGAATGTGAATAGCCCCTCGGGTCTACGAGTAGAAATTATCATTATTTTGAACAGTTCAATGGTTGAGGCTTGATAACTCCGAAACAGCTCGCCTCACGCCAATTTTCATTTAAACCTTTTTTATAGAGCGTCAAATTTCCTACAAAAATCCATCTCAGTTATTACTGTAAGGTAGTTCGCTTCTGAGTAATAGAATTCTAAAGTTAAGAAAACAAATTTCCCATGTTATTTAAATAGAGATAGAAAAATGAAAAGCGCCACCTCTGAATATTAATATTAAGGGCTCACATTTAAACAGGGTGTTTGTTTAGACATACTCTGACAATTTTTCAATGTTCTTTGACATTTTTTTTTTTTTTTTTTTTTTTTGAAACAGTCTAATGCACGCATAATGAAAAAAAATGATCTTGATCTTTCCAGTATGTACGACATTGTTCATGTGATCAATACGATATCAAATCGTGGTTTTTCAGACACAAATAGCGCTGTCGTGCCGAAGGTGCCGGATGCGCCGGTCCCGCCCCCGAAAAAATCAACCAAGGTTGTGTTGAGCGCCAAGGACCGCTGTCATGGTGCCGTCAGACCAGCGAGATGTGCCGATCCCGGGCGGATCGACCGGAAAAACCATCAGTAAATATATTTTATACATATATTATTATTACTCTCCGTAAAAAATGCTTGCCGTCGGCGAGCTTATATCCTCAATCCAGACACATAATAGTTATTCCTATTCGCAATTGTTGTAATATCCAGAACGACGCCAACAGAGATTGGTCCTTGATGTCAAGCTGCGCCGCATAATTTCCGCCTTCCAAGAAGGTACAAACTTTCGTTGATTTTAGTCATAACTTTACAATAATTAATCAGAATACAACGATATCTACGAGAAATTCCATGCCATTTCGAGCTGTTTATGAATCTTCACCTCCCAGATGTCGCCCGCGATTTCCTATACGATTCTTCTCATTTCGCAAGGCAGTCAGTTTTTTCGGATTATTTTCTTCACTTTATCTGAATCTTCTTCAAATTTCTAAAACGATTACATCGATTGACGTAAAAAAAAAATTCGCAAATATTCTGAAAAACGTCTGTGACATATCAATATTGCGGAGGCACTCGTCACCGGAAAAATCGTTATTAGCAAAATCAAACATAAAACAAAGCCTCTCGTGAAAAATTCGAAAAAGATTTCTACGCATGTCTCTCGGAATAGGGGGCGTAGCGACAAAATATTGATGTACACAATATGCTGATGAAGCTGCGTCCTATGTCTCTCGCACACTGTCGAGAAAAAAACATTTTTGTAGCGAATAATATGCCACCGAGTGATATGATCCTTTTTTCCATAACGCGTACACCTTTGAGAACTATAACGTTCGTCTGTGCTGAAATATTGATAATACTTTAAAATGTGCACTTTTACTCGTGCAATTTTACTTTGTTTGCAGGCGACGAATGGGATGCCGTAATGGCGACAGCTGATATCATTGGAATAAATTCGACATAATGATGATTGATGACATAATTTATAATTTATGAATGGATATATGTATGTATATTTTGTGACCAAAAAGTAATATTTTCTTTCTCATAATAAATAACAAAACATATACATGTAATGTAACGCGTCCGACCGTCACGGTGGGAGTCGACGGTGATTGGTCAGTTGAAAGACAGCAGAACTGGACAAATTCGCAAAGTCCAGCGATAGACGCTTGTGACGTCACAAGCGTAAGAAGAACAGTATATAAACACGCGTCGACAGTGCTCGACAGCGCAATCGTGGTATAGCATCCCAGGCGACTCAATTGGTATTGTACTAAGGACCTTCCGAAGGCAATAAAGTAGAATCATTAAATTCACTATTACTTAGACAATTCCAAACATAATTAACTTCATTTCTAGTATCACCTATCCGGGTATAGAAACACATTAACATTCACGAACATTAGCTAAAGCAGCATTGTTACAGAAACTTAAAATAAAAGAGACAAATACGGTTCAGGAAACCTTTAAAGTAGAGTAAGATAGGATAAGTCCATATTGTACGATTTTTGTTGATATTTTATTTGAATTAAGGGGGGGGGGGGGGGGGTATGGTCTTGAAACTTTTTTTTTCCATTTTTTTTTTTTATTTTTTTTTTTTTTATGAATGCACAATATCTCAAGAATGTTGTGTCAAATTTTTAGAGCAATCGAAGCAAAACTAACGGAGATATGGAATTTTAGTCACCGCGGCGCGGGGTCGTTCCGCACGGATTTCGTATACCTGTTCGACAGGTGCGCGGCGCTGCTACCTGGAAGCTGTTTCGTAAATCTTAGAATCCCCCCACAATACTACATACCTATTGTTATAGGTATGTAGCACCTGTGGACCTTATAGATATTCAGTAGACCACCGAATAGTCTAGAACGACGCGTCCTACCGAGCATTTGTGTGCGTAAATTTCTCCGAAATCGGTGAGTGGTACCGCAGTTCTGGTTGGAATTGCAGCTAATGTGGCAGCATGCACATTCAATGAAGGCTGTTTTGCTCTGCTAACCATCATGCAAGAGATGCAAATCAAAAGTGTACCAAGTGCTTACGAATGGGCGCGCGCAGTCGACAGATTACGCATAAGTCGAGCGGAAGAAGAAGCTGCAAAGGAAAGCAAAGAAGGTCGAGTTCGCCGAAGACAAGAACAAAAAGATGCTTTGGACATCATGAATGATAGCTGTTCACTGTACGGGCCTGGTATCGATGATTCTGTGTAAGTATATAGCGAAAAAAAAAAATCGGATTTTTTCATGTAAAAATCTTTAAAGTGATTTTTTCTCATCCCCTACCGTAAAGTTCGTACTTCTTTCCCGCTGATCAGGGAAAGAAGTGCTATATTCAGTCCCTGGTTTTACTTTCTTCCCGGCGTCACGCGCATGCGCGAGTGTCTGGCGCTTCGTACAGAGCCCTTTGATACCTATGGACTGCTAGTCCATATACCCAAGATGTGACGTGACCTTACGAAGCAACGGCTGATTTTAGTACTACGATCAACTGATCGCGACTGCGTGTGTTACGTTGGTGTGACGCCTGGTTGTGTGTGTTACGTAGGTGTTTCTTAACATCAACGGGATACACACAACCGATGCGTCACACCTATAGGCCTCATTTCGTTACTAATTTTCATTACTAATTTTAGTTATTGAAATAGGCAGTTCTAAATATCAATATTAAGAGCTCATATTTGGCTGAGATGTTCTATTTGAGATGCTCTACCGAAATTTTGATGCGCAGTTGAAAAATAAATTGTTTTTTTTTCCAGAGTCGTATGACTCTATGACGCTATGACTCAATGTTTATAGGCGAATATCTCTTAATCGGTGAGAGTTAGGACAATTCTATCTCAGTACTTTTTTGTAGAGCTTGAAATTTCCTATAAGAATCTGTATTCAGAAAGTTTCTAAATCAAGCCGATTACGAGAAAAAACAATTCGAAAATTTTCCGATTTTTTTTCACGTGTTATTCAAATCAAAAATGGGAAAACTGAGTTAGGCAGTTCTAAATATCAATATTAAGAGCAGAGTTGTAAATAATGTATTAAATTTTTTAATGCATTGACATTTTCATTAACCATTAAATTTAATTTTTTAATGGAAAATATTTCCATCAACCATTAAATTTAATTTTTAATGGAAAATATTTCCATTAACCATTAAATTCAAATTTTTAATGGAAAATATTTCCATCAACCATTAAATTTAATTTTTTTAATGGAAAATATTTCCATTAATCATTAAATTTAATTTTTTAAAGGAAAATATTTCCATTAACCATTAAATTTAATTTTTTAATGGAAAATATTTCCATTAACCATTAAATTTATTTTTCTAATGGAAACTTTTTCCATCAACCATTAAATTTAATTTATGTGTCATAGGCCGTAAAACCGCGATTTTAACCTCGCTTCGCTCGGTCTAAACGCGGTTTTTGGCCTAGACACATAAAATTCTGTATGCCATACGGCCGAAAAAGTATTTTCTGACGAATTTCATCATAATCCTCGCCTTCGGCTCGGATTATAAACTCAAATTCGTCGGAAAATACTTAATCGGCCTAGTGACATGATGTACTATATTCAATGGAAAACATTTCCATTAAAAAATTAAATTTCATCATTTGATGAGAAAAATTTTCATCAATTTTTGAATATTTTTTTCTATTCGGAAAAATTCTCATCAACTGCTGGAATTTTCTGAAATTACTTTGGATCACTTTTAATTTTTAAATAGACTTGGCGGGAAAGTAGAAAGCCATTCGCTGTGTGCATGACCGTGAACGGCTCAGGGTTGTAAAATTTTTAATGGAAAATATTTCCATTAACTCATTTAATTTAATTTTTTAATGAAAACATTTTCCAATAAAAAAATGAATTTAATGGTGAGTGAAAATATTTTCCATTAAAAAATTAAATTTAATGGTTAATGGAAATATTTTCCATTAAAAAAATTAAATTTCATGGTTAATGGAAATATTTTCCATTCAAAAATTAAATTTAATGGTTAATGGAAATATTTTCCATTAAAAAATTAAATTTAATGGTTAATGGAAATATTTTCCATTAAAAAATTGAATTCAATGAGTTAATGGAAATATTTTCCATTAAAAATTTTACAACCCTGATTAAGAGCTCATATTTGGCTGAGATATTCTATTTGAGATGCTCCACCGGAATGTTGATGTGCGTTCAATTTTTTTTTTTTTTTTTTGGCACACCCTAATATATATATATATATATTCAGACTATAATGAGATACATTTAGCGTGAACGAACTTTCCGCTGGGGGTGAGAAAAAATTGTATATAGCACTCGGGAAGAAAGTAAGCTCCGCGCTCCAGCGTACGTGCCGCCCTCGCTACGCTCGGGCGGCAACTACACGCGGGAGCGCACAGCCTACTTTCTTCCCTCGGTGCATAATATACTATTCCCACACTTCACGTTTTCAAAGTCGGTGACGGCTGTAGTTTAAAAAGTATTGCACCGATCCCTTTCAAATTTGGTACACTCTTTCTTTGTATAATTCATGAGGTAACGCTGTCGAGATATTTTGAAATTTGTTGTTATTTTTGATTTTACAATAACAAATTTGCCGATTTTTTAAGCGAAAATCGCGTTTTTGACTTTCCAGTGTCACCAAAATTTGAAAAAAAAAATGAATAAATAAAAACTCGACAGCGTTACCTGGGGAAACTCATAAAGTGATCAAATCATTTTGGTTTTTTGATTTCAGATGATCGAATGATCAGTTACAACCGTCACCGGGAAACAACTTTTTTCCGAGCCGTCTCCGGAGATTTGCTGCCAACGGCTTAGTTTTTAATATTTTTTGCTGAAATTTTCAGAGAATATCCTTGAAAGGTTACTCTACAATACTGTAATAATTAAATTTAAAATATAATGCCCGTATCTCGTAAAAAAATGTTTGAAAAAGTGTCTTTTTTTCACCGAATTAACCGTACCCCCCCCCCCCCCCCCCCTTAATAATACAGAAAACCGATTCATTACTGATACAATTGCCTGGTATTTTCTTATCATCCTGTTTGACAGTATTAGAATACCAGAATAAGCCGAGTAGTTACAGCTTTGGCGAACAACGGAAGAAGCGAACGACATTGGCGTAAAAACCTGTGTTCGAGGGCCAACCGTTGGAAACCCGAGTCTGATAGGCAGTCTTGGTGTAAAAACCCGGATCTGTAGTAAGTCGATAAAATATTCAATAGCAGGCGAGACAGGCTTGGCGTAAAAACCCGGCTCTGTAGAGAGATTTCTGAATCTTCAATTCAGAATAAATACGCCCGTATGAAAAAACTATATATGGCAAAAATATATGGCAGAATATATGAAAATAGGTGGTATTATATTACGGCCGAAATTATCTATATGTCTAAATTATATTTTCAACATATAATATATTTATATGTTTTGACAATATATTCATGTGTATATTTTTTGCAATATTTGAAAAAATATAACGTGAACTTATATGATAGTCATACATTGACTAATATATATTTTTAATATTTAATGATAAAATCAGCGCAGAGTTCTTTCTTTCCTGACACGTTATTACGTCAGGTTTTATATACAGGGTGATTCCTCGCTTACACTGCAGTAACTCCGGTAGTAGACTGTCAGGTATAGTCGGTAATAAAAAATTATCCGTGATCGTAGCCGCTAGTTCTATAGCGCCGATCGATGGATCGATGGCGGTCTTGAGTTTTGACGGGTACAAGTGAAGTGGTGTCATATTATTACGGAGAAGAATTATTACACCCACAAAATGTTATTCGTGCACCGAATGATCGTTATCCAGGGGATTGCGACTGATTAGCCTGTCGATGTATGAGTAAGATGAGTAAGTAAAACTATTTTTTATAATCACGAGTGCATCTGTAAGAGCGTAACCTCAAAACGGCAAATAACCTCAAGGACAAGTGACCGTTTTCAGGTAGGCGAAGGGGCTTCACGGTAATTATTAGTAATTATTCATTAGTAATTATTAATAATTATTATTAATAATAATAATAATAATAATAATAATAATAATGATAATGATAATGATAATGATAATGGCAATGGCAATGGCAATGGCAATGGCAATGGCAATGGCAATGGCAATGGCAATGGCAATGGCAATGGCAATGGCAATGGCAATGGCAATGGCAATGGCAATGGCAATGGCAATGGCAATGGCAATGGCAATGGCAATGGCAATGGCAATGGCAATGGCAATGGCAATGGCAATGGCAATGGCAATGGCAATGGCAATGGCAATGGCAATGGCAATGGCAATGGCAATGGCAATGGCAATGGCAATGGCAATGGCAATGGCAATGGCAATGGCAATGGCAATGGCAATGGCAATGGCAATGGCAATGGCAATGGCAATGGCAATGGCAATGGCAATGGCAATGGCAATGGCAATGGCAATGGCAATGGCAATGGCAATGGCAATGGCAATGGCAATGGCAATGGCAATGGCAATGGCAATGGCAATGGCAATGGCAATGGCAATGGCAATGGCAATGGCAATGGCAATGGCAATGGCAATGGCAATGGCAATGGCAATGGCAATGGCAATGGCAATGGCAATGGCAATGGCAATGGCAATGGCAATGGCAATGGCAATGGCAATGGCAATGGCAATGGCAATGGCAATGGCAATGGCAATGGCAATGGCAATGGCAATGGCAATGGCAATGGCAATGGCAATGGCAATGGCAATGGCAATGGCAATGGCAATGGCAATGGCAATGGCAATGGCAATGGCAATGGCAATGGCAATGGCAATGGCAATGGCAATGGCAATGGCAATGGCAATGGCAATGGCAATGGCAATGGCAATGGCAATGGCAATGGCAATGGCAATGGCAATGGCAATGGCAATGGCAATGGCAATGGCAATGGCAATGGCAATGGCAATGGCAATGGCAATGGCAATGGCAATGGCAATGGCAATGGCAATGGCAATGGCAATGGCAATGGCAATGGCAATGGCAATGGCAATGGCAATGGCAATGGCAATGGCAATGGCAATGGCAATGGCAATGGCAATGGCAATGGCAATGGCAATGGCAATGGCAATGGCAATGGCAATGGCAATGGCAATGGCAATGGCAATGGCAATGGCAATGGCAATGGCAATGGCAATGACAATGACAATGACAATGACAATGACAATGACAATGACAATGACAATGACAATGACAATGACAATGACAATGACAATGACAATGACAATGACAATGACAATGACAATGACAATGACAATGACAATGACAATGACAATGACAATGACAATGACAATGACAATGATAATGATAATGATAATGATAATAATAAATAATAATTTATTATTATTAGTTATTATTATTATAATTAATAATAATAAATTATTAGTAATAATTAGTAATTAATATTTCAGAGAACATGCTGCAGCCTCGGATTTTCTTTGACCTGTCATCTCCATAGCTAGACTCGTGCTAACACAGGGTGTGAAGGTGTTTAATGCTGCCAAATCATTTTACGGAGCGTTATGCAGGAACAGCTGGAATACTATGTTTAACGAGAAGGACATCAAACTGGGATGTCGGTTGCACAATGCTGAAGAGTAGGGGCATTTTCCACCGCATACCAATTGACACGATTAACATGCTAAGCTAGCATGTTCATAATCGAAAGACAAGGCGAATCATTTGTAAAGAGAAACATTAACAGGCGGTACCCACCTTGAAGATAATATTTTCAAATCACTGCTACGCTCTGATAAAAAATTTTAGTGACTCAGTTTCTTTATAGTTGATTAGTGCTGTTTTGATACAGAGTTTATGAATTTTTTTCAGATTTTGTGTCCTACGCTGAACATAAATAACGAGTTTAATATTCAACCAGTCACAGTTCTCAATGCTCACGACGGTTTGGATTGGAATTGGAGTTCGTAATAGATTATCCTCCGTCCGATGGGATAATATATATCTGAGTGTTTGTGAGAAATGACAATCCTGTATCTGGAATGTCAGTGGAGCGAGCCAAGAGACGTCGATGAAACGAGGATTGCTTCGCAGCCCTGCGGAATGGAAATTCTTAAATCTCAAATGGCTGCGGAGCAAGCCTACAGACACTGAATAGTATCTTACCTTGCGTAATTAATATCAGATGATGATTGTATGTATTTATCTATTTTATTCATCGAAACAATTCATCAAAAGGATTTATTCAATCAGGTCACGTAGTGACAATACAATGCAATACACCATAATCCTGTATACTGTATGCTGTAGCGCTGCAATACTCTGTCATGAAACGCGTAGTTCATCAACGTGATCGTTTCAGGGCTGATCTCGGCTAACACCTCTGTGATCCTGTTACTTAATGCCGGTTTACCCTGCATCGGTATCCTATTCACAACCCTTGTCTTGATTAGGCTTTACAGTGAGTAATCAAGCGATGTAAACACACCGGTAAAATGATTCCAAGATTAGATTTCGAAACACAATAATTTTCATTTGAAAATTACATTTCAATTTCTATGTCAGTATAATAATCTGGTTTGGTGGGTAGCAGACAGCTGAGACCAAGACGTCGAATCAAACCTTGGCACCCTGGCACCACCTCCTCTGCTACTGATCCAAGATCCAACCGCTCCGCTCTCAAACTACTTTAACGAACATCACCGAGACCTCTTTCACCCTGAGAGAATATTTTGTCTCTACGACGACGGCTCTTGCACAACGTTCTACCCTCGAATATGCGAGACTCAGTAATTCCCTGCGATCCATCAGAATACTTTAATCACCATCTACGTGACACCGGTAAAACATGATAATTTTCATTCAAAGTTTAGATTTCACTAATCAGAATAGAAGAGTTGAAGAATTAATTTTGATAACCAGAGTAGAAGACTTGATTAGATATTTTATTTAGGGTTTGCTGTATAGACATCTACATCGATCGTATTAGGATGTATCATGCCATACATGTCAGTAAAGTAATCTGGTTTGGTAGGTAGCAGGCAGCCAAGACCAAGACGTTCAATCAAACCCTGGCACCATCCCCTCTGCTACTGATCCATGATCCAACCTTCAACCACTCGAGAAAAAAAAATGGAAAAAGAAAGCAAGAAGGATACAGAGGTCAAAAATAATACCAAAAAAAAAAAAAAAAAATAAACGTAATCAAATTTGAAAAAATTATAACAAAAAGTTTTGTAACAAAGTTACATATGTGCAATTAAAAAAATATATTCACCTACACACGATACAGATGGCTCCTAAACTTTAATTCTGATCAGCGGTGAAACTCTCGATTCAGGGAAAACTAAAACTGATACTGGTCGATGGACTTGATCGCATCTTAGGGTTTCATCGTTGATCAAAATCAAAGCTCAGGAGCCATCGATAGACTAAATCACAGGTTAGGATCCAATATATTTTTATTTATTTTACTATGGATATATTTTTTTAAATATTTTAATAAAAGATGAGATAATTTTAATTTTAATTTCCTTCAACTTTATTACCTTCAATAAACATAACGCGTAATACCATAATTATTTGTTTTTATATATTCATTTTAGATTCATTTATTTTTTTTTTTTTTTTATAAAAGATAAGATAATTTTAATTTTAATTTAATTTCAATTTTAATTTCAAATTCAATAAACATGACGTAATACTATAATTATTTGTATTTATCCATCTATTCTTGGCTTGGCTTGGCCATTTGGATAAGTAGTCTGATTAAATTTTCATTTTTATCGTTCAATTTTTTCAAAAAGGCATCCCTCGCCTGTCGCCTCCGCCTCTCCTGGACCCATCGCCCTGCGCGAGTCCCTCGGTACGGTTTTTCTATAAACAAACATTGGACGAATTATTTATGGAAGAGCAAAATGAGACGAAATTCATGATGCAAAGTAATGGATGCACTATTGCCTCGTTCTGAGCATGCACACATGCAATGGTTCCCGGGAGTTGCACTTGCGTGCTCAAAACCCCTTGAAGACCCAGTTTGCAGACAAATAATTAAAAACATACCTCCTCTTTCTTTCTCGTGGGATGAATAATTCCCATCCCCAGACTGATGATGATCCTCACTGAACAAAAAATAAATCCATAGCTGTTAAGGGTTGCAAATTACCAAGTGCGAATGTAGTAAGGATCGAATTATTATGATGATTATTATTATAAGTATTCGAAATATTTAATTTACCTATTATTTGTTTGACTCCCACTGGCCTCATCCATATTTTTGTCAGTATCAGACATCTAGAATCAAGAATAATGATAAGATTGGTTAAAAATATTTTATAAGGAAATTTATTAAGCAAACAGATATTTTTATAATACAGTTAACGAATCTTGTTTTCTAAATAAAATAACGTTTTTTAAAAACGTGTTTTAAATAAATATATTATAAAAAATACTTACTTTTATATGATCACGGATGCGAATGATGCGATGATGCGATGCGATAAAAAATGCGATGAATGAGAAATGCGATAAAAAAGATCGATTCGCGTATGAATTATTATTAGTTTATTATTATAAATCGGCAATTGTTTGCTACTTGGCAACCAATGATGGACGGTAGCCACTAAATCGGTAATTGTTTTCGGAACAATTTGTTTTAGTGGCTACCGATTCTGGAATTCACTCCATCCATAATTTCGAAATTTACTGATAATTCAGCAAATTAAAAATGAACATGGCAAACGCTTCAAACAGCGATAAAACGGACATGCTATTAGCATACGGTGCAGCTAACAGAAATAGTCGGCAGGCTGCTCGTATTTACGCGGAACGATTTCCAGAGCGCCAGCATCCGTCCTATCATGTTTTTCGGAACCTTGAAACGTCTCTTAGAAATAAAGGAACTTTTGCAGCTGCGAAGAAGACAGGTAAATTAAATTGAGTACAACTATTGAGCGTGAAATTCGTTTGTAAAATGATTAATAATTAGTATTTAATTTGATTTTTTTTTTTAAATTGACTGCCAGGATTACCACCAGCACTGCGTAATAGAGTGGAGCAGCCTGTTTTGAACAGCTTGAGACAGAATCCGCGCACCAGCATCCGAGCCTTAGCACTCGAGCACCAGGTAAGCTATAAAACAGTGTGGCAGATATTGAAGCAAAGAAAGCTTCACCCATTCAAACCCAGCGTTCACCAGCGATTGAGGCCCGGTGACAGACCAAGAAGAATGGCATATTGCGACTGGCTCATCGATAGGTATGTTGAAGATCCAAGCTTCGCGAGCAGGATTTTATTTACAGACGAGTGTACTTTTAAGATGGACGGCAGTGTCAATAGACATAACCAGCATTTCTGGGCGGCGGAGAACCCGCATTTAGTGGAAGCGGTCCGCGAGCGGCGATGGGGCTCGGTTAATGTGTGGGCGGGTATCCGTGGAGACAAAATCATAGAGCCCGTCGTCTTCTTGGGCAATTTGAACGGGCCAACTTACGCCGATTTCTTAAGAAATGTGCTACCTGCACTGCTGGCAGACGTTCCACAGGCTGAGATAGACAACACGTGGTATCAGCAGGATGGTGCTCCTGCGCACACTTCGCGTGTTGCACGAGTTGTGCTCGACGAAATGTTCGAGAACAGGTGGATCGGGCTGCATGGCCCGCAGGAATGGCCACCAAGGTCACCGGATTTGACCCCACCAGACTTCTTTCTATGGGGGTATATCAAAGAAGCGGTATATGCGACGAGACCCGTAGATTTGGCTGACCTGAAGCGAAGGATCAGCATCGCATGCGAGAGGGTCACTCCGGAAATGCTGACGAGAGTGCACCACGGAGCCGTGAGAAGGGCTGCGCTGTGTTTGGAGGCAGAAGGCGGCCTATTCGAACACCTAATGTAAATAATCCTCTTGCAAAAGGCAAAAGGATGTTCACAGATTATGAGCGGAGGATGATATTCTGTGAAAGGATGATTCTGTGCCATAATAATGGTAAGAATTGATATTTGGCAGCATGATGCGCCATACTCATAGTGAGAATCGATATCTGGCAGCATGATGCGCCCCAATCATAATGAGATTGATCTCAGGTTGCATAATGCGCTACATTGATCGTGAAAATCGACAACAGACAGGTAAAGTGAAATTGGTTATCATTTTGGTGTGAAATCTCATCTAAATAATTTGGTTTAGTAGGTAGTGTGCAGCCGAGACACAGGCGTAAAATAAGATCATGGGCGGTGCCTCTCCTCTAATGATACAAGAGTCAGCGATTCCTAGCGATCCATCAGAATACTTTGATCGCCGACAGCACTACCTTGCACGGACCCAAACTCTACGTAACACCGGTGACTTGATTCAGAGATTAGATTTCAAAACAATAATTTTAATTTGAAAATGACATTTTAATTTCTATGTCAGTACAATAATCTGGTTTGATAGGTAGCAGACAGCCGAGCCCAAGACGTCAAATCGAACCCTGGCACCCTGGCACCACCTTCTCTGTTACTGATCCACGATCCAACAACTCCGCTCTCAAACTACTTTACCGAACATCACCTAACCGGTGAAATGATTCAGAGATAAGATTTCAAAACAATAATTTTCATTTGAAAATGACATTTCAATTTCTATGTCAGTACAATAATCTGGTTTGGTAGGTAGCAGACAGCTGAGCCCAAGACGTCGAATCAAACCCTGGCACCCTGGCACCACCTCCTCTGTTACTGATCCACGATCCAACAACTCCGCTCTCAAACTACTTCACCAAACATCACGGAGACCCCTTTCACTTCTTTCAAACGTTCGCAATCTCCTCTGCTACTGATCCACGATCCATCCGCTCCGCTCTCAAACTACTTTACCGAACATTACCGAGACCTCTTTCACCCTGAGAGCATATTTTGTCTCTACGACGACGGCTCTTGCACAACGTTCTACCCTCGAAGATGCGAGACTCAGTGATTCCCGGCGATCCATCAGAATACTTTGATTACCATCTACGTGACACCGGTAAAACATGATAATTTTCATTCAAGTTTAGATTTCACTAATCATAATAGAGTTGATTAGATTTAACTTAACTTTAACTTTCATTGTGAGATTACTTAATTAATTATTAATTCGATCCTTATTACAGTCGCACTTAATAATTTGCAACCCTGAACAGCTTAATAGTGCATCTATTACTTTGCATCATAAATTTCGTCTCATTTTGCTCTTCCATAAATAATTCGTCCAATGTTTGTTTATAGAAAAACCGTACCGAGGGACTCGCGCAGGGCGATGGGTCCAGGAGAGGCGCAGGCGACAGGCGAGGGATACATTTTTGAAAAAACTAAACAACAAAAATAAAAATTTAGTACGACTACTAAACGACATGGCAAAGCCCTCAGAATAAATATATAAATACAAATAATTATAGTATTACGCGTTGTTTATTGAAGGTAATAAAGTTGAAGGAAATTGAAATTAAAATTATCTCATCTTTTATTAAAATATTTAAAAAAATATATCCATAGTAAAATAAATGAAAATATATTGGATCCTAACCTGTGATTTAGTCTATCGATGGCTCCTGAGCTTTGATTTTGATCAACGATGAAACCCTAAGATGCGATCAAGTCCATCGACCAGTATCAGTTTTAGTTTTCCCTGAATCGAGAGTTTCACCGCTGATCAGAATTAAAGTTTAGGAGCCATCTGTATCGTGTGTAGGTGAATATATTTTTTTAATTGCACATATGTAACTTTGTTACAAAACTTTTTGTTATAATTTTTTCAAATTTGATTACGTTTATTTTTTTTTTTTTTTTTGGTATTATTTTTGACCTCTGTATCCTTCTTGCTTTCTTTTTCCATTTTTTTTTCTCGAGTGGTTGAAGGTTGGATCATGGATCAGTAGCAGAGGGGATGGTGCCAGGGTTTGATTGAACGTCTTGGTCTTGGCTGCCTGCTACCTACCAAACCAGATTACTTTACTGACATGTATGGCATGATACATCCTAATACGATCGATGTAGATGTCTATACAGCAAACCCTAAATAAAATATCTAATCAAGTCTTCTACTCTGGTTATCAAAATTAATTCTTCAACTCTTCTATTCTGATTAGTGAAATCTAAACTTTGAATGAAAATTATCATGTTTTACCGGTGTCACGTAGATGGTGATTAAAGTATTCTGATGGATCGCAGGGAATTACTGAGTCTCGCATATTCGAGGGTAGAACGTTGTGCAAGAGCCGTCGTCGTAGAGACAAAATATTCTCTCAGGGTGAAAGAGGTCTCGGTGATGTTCGTTAAAGTAGTTTGAGAGCGGAGCGGTTGGATCTTGGATCAGTAGCAGAGGAGGTGGTGCCAGGGTGCCAAGGTTTGATTCGACGTCTTGGTCTCAGCTGTCTGCTACCCACCAAACCAGATTATTATACTGACATAGAAATTGAAATGTAATTTTCAAATGAAAATTATTGTGTTTCGAAATCTAATCTTGGAATCATTTTACCGGTGTGTTTACATCGCTTGATTACTCACTGTAAAGCCTAATCAAGACAAGGGTTGTGAATAGGATACCGATGCAGGGTAAACCGGCATTAAGTAACAGGATCACAGAGGTGTTAGCCGAGATCAGCCCTGAAACGATCACGTTGATGAACTACGCGTTTCATGACAGAGTATTGCAGCGCTACAGCATACAGTATACAGGATTATGGTGTATTGCATTGTATTGTCACTACGTGACCTGATTGAATAAATCCTTTTGATGAATTGTTTCGATGAATAAAATAGATAAATACATACAATCATCATCTGATATTAATTACGCAAGGTAAGATACTATTCAGTGTCTGTAGGCTTGCTCCGCAGCCATTTGAGATTTAAGAATTTCCATTCCGCAGGGCTGCGAAGCAATCCTCGTTTCATCGACGTCTCTTGGCTCGCTCCACTGACATTCCAGATACAGGATTGTCATTTCTCACAAACACTCAGATATATATTATCCCATCGGACGGAGGATAATCTATTACGAACTCCAATTCCAATCCAAACCGTCGTGAGCATTGAGAACTGTGACTGGTTGAATATTAAACTCGTTATTTATGTTCAGCGTAGGACACAAAATCTGAAAAAAATTCATAAACTCTGTATCAAAACAGCACTAATCAACTATAAAGAAACTGAGTCACTAAAATTTTTTATCAGAGCGTAGCAGTGATTTGAAAATATTATCTTCAAGGTGGGTACCGCCTGTTAATGTTTCTCTTTACAAATGATTCGCCTTGTCTTTCGATTATGAACATGCTAGCTTAGCATGTTAATCGTGTCAATTGGTATGCGGTGGAAAATGCCCCTACTCTTCAGCATTGTGCAACCGACATCCCAGTTTGATGTCCTTCTCGTTAAACATAGTATTCCAGCTGTTCCTGCATAACGCTCCGTAAAATGATTTGGCAGCATTAAACACCTTCACACCCTGTGTTAGCACGAGTCTAGCTATGGAGATGACAGGTCAAAGAAAATCCGAGGCTGCAGCATGTTCTCTGAAATATTAATTACTAATTATTACTAATAATTTATTATTATTAATTATAATAATAATAACTAATAATAATAAATTATTATTTATTATTATTATTATCATTATCATTATCATTGTCATTGTCATTGTCATTGTCATTGTCATTGTCATTGTCATTGTCATTGTCATTGTCATTGCCATTGCCATTGCCATTGCCATTGCCATTGCCATTGCCATTGCCATTGCCATTGCCATTGCCATTGCCATTGCCATTGCCATTGCCATTGCCATTGCCATTGCCATTGCCATTGCCATTGCCATTGCCATTGCCATTGCCATTGCCATTGCCATTGCCATTGCCATTGCCATTGCCATTGCCATTGCCATTGCCATTGCCATTGCCATTGCCATTGCCATTGCCATTGCCATTGCCATTGCCATTGCCATTGCCATTGCCATTGCCATTGCCATTGCCATTGCCATTGCCATTGCCATTGCCATTGCCATTGCCATTGCCATTGCCATTGCCATTGCCATTGCCATTGCCATTGCCATTGCCATTGCCATTGCCATTGCCATTGCCATTGCCATTGCCATTGCCATTGCCATTGCCATTGCCATTGCCATTGCCATTGCCATTGCCATTGCCATTGCCATTGCCATTGCCATTGCCATTGCCATTGCCATTGCCATTGCCATTGCCATTGCCATTGCCATTGCCATTGCCATTGCCATTGCCATTGCCATTGCCATTGCCATTGCCATTGCCATTGCCATTGCCATTGCCATTGCCATTGCCATTGCCATTGCCATTGCCATTGCCATTGCCATTGCCATTATCATTATCATTATCATTATTATTATTATTATTATTATTATTATTATTATTAATAATTATTATTAATAATTACCAATGAATAATTACTAATAATTACCGTGAAGCCCCTTCGCCTACCTGAAAACGGTCACTTGTCCTTGAGGTTACTTGCCGTTTTGAGGTTACGCTCTTACAGATACACTCATGATTATAAAAAATAGTTTCACTTACTCATCTTACTCATACATCGACAGGCTAATCAGTCGCAATCCCCTGGATAACGATCATTCGGTGCACGAATAACATTTTGTGGGTGTAATAATTCTTCTCCGTAATAATATGACACCACTTCACTTGTACCCGTCAAAACTCAAGACCGCCATCGATCCATCGATCGGCGCTATAGAACTAGCGGCTACGATCACGGATAATTTTTTATTACCGACTATACCTGACAGTCTACTACTGGAGTTACTGCAGTGTAAGCGAGGAATCACCCTGTAATTCCTGAGCTAATATATCGACGGCGTTGTCTCTTGGAGATGTCTTCTACGGCATACGCAGCCATTCTCTTCGTCCTGATCCTCGGCTTTGTAGTTTTCGTAGTCCAGGTCCTCGGCTTCGTAGTTCTCGTAGTCCAGGTCCTCCGTTTTGTAGTCCTCGTCGTCCAGGTCCTCGGTTTCGTAGTTCTCGTCGTCCAGGTCCTCCGCTTTGTAGTTTTCGTAGTCCAGGTCCTCGGCTTCGTAGTTCTCGTCGTCCAGGTCCTCCGCTTTGTAGTTTTCGTAGTCCAGGTCCTCGGCTTCGTAGTTCTTGTAGTCCAGGTCCTCCGTTTCGTAGTTCTCGTAGTCCAGGTCCTCAGTTTCGTAGTTCTCGTAGTCCAGGTCCTCGGTGAAATATTGAAACATTGAAACGCGCAGGGTGCGTTGGCTCGTGAAGCACAGTTGGTCCAGAGACAAGCAATTCCTGCACGGAGAAACTTTGAGTATGAATATTTGTTAGATTGCATATGAAAAGTTAACATAAAATATAAGAATTTAGGGATAATCGAGGTACTGTGACTAAAATCTGTAATGGACTCGAATAACAAAAATTAGTATAGAGCTTTGCAAAGAGTGAAATTAAACGTTGTACGTTTTAGTATAAACGCGTTGCGATCTTTCTAAACCACTATACGAAAAATGGAGGTCACGTGGTGTGCTGGGTACGCGAGAAAAACAAAAATTAATTTAACACTAGATTTGGGGCGGGGGGGGGGGGGGGGGGGGGGGGGAGGAGGAGGAGGAGGAGGAGGAGCTTTTGAACAAAGCGGTTAGCCAGTGAGCGAAGGTACCGGTCGAGCCTGGGTATTCCGATGTCGTACCTTGATGTCTGTATATTGACATCACCACCATAGGATCAGTGCTGTAGCGGGATCAAGCCATGCTTGTTGATGAGATCTTCCGCCTCTATATATACTCACCAACTTCTATAAGTGGCACTCGCGAGAATATCGAAAGCGCTGGTCGCCACCTTACGAGAAAATATGGAAGTAATGTACATGACCATTGTTGCAGTTTCTTTCACTGCCAAGTTATACCCAGACAACCACACCAACACAAGAGAGCGCGCGTCCTCGATCTGAGAGCGGTCTGGCCCTTCGGCTGAATTCGGAATAGCTCGGAAATATCCGGCCGTTTTTCGTATAAAGTTTTAGAATTTCTCTCAAGCCCCAGTAGCAGAAAGTATCAAATATATACTAATGTTTCATATGATTGTAGGAAGGATTGTCAGCGTGACTCGATTATCCCTAAATTCTTACATTTTATGTTAACTTTTCATACGCAATCAAACAAATATTCATACTAAAAGTTTCTCCGTGTGGAAGCTAGCAATTCCGTAGAAACATCTATAGTGAGAGTCTATAGATGCGACTACGGTGTCCGGAGGACGACCTTTTGACGTGAACCGAGTGATTAAATTAACGAAAAGATATTTGTGACACTGTTTGTTTTCTGCTCATGTCCTCCTACCCTACTCTATCAGATTCTAAATAATAAAGGTAACTGTCATGACCGACCGATGTTGATCTGACGGTTCCACAGTCAATCAACAGAGGGCTCTATTTAGAATGAATAGAAGAAGCCTGTTTTTTGGATGTTCAATTATTATTCTATCTTCTTCACAGTTTGAACTATCTATATTTATATTATAATTGTATCCATTCTCATAAACGTCTTAATTGTGTTTAACTCTGTGTTTATTACTAACTCCTGTGTCGGATATTTAATAGGATATCCTAATACTAAACATAACATTTTGGCGACGAGGATAATTTCAAGTTTAACGCGGCAAACCGGCCGGCCAGAACCAATAGGACACGATTTAAACAATCGGTGGATATTTAAATTGAAAATAGTTAATTTAATTTAATATCATAATTTCAATCATCAGGAAGCAGTCTAAAATCTAAATGTCGCAGGAACGAGAACGCGGGATATCTCCATTTAATATTGATGATCCCTCAAAATGGAAATCATATAAAACAAAGCTTTTCTTTTATTTCGCGACGAAGGAAATAACTGCAGATGAAAAGAAACGAGCTTCACTTCTTCATCTTGGAGGCGATGCCTTACTTGAACTGGCGATTGCACTCGTTTTTCCACAAGATATAACTATCACTCCTTACGATACTATCATAACAGCTTTGGACGGACATTTTTCACCTCGGATAAATAAAACAGTGGCTGCATTTAATTTTCGGTTAAGATATCAACAAACCGGGGAATCAGTTTCCACATACGTTAGTGAACTTCGTCGACTAGCTTCAAAATGCGATTTTGGTACGACTTTTCTGGATCGTATGCTTCGAGATCAACTTGTTCTTGGAGTGAAAGATCCAATAGCTCAGAAGGCTTTATTGGCTAAAGATGATCTTACAATGCAAGCAGCGTTTGAAATAGCTACAACAGCAGAAAGCTCAAGCCAACATGTTGTAGAAGTTCGCGGTCAAGTTGTTCAGGATGATACGGTCAATTCAAACATAAACAGACTAACAACTGCAATCAAATCTACATCATCAACATCAAGAACAAATAATCAACAGACTAAGGTTCATCCGAGTTTTAAGATTACAAAAAATGAAACGCAAAACAAACAACAGTTCAAATGTTACAGGTGTGGGGAACAACACCACACATCACACTGTTGGAAAAAATATGTTAATTTTAACTCATTTCGTATGTCCCATTAGGTCCACTAACTTTTTTTAGTTAATTTTACAGAAACATGATATGTAAACAGTTGACATAGGATATAAGTTGAAACTTCAACATATTTGTAGTTCCATTCGACTCAAATCATCTGTCAATAATACATAATCTATCTGTTAAATTGAAAACAATTAAATGTTCATAATGAATGACAGCTGAGTCAAATAAACAGAAAATACAGTTGAAATTGACATTTTACGTATGTTACTCCAACATACAAATTCACACGAATTTACTAATTTTAAATGTTGGAATAATCAAATTTCATGTCAATTTTGACATACTTTTAATGTTAATCCTAACTGTACAGAAATGTTAATTTCACTTCTTCTTTATGTTATCTCATTATTATTCCAGAGGGGTGCGAAGTACGGCACGGAGCAATTGAAGAAGAACTGCAAAAGTATGATCTAGTTGAAAAAATAATAATTATTTTTCACAGTCATACAATACTTGACAATTTATTGTATAACTATGGAAAATGAAATCATTTTCCCAAATAGAAAATAACTTTCAATGACTCTTACAATTGCCTTGTGTTACTTTCGATTTCACACCCTCCAAGTTTTAATTATTCACAGTGAAAGGGTGGATGAATTTGTCTAAAAAAAAAAAAACTCCAAATTTTGTTATTCTAGTATTGTTCATTATTATCATTTTTTTTCAAGTGAACAATTTCTTACAATTATATAATACATTTGCATTTCCTAAGGGTACAAAAAGTATTTGGTTATGATACATTGGTGATCATAGGCATCGTTCATCTCTAGCGGCTTACAATGAGGACTTGATACGGCGTTCGTACATGTTACGCGCTTGCGTCCGACACTACGACTGAGGTCTTCTCGACCCCCACACGCTACTACCAGCTCTCGAAGTCAATCGAACAAACACGAGTTTGTCCGAAGTATCGACTTTACTTCAAAAATATGTCATTTTAACACTTTCCTTGGGTGATGAACCGAATTTTCACATTATATTTGTGTTAATTCAACTGGCCTGATAATGTAATAAAAGATATTAACAGATCTTCTTTGTCAAAATAATATATAAGAAGAGTTGAATTGACTTATACTTTGGATCAAATCTTGCCGTGAATTTACAATTGAATGACATAAATTTTTAGTTCTTGTATACATAAACCACATGTTATTTCAATGATTTAACATAAACATGAAGTTATTTCTTCGTTATTCTGAAGTTGACATAATAGATGTGTCAAGTTTTGTGCGAATATGTTAATAATAATTTTCAACATAAAATACCAGCTTAACTCAAATCGAAATTGTTAAATTAACATTCGAATATGTATAGAATTTGACATAATATTTTTAACTGCGAATTTTTTTAACAGCAATACACAATTTTTCCAACAGTGCAGACTGTGAGTATACGTTTGAATCAATGATTTGTTCCAGTTGCAACAAGACTGGACATATCGCAAACGCTTGTAAAGCAAATAGAACAAAAAATAATAACGGTTTCAACAACAATTCGAACAAGTTCAAATATCCTAATCCACAGCAGCAAAATGCGACTCAGGAAACTAATGATTTAGCGCTAGTTAATGCTACGACAAATAATCTGTCTTGTTTTCAATATCAAGAGGAACTAGAAAGCACAGACGAGTCGACAAACATACAATTACGAGGCGAAAATTTATTCAGCGTGTCATCAATTAATAACGAAACTGTTAAAAATTTGGCATCACAAGTTCGCAACGAACCTCCCTTTAGGGTGAATTTATTATTAGATAATCATCAACATTCGATGGAAGTAGATTCAGGAGCAGCGGTGTCAATAATCAGTGATTCATCTTTTAAATCAATTTGGCACGATAACGTGAAACTTCAACCAGCTGGACTAACACTATCAACTTGGTCAGCTGCAACACCTCTTCGAGTCTTGGGTCAACTAGAAAGCGAAGTTTCTCTCAATGGTTTGGTGCAAAAATTGCCAATTATTGTAGTGGCGGGAAACGGTCCAAGTCTTCTTGGGAGGAATTGGTTTCATCCTCTGAATATTCGTTTACAAACAATTAATTCGATCAATAGTGAAAATCGATTAGAAAAAATCAAGAAATTTTCGGCAATATCAATGACCGCTAATCTCGGAACCTACAACGGGCCAAAGGTCAGCTTAGACTTGGACAAAGAGGTAAGTCCAAGATATTTAAAAAGTAGACCAGTTCCATTTGCTATACAAGATGCTGTAAGGAAGGAGTTAGATCGTTTGACGGATATCGGAGCAATTTCACCGATTCCTTTTTCAAGATGGGCTACACCGACTGTAATTGTTCGAAAACCGGATGGTTCAATTAGGATGTGTGCTGATTATAAAGCAACAGTCAATTTAGCTCTTCGACCGGACAAATATCCTTTACCATCAGCTAATGATACATTCGCGTCAATTGGTGGTGGGAAACTATTTAGCAAAATTGACTTAGACCAAGCTTATACTCAAGTTCAAGTTGATGCAGAAGCTTCAGAGATTTTAACAATGAATACAATCAAGGGTCTTTACAAAGTTAATCGGCTTCCATTTGGAATTAGTGCAGCACCAGGGATTTTCCAAAGGTTAATGGAAAATCTCCTAATTCATATTCCAGGAGTAGCAGTTCTTTTGGACGACATTTTGATAAGTGGCAAAACAGAAGCTGAACATGATGATCGTCTTTTCGAAGTTCTTCATCAACTGAGCTCAGCAGGTCTGAAGGTCAAATTATCAAAATGCAGATTCGCCGTTCCATCTGTTGAATTTCTTGGATTTAAAGTAGATGCAAATGGTTTACATCCCCTTCAATCAAAAGTAGAGGCAATAAAGAAAGCACCAGCTCCTAACAATAAAACAGAGCTTCAAGCTTTATTAGGCATCATCAATTTTTACGAACGATTTATGAAACATAAATCTACGATATTAGAACCACTGCATCGGTTGTTAGACAAAGAATCCGTTTGGAAATGGAATACTGAACATGATCTAGCTCTTCAGACTGTGAAAGATTTATTAACAAGCTCCCAATTTCTTGCTCACTATGACCCTACGAAACCACTGTTTTTGGCTTGTGATGCATCACCTTACGGAGTTGGCGCGATTCTCAGTCATTTGAATTCAGAAGGTGAAGAGATTCCGATCGCATACGCGTCAAGAACAATGTCTCAAACCGAACGACGGTATGCTCAGATTGATAAAGAAGGCTTAGCAATTATGTTTGGGATATCGAAATTTCACCAATATATTTATGGACGACACACGACTATCATCACTGATCATAAACCGTTACTAGGGATCTTTAATCCGAATAAACAAACTCAAAACAATCTTTCACCTCGGATGTTACGGTGGAGTATTACTCTTGGTGGATACCACACGGATATCAAGTTCAGACCTGGGAAAAAACATGGAAATGCAGATTTTATGAGTCGATTACCACTACCAACAGAAGGTAAGGAATATCCAGAACCGGGCGGCATTTTTATGCTAACGGAAAAAAAGAATCATTTGCCAATAACGCCTTCAGATATTAAAAGGGAGACAGCAGTAGATTATACGTTGTGTAAAGTCATTCGGTGGGTTCGAGATGGTTGGCCAGAGGAAATAGATCAACAATTATTCAAGCCATATTATAACAGGAAGGATGAACTTTCAATTTTACACGGATGTCTTCTATGGGGTGAAAGAGTTTTAATTCCAATTTCTTTACAAAAAAAAATACTCGAATTGCTTCATGAAAACCATAATGGTATCGTTTATACTAAAGCTCTAGCAAGAAGTCATGTTTGGTGGCCCGATCTAAATAAAGAAGTCGAGAAATCAGTACAAACATGTCCAGTTTGTCAGTCACAAAGTAAAGTTTTACCAAAAACTGCTCCTTGCCCGTGGCCAGTTCCAGGTGGACCTTGGCAACGCGTTCATTTGGATTATGCAGGTCCAATCCAAGGGATGAGTTTCTTAATAATGATCGACGCATTTTCCAAATGGCCGATAATTAAGGTTGCCAATTCAACAACCGCAGCAGCTCTTATTCGTTCAACGAGGGAAGCATTTGCTGACTTTGGAATTCCGGACACAATTGTATCAGACAATGGAACAAACTTCACATCACAAGAATTTGGACAGTTTTTGAAGAAAAATGGAGTACAACATTTGCGTTCTTCACCTTTTCATCCTTCATCAAATGGTTTAGCTGAACGAACTGTTCAATGGTTTAAAGAATTATTCAAAAAACATACTGAGGGAGATTTACACGCAAGAATTGCAAAAGTATTGTATACAATGAGGTCAACTCCTAAAGTGAACAATAAAACCCCAGCCGAATTAATGGGACTTAAATTCAAAACTATAATTGATAAAATCCATCCACAAGTCACGAAGCCGATAATTACTGGTAATCCGGACTTTACAGAACCATTGATTCGAACTTTTTCAATTGGAGAGAAAGTATGGTCTAAGCAATATAGACCTCATGAACCAGCGTGGGATCCTGCCATTATTATTGAAAAACAAGGATCTAGAATATACATCGCTCGGACGGACGACAATAGGGAACAACGAAGACATATCGATCAATTGCGTAAACGATTCACACAAGAAGAAAATTATTCATTTAAGTCCATTCCAATTTTGGATGAGTTCGGACTACTTCCGGTAAGGAACCCAGGAGTTAACGAGGTGAGACCGGCTCAACTCCAATTGGAACTGGAACAACCTCAAGCACTAGAAGGACCTGTAAACGTTCAAGACGAGTTGGAACCTCAAAGGGAACAAAGACGTTCACAACGTCAATCCAGACGTCCAGATTATCTTCAAGATTATATTTAGACTGTTTGAAACTTTAAAAGACTAAGAGGGAAGGACTGTCATGACCGACCGATGTTGATCTGACGGTTCCACAGTCAATCAACAGAGGGCTCTATTTAGAATGAATAGAAGAAGCCTGTTTTTGGATGTTCAATTATTATTCTATCTTCTTTACAGTTTGAACTATCTATATTTATATTATAATTGTATCCATTCTCATAAACGTCTTAATTGTGTTTAACTCTGTGTTTATTACTAACTCCTGTGTCGGATATTTAATAGGATATCCTAATACTAAACATAACAGTAACCGTCCAAACGTTACAAGTTTTACCCGAATTTATTTCGTATTCTGATAATTATCGTTGTTTGATAGACAATAAAGACTTTTTTTTTTGTATGTAAGTGAGTAAATATAATTTCAGTTTTATTCATTAATTTACAAATATATCTGCGTATAAATGTGGATTAAACTAACAATTCAAAATCACACAAATGAACATAAGCAGCGTACACTTCTGGTTCGATTATTTTGAAAACCAAAATAATAATAATAATGATAATAAGTCGATTTTAACGGCTTCTAAACCTTCGATAAAAAAGTTTAAAAAAAAGTAATGAAAGTTGCATCGACATCTAATGTTAATGTGAGTTGTTTTGATTCTTGAGATTGTAACACACTGATATCCGCAAGGCAAAGTTGTATACACTATTACACCTGTATGACGGGATGTGTCACGACCCGGTTGAGATGAGTTTATTGCATACTGCGGCCTGTTTTTGTTGCGACTTTATTTTTATTAACCAATTAATTGAATTCAATTAATTAGTTACATTTTTTCTACCTCTGAGTATTTTTTTTTTTTTTTTTTTTTTTTTTTTTTTTTAATCTAATGTTAATCCAGATCTTCGTACAGCCAAATAATAAGGCTTGGATAGTTTTTCTATTATAATTGGTGTATCTAAAATACAAGAATTGGCGATTTGTAAATGTGATTTCGGTTTAGTTTTTCTACCAAGTAAATCAGCAATGAAACTCTTTTTTTCGTAACTCAAATCTTTATCACATTCGGTTAAAAGTCTATCAATAAATAAATGAATGTGGATTAAACTAACAATTCAAAATCACACAAATGAACATAAGCAACGTACACTTCTGGTTCGATTATTTTGAAAACCATTACTTTATTTTTGATGAAGTCGGTTTTAACGGCTTCTAAACCTTCGATCTTTCCTTTCAATGGAATTAGGTGCTTCAATTTTCTGTGTTTTATCAATGGTTTAGTATTCAACTGCCAATAGTAGCCAATTGCAAAACCAAACTCATCTGTTTCAGTTTTAATTCCTAAAAATTCTTGAATTTCAAAAATTTCACCGTCATTTAATAGCACATAGTAGTTTGCTCGCTTTTTTTCACGCTTATAATATTTAGCGGTGACAACTTTTTTATCAATTATGCACCGATTATAAATAAAAAAAGTTGCATCGACATCTAATGTGAATCCAGATCTTCGTACAGCCAAATAATAAGGCTTGGATAGTTTTTCTATTATAATTGGTGTATCTAAAATACAAGAATTGGCAATTTGTAAATGTGATTTCGGTTTAGTTTTTCTACCAAGTAAATCAGCAATGAAACTCTTTTTTTCGTAACTCAAATCTTTATCACATTCGGTTAAAAGTCTATCAATGGCACATTTTAGTCTGAAAGAATCAGATATTTGTGCAGAAACACCATTTGCGCTTTGAACATGAGCCTGTATAATTTGGTAGAAATCTTCATAAATGAAGGCACTATGAGTCCTTAGAGGCCCCCAATTCTCAACACTTTTTGATAGATGAGTCAACTGATGCACATTGTAACTGACGTACTTCTCGCCGTATAAAGTTTCGACTCCAGTAACAAATTCTAGTAAACAGTGGTGAGCATAAACTATTTCTGATGGAAGAATTGATTCCTGCACTAAAATTGATACGCCATCAACTAGCAAGGCCCAATGATGAACATATTTTTTTGGAAAATGCACTTGAAGAATTGGAAGACTATAAGCCAAAAGAAACGCGACCCATTCGTGAGCCTTGAAGTGTGCTCGATCGGTTAGAGGTCTTGGGGTTCGAGAAAAATCTGATGTTGGAAGTAACGAGGTGAGGTGGATATCTATTGCGTCTAGTATTCTTCCAAAATAAAATTTTTCGCTGGAATTGACTTTATCGAACCACAAGTTCGCGAATTGTCGAGCAACACCCAAGCCAACAGAATGCATCCATGCAACGTCTAGGCCGTTGATGATATTAAAATGTGGTAAATTCGTCAAAATAGATATTTTTTTAATTCCTTTCTTATTTTCTTTTACTGTCTCTTCAGCGTGTTTTATTGTTTGTTGATGAGTTCTTAAACCTTCTCCATAAGCATTGTTATTATTTACAGGATAGACCCTAGCATGACCTTGCCCTTTTTCAACGCGCTTTCCGGGATGAAGACATAGCCCACACCCGTATTTACCATTAAATTGATTGCAACAACGCACTAGTGGACGAGCAACGGCGTCACAAATGCCCATCAGTACTACAACTTTTTTAGTGTACTCATGACCTTTATATGTATAGGTAAATCCATTGGTGTACAGCTCTTGTGCCTCAGCAACAAAAGGTTTAAGATACTCATTCATATCCTTCGGTTTTCCGGACCCAAACCATATACTCGAAAGTAAAATTCTATTTCGTCGCTCTACTGGATCTAATTCATTTATAGTACATAGTACAGGATACACAGACGAATTCGAACTTTTGAAGATCGGTACTCCATCTATGCTGAAATTGATCGATATTTGATTTTCGCTGTTCGAAAATACTGTTTTGTAGAATTTGCCATCATAAATATCTTCAATCGCAAATTCACATGATTTTTCTCGATTTTTTGAATATAAATTATGTGCATCAGTTGATTCAAAAATCTCTCTGAGTTGGTATTCTAAAGATAGATACAAAAAATACCCGTGGTCCAATTTATAATCGATTTTACATGAACATTTCGGACACTGGTATTTATCGGTGGTCGAACCTAAGTAGTTGCCACAATTGACGCAAATATAATGTTTACTGACTTTTTCAGAATATTGGTCAATAATTAATTTCCAATAATATTTTGAGCTATTAACTTTTTGAGTGGTGGTCGAAATATTAATTGCATTTAAGACATCTAAACTAGTTGTGTAAGACGTATTTCTTTTCCATTTTACACACATTACCAATAGATTATTAATCAAACAATCTATAGGGATTCTCCTAGATTTATTAGGTGGTTGATGAGATCCAATTTCCAATTCTTGGTTACTAATTTGTTCGACAATTTGGTTCGAATCCGCGATTTCCTTCAAAATAAAAATTTAAATTATAATGTGTATATAATAACTTAATTAATATATATTATTAGGGTGTTTTTTTTTTTTTTAACGACAATTTGTTTTTAAAAATAGTCGTTAAAAATAGAGTACTCAGCCAAAAAATTAACGCACCACCTACATTTTTCTGAAAAGCGGTTGGTTTACGAAAGAAAGAAAACTCAGTGAAAGAATATCACAAATTAATTAAGGGACCCAGGCAGCAAAATCATGTCACTCTGATATCACAGATACGTCACTTCGTTCCTTCCGTTATCACTACTACATCACCGGGACTGTAAATGAGATAGTCCGAGGATATAAAAATATCCGCCACAGGCCGCCATGGCTAATATGTCACAGTTACAGATCAAAGTTACATAATAGTTACGTATCAGCTATGGGTCAGAATCACGACAGATTCATCACATAGTTACGTACCTGGTACATGCAGCAGTGACGTGACGGCAACATCCCAGTGGTACGAATTTACGAGTCAATAAAAATCAAGATAAGATTTTATTATTGCTTATTATGAGCAATTATCCTTTTTTTATTGTAAGAATGTGGTGCTGAATACTATACCGGGATGATTTCTTGATAGTATACAGGTGACTGCGCATGCGCGAGTTTCGTCGTATGCTGAGGCAGGCTGGCCTCAAATACCACTGCGTGACGACTTTACCGACCAATGAAAATGAATTATTTGGCGCATGCGCTGTCACCTGTATACTATCAAGAAATCATCCCGGTATGAACGCGTTCTGCTGAAAATTTTCACGCTAGCTAAATTTATGGACATATTATAATTCGCGAAAAGTCGCACGCGCGCACCCCCGAGTTTTGAACACACGACCTACCTATTCGTAGTCAGGCACGCTGCCTCGACACCACGATACATTTCCAAATAAGCATTCAGAACTCTATCATGTTCAACAGAAATTCATCAGAATATCGGTTATTTATTATTATTATTATTATTTATTTATTATTATTATTTTTTATTTATTTATTTATTTTTTTTATATTGTTTTTTTTTTTTATTTTTTTTTTATTTTTATTTTCGTTTATTATCATTTATTTATTTATTTATTTTTATTTATTCACAATTTCACGTGAAAATAAATATCTTTTCTCGTTATACGAATAACACAGTTGAGTTTTTAGTTTGAAGCTCAAATAATTAACGATAATTCAGGCGATGATCGTTGGTTATTAGTATTTTATTACAGTAACTAAGTTTCAAATATTATGGTCGAAGTATCAGAACTACTTAGGGTGACAAATACGGCAACGTCGAAACTCACGTGGATGGTGAAGATTACATTTGTTAGGTTAAGTTGGGTTAGAACAGATACATAGTTTTTCTCGCTGGTATCGGGTTGTGCAATTCACATTATTATAGACCTGATCAATTTTTCAAATTACTCATCAAGTTTCACTTTCACATGCATGCATATAACTATGAGTAGAAGTATATAATATATTCATTGATCACGAGCATAAATGACTTGCCACAGATTTCCAGACATACAGTATACACATAACCTCCAAATTAGTTGCAAACTCATGGAAAGCACAGAGATAGAAGTTTGCGATATCAACGTCACATATCAGTTGTGCTTTCTGGGTGATATAACACTGCAACATCCTAATTATATTACAGCTACATCACACTTGAGCAATGTTCAAAGATATAGTACTTGGTAATATCAAAATATCAACGTTACATATTGGTTGTGCTTTTTGAGTGATATAACACTGCAACATCATTGGTATACTACAGCTACATCAAACTTGGGCACTGCTCAAAGAGAGAACTGGGTGATGTCAACGCTACATAACAATGTACTGTCTTTGCCATATTGCAGTGTTATATGTCAAGCGCATCTCTGTTATATCAAAAGATTACTGATACATGAATGTTACATAAAACTTACATAAACTTTGGTATGTACCAGCAATTTTACAGTGTGATATCACGGTAACGTAAATATGCTAAGTTTGCTGCCTGGGGAGGTGGTTTTTTGAAGATCGAATCTTCATCTTCAAAATGGTTCCTAAAAATTACACCTACGATTACTTTTTTTTTTTTTTTTTTGGAAAAAGAACGGTCGAGGCTACAGAACCACTGTGATTATTATTATTATTATTATTATTCAAACCTGCACATACAGGTGAGAAGTAATCGCAGGTGAAATTTTTATAAACCATTTTGAAGATGAAGATTCGATCTTCAAAAAACCACCTCCCTTAATTAATTTGTGATATTCTTTCACTGAGTTATAGCGATTTGGAAACCAACCGTTTTTCAGAAAAATCTAGGTGGTCCGTTAATTTTTTGGCTGAGTGTATTATGTAAAAAAATGAAAAAACTAATAAATCTCACTTCATAAACTAAATTATTTTCAGCGTCACGTTGACATTTTTGAATATCGACAGCACGAGATTGTATACAGTTTTCATTACTCTCGATGTTTTTTTTCGATTTCCGAAGAGAACAATCAAGGAATAGTAAATTATTTTTTTGGAGTGTATCTTGATACCTAAATGAAAGGATACAATTTTTTTTTTATTTTAGACCCCATTCTACTTCTATCTTTCCTCATCCTCTTTTTTTATTTGAATAATAAAAAAAAGTTATCTGAAATGATGTGTGATTATTTTTTCCATGAGTTGTATGCGTGAATTAAAAACTCACTGTTTGCGTTTCCAGTCATTTAATGTGCTTTTTGGAATAATTTTTTTAGATCCGAAAGTATTATACAGTTTATATGGACCTCTTTTTTTCTTTAAATGAGATTTTCCTAACTCCTTTTTAACTTTATCCATAGTCTTGAACGTTATTCTTTACATGAGCGATAATGGTAGATTGACCGAAGCTAATGGCCGTTTTCATATGTCTTCACATGTAAATGTTTTTATATTTCGATACCCACGTTCTCATATGTCGTAACCCACATTTGGAAAATTTTTAAGGAGGCCGTGAAAACGGTTCACTATTACCAATAGGTCCGTTCGTTTTAATAGGTCCTTTTGTTTTACTGAACCAATCACCTTGAAGCTTAGACTAGTATACTAGACTATAGCTTCAAGGTGATTGGTTCAGTGCAGCCCGGGGCAGCCCTCGATTTGTAAAACGAAAGGACCTATTGAGAAGATAGGATTTCAATGATTGGAATATTTATTTAAAAATAGTAAATCAACGATTTGACCGCTAAAACTTAAACATAAGCTGCACAACCTCATTATCATTCCATTTTAAAAAAATATCCATTAAAAATATCCATACGTGGGTATCGATTTGCTAGGTTCGGTAAATACAGATCTGACTACTCCGAATGCTCCGACTCTACCCCTTTTCTTCCAATATTCATGGGTATAAAAGAGACACGGTATATGTATCAACATGGCAAATGAAGTACGTATTGTAAACAAAAGTACGTTATTTTCATTAACTGCATTATAGCGTTTTCGATTTGCTGCTCAGGAGCGCTCTGCGATTACTCCGAGCGCAAAACGTATATTCGGTTTACGATAGATCTTTCATTTACCAATGAACGAGTGAGCACTGATACTTGATGCGCTCTTAGCTGCTCCGTGTAGAGCAATATGACGTCACATAAAAATGTGCATTGCCGTGAATCGAGTGACCCGCATAATTGTTGTAAAAAAACAGTGAAAATCTGAACGTTACCACGTTAACCTCAGGCTCAATAGATCGGAGACTTGTCCTCTTTAAAAAAAAGCGTTGTAACGTTTTTTGTCAGGTTTTTTATGCCGCATAGCTAGGCTTATATATATGCTATATATATATATATATATATATATATAGTGTAGTACATAGATATATATATATAAATATATATATATATATATCTATATATATCTCTATATATACCCATGTATACATATATATATATATATATATATATACATATACCCATATATATACCCATAGTATATATATATATATATATATATATATTAGGGGGGCTCCGCCCCCCTGCGCGCTACGCGCGCCAACCCCCCATATTCTAATTTGTATCAGTTGTTTCTAAAATTCAAAGCCGTGGATTTTATGTTCTTCGTATTCCTCGTTGTCCAGGTCGTTTGCCAAGTATTTCTAGTAGTCCAGGTCCTCGGCTTCGTATTTCTCGTTGTCCAGGTCGTTCAGTGAGTATTTCTCGTAGTCCAGGTCCTGGGCTTCATAGATCTCTTAGTCCAGGTCACTCGCTAAGTATTTCTCGTAGTCCAGGTCCTCGGCTTCGTAGTTCTCGTTGCCCAGGTCCTTCGTTTTGTATTCCTCGTTGTCCAAGTCGTTCGCTAAGTATTTCCAGTGTCCAGGTCTTCGGCTTCGTAGTTCTCGTTGTCCAGGTCATTCACTGAGTGTTTCTCGTAGTCCAGGTCCTCGGATTCGTATCTCTTGAAGTCGTGTGTAGAGATTATTAAGATATATCGCCGCCGCCGTGTCAGACATTTTGTGCTCTCCTGGGCTATCCTCGGCTATCCACGGCTATCTTCGGTTATCCTCGGCTATCTTCGGCTATCCTCGGCTATCTTCGGCTATCCTCGGCCATCCTCGGCTATCCCCGGCTACCTTCGGCTATCCTCGGCTATCTTCGGCTATCCTCGGCTCTCCTCGGCTGCCTTGGCTCTGCTTCCCCCTTTCCCTTTCCTGGGCCCTTGGACCGAGGGAAGGACCGGGTTCGGCTCTTCTTGGCTCTCCTCGGCTCTCCTCGGCTCTCCTCGGCTCTCCTCGGCTATCTTCGGCTATCTTCGGCCGATCCGAGCATGGTCGAGGAGGCCCAGGGCAACAGGGGAGGGGCAAAAACCTAACCTGACCTCACCTAACCCATCCCATCCCATCCCATCCCAACCTAACCCAACCTAACCCACTATATCCTGACCATGGCAATCTAACCCAACCTGACCTGACCTAATCTAACCTCACCTCAAAGGTCCAGTTAGGTTAGGTGAGGTAAGGTTAGGTCAGGTTAGGTTGAGTCAGGTAAGGTTAGTTTAGGTAAGATTAGGTCAGGTAAGGTCAGTTCAGGTAAGGTTAGGTCAGGTAAGGTTAGGTCAGGTAAGGTTAGGTCAGGTAAGGTTGCCATGGTGACCAAAATGGGTTAGGTTGCCATGGTGACCAAAATGGGTTAGGTTGCCATGGTAATCAAAATGGGTTAGGTTGCCATGGTAACCAAAATGGGTTAGGTTGCCATGGTAACCAAAATGGGTTAGGTTGCCATGGTAACCAAAATGGGTTAGGTTGCCATGGTAACCAAAATGGGTTAGGTTGCCATGGTAACCAAAAAGTCTGACACGGCGGCGGCGGCGATATATCTTTATAATATAGTGTAACGGATCAGGCGACCTAGGCCTGACCGTTAACAATTCGAACGCCAACCGTTGCTAGCATCGAACGTTCCAGAACATTCGACGAGAGCGACAAGTCGCGTGACGTCATAGCAAGTATATAAGTCGAGACACAGCTCTCATCACCAGCAATCTACGGCAAAGCGACCGGATTGACTCACCGCGTATCTATTAAACAGCAATTCTACGGTATAGCACCGGATTGACTCACAGCTCTTTTGCAGATCAGTCGCAATAGGCATAGCGCCTTGCGAACTTGTAGCTTCACTCAAATATTATATCGCTCTATCAAAAATCGCAAATTTCAACAAAAATAAAATAGAATCAAGAAATAAAAGAAAAGAAAATATCAGAAAAGAAAATACATAATTCAGAATATTAGAAAATTAAATTATAAAGAAAATTAACGAAATATTCATTTGAAAACGACGTAACGGTCAATCATCGATTAAAGATCAAAATTAGTCTTTAAATTAGAAATTAGTAAGTAAGGATATCTGTAAATATAGAATAAGTATCTGATAGCAACCGCTAGTTAGTAAAATAAAATAAATCGAATTCTTGATTATTTAAAAAAGTAAGTTACTCTATGCAGATCCCTTATCCGCTATTTCCAGGTCGTTCTTCATCGATAAAACTAACCCAAGCTAGATACAGCCTTAGTGTGTCTCTGACGCACTCAGGTCTGGCACAGCAGGTTCTATTGTTTAGAAAATTGGGAATAAACTAACTTTAACAAAATTAAAATCAAAAGGTTAGGTGGGTAAAGTGCAGCCTTAGCGCGTTTACGTGTTCAGGTCTGTGGGGAGGCGGCTTTAGTTGCACGGCGACTCAAGTCCGTAATAGGGAACATTAAATTATTGATATAAAGGTCTAGAACATTAATTTCGAGCAAAGAACTCACAATTACACTCGGTTCGCGATACCGGTGGTATCGCTCAAGAACCGAAACGTAACAATAGAGAGATATATATATAATAGTAAATAATAATAATATATATAAAGCTAGGCTTATATATATGCTATATATATATATATATATATATATATATATATATATAGTGTAGTACATAGATATATATATATAAATATATATACAGGGTGTAAATCTTAACTCTGTACATACTTAAAGGGTGTGTAGGGGCTGACAATACAAGCATTTTGAGGTATGACACCCATGGTCGGAAACTCATCCTAACCACTATGGAGGGCTTTGAAGGATATGGTAGCGCACGCTTGATCGTAGTGTAATGAATCAGATGTGATCACTTTCGACCCAACATTTTATTCAGCCGTAGAGAACAGTACATAAATGTTCCTGCGTGAAATCAACAAAACGATAAACTTTGCATTAAAAAAATAACAAAACAGTTCCGGTGCTTGTGAACAGAATTTGAAAAAGTTATGGAAAACGAATTGGGGTTTTGCACACTTGGGCTTTTCGTTTTGCATAACTTTTTCAAATTCTGTTTATAAGCACCGGAAATTGTTTTGTAATTTTTTTATTGCCAAGTTTATCGTTTTGTTAATTTCACGCAAGAACATTTGTACTGTTGTCTACCGCTGAATAAAATGTTGGGTCGGAAATGATCACATCTGATTCATTACACTACGAAAAGCACGCGGTACAAACACGCGGTACCAAAACCTTCAAAGCCCTCCACAGCCGTTGGGATGAGTTTCCGACCTTGGGTGTCATACCTCAAAATGCTTGTATTAGCAGCCCCTACACACCCTATAAGTATGTACAGAGTTAAGATTTACACCCTGTATATATATCTATATACAGGGTGTCCCAGAATTCGCGACGAATAATTTACAGGGTAAATCTTGATCAAAAACGGGATCGAAATTTCCTTAGCCGTTTTTTCCGGTAATGCTTAGATTTCTCGTTATAATTATTTCAAATCCAGCCAACGACGCGCGGCTTATGAACGGCCGTTCGTCGATGTGATTACCGCTCGGTTGTATGCGCGTCTCCCAGCCTATTGTCGCCGCGAAACAAAGTGCACACAACCAAGCGGCGATCACACCGACAAGCGCCCGTTCTTAAATCGCACGTTATTGACTGAAATTAAAATAATTATAACGAGAAATCTAAGCATTACCGGAAAAAACGGCTAAGGAAATTTCGATCCCGTTTTCGATCAAGATTTACCCTGTAAATTATTCGTCGCGAATTCTGGGACACCCTGTATATCTCTATATATACCCATGTATACATATATATATATGGGCAAGTCCACCAATTATCAACGAATGTTTGGGCCCTAAAAAATCGATTCGCCTCAATTTTTTTCCTCGCAAACTGTGAACCAAGATTGGTAGATTCACCAAGTTTTAGCCCAATAGGACGTACCGTTCACGAGGAATACGATATTTAATTTTTAGGACAAAATTTTTATGCGCATTTTTAACGTATTTTTATCGTCTCAAAACAAATTTGAAAAAATACGTTTTCTTTGTGAAAAACTCTCAGCTTTTTGAATCCATTTTTTATTTTTTGTTAACTTTGCTAAAACTCCCTCAAAAACACGTTTTTTGGCAAAAAACAGCGATTTCTCCAAGTGCTCAGTGTTTTGTCATTTTTTTGAATTTTTATTCTGAAAGCTGAGATTTTTTAAGTGAGGAACCCAAATTTTCAGAGTGGGACGGCTACGGGGCCGCGCGTGAGCTACGATTAATTAATAATGAGCGGTAAATAAAATTCTTTTGTAGGGAAGCAAGACTTTCCACACGGCCTTTCTACCAAGGGACGCAAAGCTTCTTGTTGTTCCCTCGCTACTGGGAGCGAAATAAGCCTTTCCGTTCATGTGTGAAAAAAAAGATATTTTCGTTGAGAATTGGGGCCGTCCATAAATTACGTAACGCACTTTGGGGGAGAGGGGGGGGGGGGGGGGGGGGGGGAGCCTCTGTCATGTAACGCAATTTCTTGCTTTTTTCGTGAAAAAATTGATTTTTCATTCGAAATTATTATAATCGTTGGAAATTATGAAAATCGTTATTGTTGACTCATGAGAATAAAACCTGGTGTTACGTTAGCGTTACGGAGCGTTACATGGGGGGGGGGGGGGGGGGGGGGGTGCAAAA